>NC_069422.1:38541068-38619949 GCF_026875155.1 Cherax quadricarinatus
CACACACACACACACACACACACACACACACACACATGATAACAACATATAAAATACTGAGAGGAATCGACAAGGTGAACAGAGACAGGATGTTCCAGAGACTGGACACAGTAACAAGGGGTCACAGTTGGAAGTTGAAGACACAGATGAATCACAGGAATGTTAGGAAGTATTTCTTCAGTCACAGAGTTGATACTGGTACACTAAGAGAAAACACAATAAGTGTCCGGGGTCCAAGACTGTTCAACAGCCTCCCACCAGCTATAAGGGGCATTATCAGTAGACCACTGGTTGTCTTCAAGAGGGAGCTGGAAAGATACCTAAAGACGGTGCCGGATCAGCCGGGCTGTGGTTCATACGTTGGACTACGTGCTGCCAGCAGTAACAGCCTCGTTGATCAGATCCTGATCCACCGGGAGGCCTGCTCGTGGACCGGGCCGCGGGGGCGTTGATCTCCGGAATGCCCTCCAGGTAGACTCCAGGTAGGTGGAGGCAGGATTTATACATAGCTTTAAGAAGATGTATGATAAAGCTCGTGGAGTAGGAAGAGTGACCTAGTAGCGACAAGTGAAGAGGCGGGACCAGAAACTATGACTCGACCACTGCAACCACAGTTAGGTGAGTAACACACACACACACACACACACACACACACACACACACACAGGTGGACAGAGACAGGATGTTCCTGAGAAGGGACACAGAAACAAGGGGTCACAATTGGAAGTTGAAGACTCAGATGAGTCAAAGGGATGTCAGGAAGTATTTCTTCAGTCATAGAGTTGTTAGGAAGTGAAATAGTCTGACAAATGATGTAGTGGAGGCAGGAACCATACATAGGTTTAAGAAGAGGTATGATAAAGCTCATGGAGCAGGGAGATAGAGGACGTAGTAGCGACCAGTGAAGAGGCGGGGCCAGGAGCTGAGTCTCGACCCCTTCAACCACAATTAGGTGAGTACACACACACACACACACACACACACACACACACGCAAATCTCAATGCGTACACACACGCTAACCTCAATTCAGCACCTAAGTGAAATAAGCTTAACTTCTAAAACACCTACGCAAATTGCCAAGAAGTTAATGTTTCGGTCCGCCTTAAACCATTATCAGGTCCTGGGTGATAATGGTCTAGGACCGAAACGTTATCTAGTTTCCATTTCCAATTTGTGCGTTATATTTTTTATTTGCAGCTAGTGTTGTTTTCGTTACTCCAATCAAACTTTACTTACAGCCTGTTCCAGAGAAAGCCTGTGATAGCGTCAGGCTCACTGAGGATCGAAATGGCTGCCTGGCGATTGCCAGTCCACAAGTGTAGAAAAAAGGCTAACATGTCCTGTCATCTACTCATCCCCACTCAACTTGTTTTAAAGCAACAACTCGAAGATACAGATGCGGGGTTGACCAACCACATTGCAGCAGGCAGTTTCAGGGAGAAGATAATCTTCAGTAATTCGCCAGATCACAAAAATATTCCGGCGTGTTAAGTGCAAGTGTTTAAATAATCTCTGGTGGATAGTTTATGAACTAAATTTCCCATCAATCATACGTTTTTTTGTTATTTTTTAACCTTTGTAAAAATTTTATTATTATTATTTTTATTATTTAAAATTAATATAGTAGTTCCTCCCCAAAAAGGGAACCCCCCCTTTTATATTGGGGGATATTTTTTTTTCCTTTGCTCCCAAGTTTCGATTTTTTTCATCATAACACAGAAGCCCCATCCGATCGGCTTAAAACTTTCATGCTGGTAACGGGGATTAATAAAATTTTTGGGAAAATTTTATATACAAATGCCCTGGACCAGTTTTTTGAATCCAGCCAAATTTTCCCTTTATAGCTCTCATTAACTCCCAAAACCCCTCACTCCTGCTTTAAACTTCCCAAATTAGGCCTCCAAATTCGACCGGGCGGAGAGGAAATTTAAATTTGTAGGTGAGTCGTCATTTTTGTATAAAATGGGTGAAAATTTTTAAAAATATTTAGTTTTCCTCTTCTAATGGCTTACTATTAATGGTTGACACATCTTCGGACCGTTAGTTCCCCTTTTGTTTGTAAAAAAATTTTTGGGTAACAACGTTTAAAAAAAGTTTGGGAATCTTGAAATCTGTGTTATAACTGGAGGATACCTGTTTCACTAGCTTCATATTTTCAGTCCTGGTGTGTTTCTAGAAAGGAAAGTTTCCTGTTAAGGGCTACATGGGCCCCAATTTACAAATTTTTTTAAGTAAGGTTTTTAATAACTAAAAAAATTTTTCTGGACTGATCGGCTTAAAAATGTTTTCACTGTTGGATAAGAGGGATAATGTCTTCGAATTTTAGATTGTGTAGGTAAAATTTTGAAATTTTAGTAACAAAAAATTTGGGAAAAGTTTTGTTCAAAGTAAACTAATAATGTCTTTACCGATAGCATCAAAAGTTCAGTTTTGGGAACTAATTAAAAGCTTTGGCATTTTCTTGATTATTAAAGGGTTTTTTATTGGTTTCCCTTTAAAATTTTCCTCCATGGGATTTTTAACTTTTTTCAGTATAATAAATGAGAATCCTCTCCCGCTGGTTTTAAAAATCAACGCCGGTGTATCTAAAAAATTGGGAAAAAAAATATAGGGCCTTTTAACCGGTTTGCCAATTTTTTTAGTTTTTTTCAATTGAACTTTAACACAAAATCCAATATTTTTTTTTGAGGATTGTAAAATCTTTTATGAAGTAAAAATTTTAAAATGAATATGAAAATAATGGAAATTCCTTTTTTTAAAAGCATTTTTAAAAAATTTTTTACGAATTTAATGGAAACCCTTATTGTTAGGTGATTGTTAGGTAATGTTATGGTTTTCCACTAACTTCCTCCAAGACTTTCGGGTATAACTTTGGAATGCCTTACCCGATCGTCTTCAAATTTTGGGAAAGGTTCAAGGAAGAGGTGCTAAGTGTAGGTTCACTCTGCTCAGTTTCCGAAAATGATTTCAAAGCGATAACTTAAGGTGTTTCATTATTATTATATAATCAAAAAGAAGCGCTAAACCACAAGGGCTATACAGCGCTGTTAAGGTGTTTCAGCAGTGGAGTTCGTCACTAGTGAATGTCATGTTACTCTCCACTGCCCACTGGAACACTTTCTATATATCTTCCTGTATTTTTTTTCGTGATCTCTAGTGAGGTGATTTTCATACTTATTTTGGTATCAACACATGATGATACGTAACTACGGAGAATGTTGTTATCTATGTCTGCTATAAGGTTGAGGATCGAGCCTTGGCGTACCGAGCTTTTTATTTTGCTAATGCTTGATTTTGCTCTGTTAACTGCTTCTCTTTGTGTTATCTTTGTCAGAAAATTAATTTCCAGTTATACCTAACGCCCTCAATTTATTTGCAATCACTCCATGATAACATTTTTCAAATGCCTTTGCAAAATCCATGTAGACTACATCGGAGTTTCGATTTTCTTCCAACGACTCCGTAATTCTGTCATAGTGGTTTAGTAGCTGTGGCAAGCATGATCTTCCTGCTCTAAATCTATGCTGTTTGGGTTGTGTAGATTATGCTGTTTCATAAAGTTTGTAAAAATTAATGTCTCATCAAACTTTCAAAGACTGTGATGTGCGACGTTAGGACTACTGGTGAGAGATGGTCACTATCTTACTGTGATAACACCATCGGTAAAACAGTGACACGAAAATGTGAACGTCAGCATTTTGTATGTATGCTGAAAGTTTACTTTAATCTAAGTTTAGGAATTAAAGTATGTTTGGTAATGATAACGTGACATGCCATTTAATGACCCTCGTGCAGTCGCTAGGCTTTAAACCCTCATTAACCAGCCAATGCAAATGTCATTCTTCCTTCGTGTTCTACGTGGATTAGTGAAAATAATATCGATTAATATTATTATATTCTTGGGAAGCACTGTACCCGTCATGGGTTGGGGTGTTAAGGTTTGAGTTGAGGAAGGGGGAAGGAAGATAGCTCTAAATCCTAAGATCAGGAGCTGTTCATCAGCACCAAGACATCCCTTCGTCTCCATCCTTGAAGGGCTAGACCAGGTTTTGCCATCCTGTATCCTCCCTCTCCTGTCTCTATCTAACCAGCCTTCCCTTCCCTCTTCCTCCGCTTCCCTCTCTAACACTGATTACCGGTCATTAATATTTCCTATTTCTCTTATTACATTAAGGGCAGCCCCGGCGAGACCCCCAGAGCCCTGGCTGTCGCCAGGAGGGAGACACTGCCATTTGTTATGGTTTTAATTGCTTAGAATCTTTTACTATGGTTGACTCACGTGTTGGGGTCTGCTGGGTCGCGGTAGATCCAATAACATGATATACTGTGTGCTTAATCACTACATAATTGCTGCATTATTATGCTCTGGACTCGGCTTTTTATATTACAGCTTGTAATTCGAGCTAGACTTGCCATAAAGCAACAGAAAGGTGAAAAATAAAAGTTAAATTGAGATTTAAATTTCAAGTCAATCCTGTCTGGTTGTCCGGGCTTTAAATGTGGTCTTAACTAGCACAGCTTGGTCTACAAGTTGTCTTAGTCCATTCAAGTGGCACACACACACACACATACACACACACACACACACACACACACACACACACACACACACACACACACACACACACACACACACACACACACACACACACACACAACGACTGGCTCTCACTTAGGGTGACCCGAAAAAGAAGAAGCGTAAACTTACTTTTTTACATTTAATAATGTATAAAGGCATTTTAGTCGCTTCTTACGACACACATGGCTTACAGAGGAAGGATTCTTTCCCATTTCTCCATTATAAATAAATAAATATATATATATATATATATATATAATATATATATATATATATATATATATATATATATATATATATATATGTCGTGCCGAATATGTAAAACTGGTCAATTAGCAAGAACTCATTTAAAATTAAGTCCTTTCTGAAATTTTCTCTTATACGTTTAACGATATATATTTTTCATTAATGTTAATGTAAAAATGTTTAATTTTGCTCCAAAAGAATCTTAGAAAACTTACCTAACCTTATTATGACAAGAGTAATTTATTTTAGCCTAACCCAACTAAATATATTTTAGATTTATTTACAGTAATTTAATACTAAACAAACGCAATGAAATATATTTTTTTCGTTAGGTTCAGAATGATTTTGGCGAAATTATTGCATACACAAATTTATACTTGTCCTATGTGGCAAGATGAACGTTGCTATTTAAGCCAAGATCGCAAGTTCTGCCTATTCGGCACGACTTTATATATATATATATATATATATATATATATATATATAATATATATATATATATATATATATATATATATATATATATATATATATATATATACATATACATATACATATATTCACCACGCAATCGCTATATTTAACCTCAACTAAAGAAAAAGAAAAGGGCTGGGACCGGGTGAGGTTTGAACCCATGGCGAGCGAGCCCTGAAACATTACATAAACCATTGAGTCACTTTAACATTAGCTTTTCTCATGATATTCCTCATTCCAAAAACAAATGACCAAGACCCTCTCAGCTGACCTCGGCCACATGTAACCAACATAAAGACCCGATTTTGCATATCCGACTCCTATTCTTGAAAAATACAGCTCATGTAAGTTTATTCTCATCCTGTGCCTGTATCCTCTCCCCCTTCTACCCCAGTCCATCCCCTAGTAAGGTATCTCGCCGAGACAAAGGTGAGAGAGACGAGGAATACCCCGCCGTCTTTTAGTTGCAGGGATGGCTGGAAATCTGACACAATCTCTCGCTTATTTACTCCCTATCGTCCTCCAACAGCTGCTCTATAAAAAGTAGCCAGTAATATGCCTGCATTCGTCATCCTCTTTCCTCTTCTGTTTCTTTCTGTACATGTACGGGTGCAGTAATATATATTTAGAGCACATTTTTTATTGTGATAACGTATTACTGCAGAGCGAAACGTTGACTCAATAAAAGCTTTATATATATATATATATATATATATATATAATATATATATATAAATATATATATATATATATATATATATATTATATATATATATATATATATAAAGTGTGTGTGTGTGTGTATGTGTGTACTCACCTAGTTATGGTTGCAGGGGTCGATTCATAGCTCCTGACCCCTCCTCTTCACTGGTCGCTACTGGGTCACTCTCCCTGCACCATGAGCTTTATCATACCTCTGCTTAAACCTATGAATGGATCCTGTCTCCACTACATCGCCTGCCAAACTGTTCCACTTCCTGACTACTCTGTGACTGAAGAAATACTTCCTAACATCTCTGTAATTCATCTGTGTCTTCAACTTCCAATTGTGTCCCCTTGTTACTGTCTCCAGTCTCTGGAACATTCCGTCTCTGTCCACCTTCTCAATTCCTCTCGGTATTTTATGTGTCGTTATCATGTCGTCCCTATCTCTCCTGTCCTCTAGTGTCGTCAGGTCGATTTCCCTTAACCTCTCCTCGTAGGACATACCCCTTAGGTCTGGGACTAGTCTTGTTGCAAACCTTTGCACTTTCTCTAGTTTCTTTACGTTGCTTCGCTAGATACTCCAACATGGGCCTAATATACACAGTGTAGAGGGTCCTGAACAATTCCTTATTAAGATGGCGGAATGCTGTTCTTAGGTTTGGTAGACGCCCATATGCTGCAGCACTTATTTTGTTGATGTACTCCTCAGGAGATATGTCCGGTGTTATACTCACCAAAAGATCCTTTTCCTTGAGTGAGGTTTGCAGTCTCTGGCCCCCGTAGACTGTACCCCGTCTGGAGTCTTCTTTGCCCTTCCCCAGTCTTCATGACTTTGTACTTGGTGGGGTTGAACTCCAGGTGCCAATTGCTGGACCAGGTCTGCAGCCTGTCCAGATCTCTTTGTAGTTCTGCCTGGTCATCATCCGACTGAATTCTTCTCATCAACTTCACATCATCTGCAAACAGGGACACTTTGGAGTCTATTCCTTCCGTCATGTCGTTCACAAATACCAGAAACAGCACTGGTCCTAGGACTGATCCCTGTGGAACCCCAATCGTCACAAATGCCCACTCTGACACCTCGCCGCGTACCATGACTCGCTGCTGTCTTCCTGACAGGCATTCCCTGATCCATTGTAGTGCCTTCCCTGTTATCCCTGCCTGGTCCTCCAGTTTTTGCACTAATCTGTGTAGAACTGTGTCAAACGCCTTCTTACAGTTCAAGAAAATGCAATGTACCCACCCCTCTCTCTCTCTCTCTTGTCTTACTGTTGTCATCCTGTCATAGAATTCCAGTAGGTTTGTGACACAGGATTTCCCATCCCTGAAACCGTGTTGGATGTTGCTGATAAGCTCGTTTCTTTCTAGGTGTTCCACCACTCTTCTCCTGATAATCTTCTCCATGACTTTGCATACTATACATGTCAGTGACACTGGTCTATAGTTTTGTGCTTCTTGTCTGTCTCCTTTTTTAAAAATTGGGACTATATTTGCTGTCTTCCACACCTCAGGTAATCTCTCTCAGGGGTCATGGAGAGATGTTATCCGGCCCCATCGCCTTTGAGGTGTCTAGCTCGCCCATCAGCCTCTTCACTTCTTCCTCGGTTGGATGTATTGTGTCCAACAGTTGGTGGTGTACCCCGCCTCTCCATCTTTCTGGAGTCCTTTCTCTCTCCTCTGTGAGCACTTCTTTGAATCTCATGTTGAGTTCCTAGCATACTTCGTGGTCGTTTCTTGTGATCTCTCCTCCTTCCTTCCTTTGCCTGATTACCTGGTCCTTGACTGTTGTTTTCCTCCTGATGTGGCTGTACAGCAGCTTCGGGTTATATTTGGCTTTCGCTGCTATGTCATTTTCATATTGTCGTTGGGTCTCCCTTCTTACCTGTGCATATTCATTTCTGGCTCTCCTTATTCTCCTGGGTCCTTTGCCTTCTATACTCATTCCATTCCCTAGCACACTTGGTTTTGGCCTCCCTGCACCTTTGGGTAAACCACAGGTCATCCTGGCTTTTTCATTATTCCTGTTACCCTTGGGTACAAACCTCTCAGCTTCCTTACATATTGTTGTCACGTATTCCATCATCTCGTTTACTAACTTCCCTGCCAGTTCTCTGTCCCACTGAATCCCGTTCATGAAGTTCTTCATTCCCGCGTAGTCTCCATTCTTGTAGTTTGGCTTCATTCATCCGGCTCTTCCTGCTCCCCCCTCCTCTTGTAAATCTGTTGTATATTCGAATCTTAAAACCATGCCCCAAGGGGTCTTTCATATGTGATGTCCTCAATATCTGCACTACTCAAGGTGAATACTAGGTCCAGTCTCACTGGTTCATCCTCTTCTCTCTCTCTGACAGCGTCCCTTATGTGTTGGTACATGAAGTTTTCCAGTACCACCTCCATCATCTTAGCCCTCTACGTTTCTTGGCTCCTATGTGGCTCCAAGTTCTCCCAATCGATTTCCTTGTAGTTGAAGTCACCCATGAACAGTAGCTCTGCCGTGCTCGCATGAGCCCTTCTTGCCAATTCAGCCAGTGTGTCAACCATCGCTCTAGTACTATCAATATACTCTTGCCTTGACCTCCTGCTGTTCTGTGGTGGGTTATACATGACTGCAATTACCAACTTGGGATCTTCAGACTGAAGCATTCCTGCTATGTAATCTCTTGCTTCTCTACTGTCTCCTCTCTCCAGCTCATGAAAATCCCATCGGTTTTTGATTAGCAGTGACACACCACCCCCTCTGTTCTCTGTCTTTCCTCAGGATGTGCTATCCTGTTGGAAAGATGGCATCTGTGTGTGTGTGTGTGTGTGTGTGTGTGTGTGTGTGTGTGTGTGTGTGTGTGTGTGTGTGTGTGTGTGTGTGTGTGTGTGGCAGAGCAAGCCACATGGGAATGGCAATTTTTTCCTCAAGATCTTTCACCCTCTCGCGCGTCGTCAGGAGATATGCAATGTTGCAATTCTACCACAGAGGGGAAAAATCTGTCAAAAGCAAAGTAGAAACGTGTCAGCGTCGACCTATATCACTGACAGGCAAGTCTGTTCCTAGACTTGCAACACTGCATAGGTAATGAAGACGCACGAGAGTGTGAATGATCTTCAACAAAAGATTTGTATTCTCATGTGGCATGTTCTGCATTGTTAAGATCGCCTGTTTGCGATTATATTAATTATATTAATTATATATATATATATATATATATATATATATATATATATATATATATATATATATATATATATATGAATATCCACTAGGAATTTTTATTGACCTAAGAAAAGCTTTTGACACAGTAGACCACGACATCCTACTCCACAAACTTGATCACTACGGTATAAGAGGCCATGCGCTTGCTTATTTCAAATCTTACATTACTAATAGGTATCAGTACGTCACCATTAAAGACACAGCATCAGCAACACGGCCACTTGATACTGGAGTTCCGCAGGGAAGTGTCCTTGGTCCCCTGCTCTTCCTCATATACATCAATGACCTTCCAAAAGTATCCCAACACCTGAAACCCATTCTCTTTGCTGATGACACGACTTATGTCATCTCTCACCCTAATCTTGCCACCCTCAACACCATTGTGAATGAGGAGCTGATTAAAATATCGACTTGGATGACAGCCAATAAACTTACGCTTAACACTGACAAAACCTACTATATTATGTTTGGTAGCAGAGCAGGAGATGCATAAATTAACATTAAGATTGACAACACTCTAATTACCAGAAATAATGGGGGCAAATTCCTAGGCTTATACCTTGACAACAACCTGAATTTCAGCACCCATATCCAGCATATAACCAAAAAAGTATCCAAAACGGTTGGGATCCTCTCCAAGATACGATACTACGTGCCGCAAAATGCCCTTCTCACACTATACCACTCACTTATTTATCCATACCTCACCTATGCTATTTGTGCTTGGGGATCAACTGCAGCAACACACCTAAAGCCAATAATAACCCAACAAAAAGCTGCAGTAAGAATAATCACTAAATCCCATCCCTGGCACACACACCCCCCACTCTTCATAGACCTAAACTTACTCCCAGTTCAGTACATCCACACTTACTACTGTGCAATCTACATCTACAGGGCCTTAAACTCTAATATCAACCTTGACCTAAAACGCTTTCTTGATAGTTGTGACAGAACCCACAGGCATAACACCAGACACAAACATCTCTACGACATTCCCCGTGTCCGACTAAACCTTTACAAAAATTCAATGTATGTCAAAGGCCCTAAAATCTGGAATACCCTACCTGAGAACTCTAGAACTGCAGACACATTCATCACCTTCAAAACTACCATTAGAAAACATCTTATCTCCCTGATACACCCCGTCAACTAACTACACGAATACCACCTGGTGGTTCACACTTACACTCACTCACTCATTTGACCATAAACAGAAATATTAACCTCAATCTTAAAATAATGAATCCTGTGATACTCCAATACTGAAACTATGTGCTGTGCCAAGACAAAAGCATTCACATTGCTAAACTCACAAACTAGTATTTAGTCACTTAGCCATAATACCAACTTACCTCATAATTTGTAATATTTTACAATTAAGAATAAAACTAAGTCTGCCCGAAATGCCTAGCCATGCTAAGCGTTCTATGGTACACTCTGTAATCACTATTTTACAACATGTAAACCACACAATAACCAAATTTCTGTAAACTCAGCATTGTAATCCTTATAGAGAATAAACTTTGAATTGAATTGAATATATATATATATATATATATATATATATATATATATATATATATATATATATATATATATATATATATGTCGTGCCGAATATGTAAAACTGGTCAATTAGCAAGAACTCATTTAAAATTAAGTCCTTTCTAAAATTTTCTCTTATACGTTAAAAGATATATTTTTTCATTAATGTTAATGTAAAAAATTTTAATTTTGCACCAAAAGAATCTTAGAGAACTTACCTAACCTTATTATAACAAGAACAATTTATTTTAGCCTAACCCAACTATATATATTTTAGATTTATTTACAATAATTTAATATTAAACAAACACAGTGAAATACATTTTTTTCGTTAGGTTCAGAATGATTTTGGCGAAATTATTGCATACACAAATTTTCGCTTGTCCTATATGGCAAGATGAGCGTTGCTATTTAAGCCAAGATCGCAAGTTCTGCCTATTCGGCACGACATATATATATATATATATATATATATATATATATATATGTATATATATATATATATATATATATATATAATATATATATATATATATATATATATATATATATTTATATATATATATATATATATATCGTATTCATCCATCCTTGTGTCTATCCCTCTCCGTATACGATTTGTTCGAGGCCAATTGTTGTAACTTTTCGAAATTGTACACACTAATACATCCCTACAAATGGACTTTTATTAATATTTTATGGGGCAAACCTCAACGCAATTATGATTCTTTGTATTACTTTCTTCTTTGTGTAAAAATTCCCGACTGTTCATTAAGTTTCTCAGTCGCTCCCCTCTCTATTCCCTCAGTTACTTAAGTCCCCTGCACCGCCCTTCTTAATTCTGGTTAGGTATAATTAACTGCGGGTTATGTCTTTGATGACACTAAGATCATATTGCATACACCCAGAAAACTTAATAGGAAAAAATCGCTAAATACAAATGGGTATGTATTACAAGTGTCAAATGATACGGAATTTAACATGCCAGGAACCTGATACAAAGTACCTTGTACACGTGCTTATATTAATTAGGCGCCGCTCTCATAGGTATACCTTTGACGTATGCGTGACGAGTTTCGAGGGTTTTTCTCACTTGGCAGCCCGGCCTGGGGCCTGCTTCCTCTCTGGTTACCTGTTCAGCCAGGCTGTTGCTGTTAACGGCCCGCTAGCCCACTTAGAAATTACAGTGTGGTTGGCCGTTCAATATGTTGATAACCAGAAGGTTAACTGAAGACGATTCCGAGGGGTCACCTGCCCCACGGCCCGCTTCTTGAGTAGACCTGATAGCCTAATAACCAGGTTATTCGTGTTAACCTCATGCAGTACAATAGACACCAAATCCTGAATGATTAGAGACTAACCTTAAGAACTTATGAAATTCCTTCTTGAAGACAACTAGACATCTGTTGATAATCCTCCTTGTGTATGAATAGTGTTGGAAGTCATATTAGCTTTACGCTTATTGAGTTACCTCTAAGTGTACTCATGGCTCCTTTGCTTTTTACTGGAAGTATTTTAACCCGTCTGCCAAGTCCCTTGCTCTCGTAGGGAGTTATTTCGGTGTGCAGATTTGGGACCGATTCCTCCAGAATTTCCCAGCAGCATATTGTGATGTATCTCTCGTCCTCTTTCCAGAGAGTGCAGTTCAAGAGATTTCAGGCGTTTACAGGTACTGGCTGAATTTTTACGAGCAGTGAATATTCTCGGCACATTCCCTAGTTCTGCAATTTCGCCTTCCTTAAAATTAGCTGCTGATGAACAGCAATATTCAGCCTAGAGAGAACAGTGGACTTAAAAAAAGCATCATCACTATCTTGCCATCTCTTGTTTTGAAAATTCTCGTTATCTGCGAATTTATCGTAGATAACGAGACTGTTCCTCAGCGCTGCCTCCACAGACCTTCTCTGCTATTATAGCTTTTGCTCTATTCTTCCATTTTAGGTGTCTTAAATTGGCATTACCAAGCAACAAGATGGTTGGGTACCGAGTCCGTAAGATTCTAAAGGCAGTGTGTGTGATTAAATTGTAACCTTAAACTTTAAAGGAGTGGACCGGCAAGCCAGCGGAAGGCCTCAATCAGATGACTAAAGACCCTGTGACATTTAATAAAAGTTACTGATCTTAGTAAAGTGTCAGTAATCACATATACCTTAACATTTTTTGGGGCGTTGTAATATATCTTTTATATTTGGACGGAAGTACTCACAGGTCTGTGTGATTTTGTTTGCTTATTATGATTACGCTACATATTTTATATCGCCTGCACTAATGTATTACATATTTGTGTGTATACTTTATAATTCTTGAACCTATGAACAAATAAGGGAGGGGGTAATCTTACAGAGACAGAGAAAGAGAGAGGGAGAGAGAGAGAGAGACCAGACGCTCCATATTCAGCGAGCAGACAAGTACAGTAGATGAGAAATGACTCGTAAAACTGTATAAGGCTTTATTAAGAGAACGTTTCGCTCTAAAGCTTTATCAAGCTATAACTAAATAAAGCTTTCTTTAAGTGAAGTGTTCTTATAATAAAGGCTCACGCTGTTTCATGCGTCTGTACCATTTATCTGCTATGAACTAGAGCAACAGACCAGCTATCTCTGATCTTCGTGCAGTGAAGATAGTAACATTTCGCTCCCTCCGCTCACACTGCCTCTTAACAAAACTTACGTGAAATACTACTTAATTACTACTACTATTATTACTACTACTACTACTGCTACTACTCATAACAGTAATAAGAGTTTTTATGCCCTGGGTAGTTTATGGTCAACTGATCGTTGTTAGGCAATTCCAAAAGTAACGTCGGAATTACTTTGATGATGATATTATTATTATTATTATTATTATTATTATTATTATTATTATTATGTTCACTGGGAATGAAAGTCAATTAGGATTAATCCAAGGAAGTGGAGGGACACTCAATTTCTTTGGATTAAGATCCTATACCAGCACTGAAGTATCTCCTTCGAAAGATCAATTGACCATAACTCCCTCACACCCTGGGTTAGTCTGGTGTTTGCAAAGTGCTTCTCTGGCCGGTTCTTAAGTCACTGTAGTGCTTTTACACTTTCAGCTTTAGTGATCAGCTATTCCAGTTGGCTGTAATGACTTTTTTTTTTACTTTGCATTTATGTTGCACCTCTTGATTCAAAGTTTCATTCTATTGTTTCGACTTACTGACTCCATTCTTACTTAGAATAGTTCGTTTGAGAGAGAGAGAGAGAGAGAGAGAGAGAGAGAGAGAGAGACTAGTCTCCCTCACCACCACCTCACAACTAAGAATCCCTCTCCCCTGCAAATGACTGTCAGGGGTGAGGGGGTCGCCCACAAAAATCAATACCAGACAAAGAGTTGGCTACAAATATTAACCCTATAATCTGTGCAGACGAGGGAGGGTAGTAAAGGAGGGAGGGGGGGGGGAAGCGATGGGAGAACAGTGAGGAAGGGAGGGAGGGGAAAACAGAGAGGGAGGGAGGGTAATAGGAGCTCCCTTTATTGCCCTACACTTCCTTGTTACGGGACTGTACTCTCCTTGTTCTCACTTGGAATTACAAAAAAAAAAAGAGAGGGGAGGAAGACTCACAATTATTGATTAAACACAAATAGTTTATAGTTCTGAATGAGCATCGTCACAGAGAATATAAAATTATTGTTTTTATTAAGAAGTAATTTGACGTTCCCAAATATCATCAAATATGGACGTAACTTGATATTCACTACGGTATTTACAATTATCCTTCACTTCAGAATTTAAAGATCATTATAGATATGCAATTTTTCATGATATATTTTTCATTCTATACAAAATTATATGTAATAATACGAGAACTTGCAAACACACAAATAAATAGATTATATATATATATATATATATATATATATATATATATATATATAATATATAAAAATATATATATATATATATATATATTTGCAAGTTTATTCTTTTCTCTGAGGATGAGGGTCCCTACAATAGTTCTAGAGGTGGTACCTCCCTATATTAATATATATTATATATATATATATATATATATATATAATATATATATATTATATATATATATATATATATATATATATTATATATGTCGTGCCGAATAGGCAGAACTTGCGATCTTGGCTTAAATAGCAACGCTCATCTTGCCATATAGGACAAGCGAAAATTTGTGTATGCAATAATTTCGCCAAAATCATTCTGAACCTAACGAAAAAAATATATTTCACTGTCTTTGTTTAGTATTAAATTATTGTAAACAAATCTAAAATATATATCGTTGTGCTAGGCTAAAATAAATTGTTCTTATTATAATAAGGTTAGGTAAGTTTTCTAAGATACTTTTGGTGCAAAATTAAAATTTTTTTACATTAACTTTAATGAAAAAAATATATCTTTAAACGTATAAGAGAAAATTTTAGAAAGGACTTAATTTTAAATGAGTTCTTGCTAATTGACCAGTTTTACATATTCGGCACGACAATATATATATATATATATATATATATATATATATATATATATATATATATATATATATATATATATATTCGTAATATAATATGTAAACTCGACCCTGATATTCATGACTTTATAAGTCACATTATATATTTTTTCAAAAAATATTTAAAGTTTGTAAGCTAGCATTTTTATATGAATAATGTACTTCATCTTCACTTGAATATTAAGAACATGGACGAGGCAGCAGACACGGACGTGCTTGATGGTACTTTGGACACCGTATTAAATAACTTGTGGAAAGGCATTGATAATTGCAGTCGTTAAAGAGAATGTAAACAATCGCTCCATCACAGTCGTACCATAACAATCACACCATGACAAACAATCGCTCTATCACAGTCGTACCATAACAAACACACCATCACAATCATACTATAAAAATGATACAATCATAAACAGTCGTATCATCACAAACAATCGTACCATCGCAAACATTTTTTTCACAAACAATCGTACTATCACAAACAATCGTACCATCACAATTACACCACAAACAATCGTACCATCAAAGTCACACCATCACAAACAATCGTAAGATTACAGTCACACCATCACAAACAATCGTTCCATCAAAAATCAAAGAAACAATCAAATTAAACCAACCACTTTACAAAAGGTCCCTTGCATGAGTCACTCAGCTCCCCCCTAACCCCAGTCAAATCCCCGTTGTCCTTCCCCCCCCCTCACCCCTTCCCCTTCTGCCTCCCCTAAAGATCCTCCCACCACCCATGTCTCCTACACCCTACCACCCCAACTGAACCCTCCTACTTAATGCCTTTAACCCCAACACGTCCCCCAACCCCCCTCCTACCACCCAAAGTTTATCTCCCAGTATTCATCCCCACCACCCACCACTCCACATCACCCACCACCCACACTCCACATCACCCACCACCCACACTCCACATCACCCACCACGCACACTCCACATCACCCACCACGCACACTCCACATCACCCACCACGCACACTCCACATCACCCACCACCCACACTCCACATCACCCACCACCCACACTCCACACATCACCCACCACGCACACTCCACATCACCCACCACGCACACTCCACATCACCCACCACGCACACTCCACATCACCCACCACGCACACTCCACATTACCCACCACCCACACTCCACATCACCCACCACCCACACTCCACATCCCCACCACCCACACTCCACATCACCCACCACCACACTCCATATCCCCCACCACCCACACTCCACTCACACCCACCACCCACACTCCAACACCCACCACCCACACTCCACATCACCCACCCCCCACACTCCACATCCCCCACCACCCACACTCCACATCACCCACCACCCACACTCCACATCACCCACCAACATCACCCACCACGCACACTCCACATCACCCACCACCCACACTCCACACCCCCACCACCCACACTCCACATCCCCCACCACCCCCACTCCACATCCCCCACCACCCACACTCCACATCCCCCACCACCCACACTCCCACCCCCCCCCACACCACCCACCAACCCTCCACATCACCCACCACGCACACTCCACATTCCCCCCCACCACCCCCACTCCACATCCCCCACCACCCACACTCCACATCCCCCACCACCCACACTCCACATCCCCCACCACCCACACTCCACATCCCCCACCACCCACACTCCACATCCCCCACCACCCACACTCCACATCCCCCACCACCCACACTCCACATCACCCACCACCCACACTCCACATCCCCCCACCACCCACACTCCACATCCCCCACCACCCACACTCCACATCCCCCACCCACCCACACTCCACATCCCCCACCACCCACACTCCAAAATCCCCCCCCACCCACACTCCACATCCCCCACCACCCACACTCCCACATCACCCACACCCACACTCCACATCCCCCACCACCCACACTCCACATCCCCCACCACCCACACTCCACATCCCCCACCACCCACACTCCACATCACCCACCACCCACACTCCACATCCCCCACCACCCACACTCCACATCCCTCACCACCCACACTCCACATCCCCCACCACCCACACTCCACATCCCCCACCACCCACACTCCCCCCAACACATCACCCACCACCCACACTCCACATCCCCCACCACCCACACTCCACATCCCCCACCACCCACACTCCACATCCCCCACCACCCACACTCCACATCCCCCACACCCACACTCCACAAACCCCCACCACCCACACTCCCACATCCCCCACCACCCACACTCCACATCACCCACCACCCACACTCCACATCCCCCCCCACCCCCACTCCACATCACCCACCACCCACACTCCACATCCCCCACCACCCACACTCCAATCCCCCACCACCCACACTCCACATCCCCCACCACCCACACTCCACATCCCCCACCACCCACACTCCACATCACCCACCACCCACACTCCACATCCTCCACCACCCACACTCCACATCCCTCACCACCCACACTCCACATCCCCCACCACCCACACTCCACATCCCCCACCACCCACACTCCACATCCCCCAAACCCCCCACACTCCACATCCCCCACCACCCACAAATCCACATCCCCCACCACCCAACTCCACATCCCCCACCACCCACACTCCCACATCCACCACCACCCACACTCTCCACATCACCCACCACCCACACTCCACAAACCCCCCCACCCACACTCCACATTCCCCACCACCCACACTCCATATCCCCCACCACCCACACTCCACATCCCCACCACCCACACTCCACATCACCCACCACCCACACTCCACATCACCCACCACCCACACTCCACATCACCCACCACCCACACTCCACATCACCCACCACCCACACTCCACATCACCCACCACCCACACTCCACATCACCCACCACCCACAATCCACATCACCCACCACCCACACTCCACATCCCCCACCACCCACACTCCACATCCCCCACCACCCACACTCCACATCACCCACCACCCACACTCCACATCCCCCACCACCCACACTCCACATCACCCACCACCCACACTCCACATCCCTCACCACTCACTGCCTAACTATCATAAACAATAGCGTAGCAACATACTGCTTATGCAGTGTTGTATACAAGAACAAAATCCCTCTTTCTTCTCTCGCTAAGTACAAATGAACTAAGTACAAATGAACTAAGTACAAATGAACTCGCTAAGTACAAATGCTGGTTATGTCATGTGATGTGTTCTTAGGCATATGATAACTTTACACTGTTATACGGTAATATGTGCACGTACAGTAGATAATGCATCCAAATTTCTGCCCCTTCAACCCCCCTTTTTTTCAGTTTCTTTTATATAATTTTTGTTACCCCCCCCTTCCCAAACCCCCCCCCCCCCCCCGCTCTGTGACGATGGAGATATGGTCATAAGAATTCCATTTCTCATGTGTATGGGATAGGCCTGAGAGATGGTAATTCCCAAGTCAAAGTCCGTATCTCTGCTGGAACGAAACCTTTCAAACTTCGGTAGCCGATGATTCTTTAATGTAATGCTTGAGGAGATCTTTAATATCCTACTTATGTCTCCCAGCTCAAGCTCGCATTTTTCAACACTTTATGGAGCCCTTCCTGTGGAAGGGAACATGAAAGGGAAATGTAGGTAGCCTGGTGGCCTGGTGGTTAACGCTCTCGCTTCACACGGTGAGGGCCTGGGTTCGATTCCCAGCCAGAGTAGAAACATTGGACGTGTTTCTTTCCACCTGTTGTCTATGTTCCCCATCAGTAGAATGGGTACCTGGGTGTTAGTCGACTGGTGTGGGTCGCATCCTGGGACACTGACCTAAGGAGGCCTGGTCACAGACCGGGCCGCGGGGGCGTTGACCCCCGGAACTCTCTCCAGATAAACTCCAGATCTCCAGATAAACTAAGTAACTATCGTTAGAGTAGGGCAGCGGCACGCTGCTAATGCATCAAATTTCCCTAAATAAAAGAAATTACCTCCCCTAACCCATCCTTCTTCCCTTCAAATTCCCCACCACCCTCCCCTCCAACTCACCATCAACCTCTACTTCACCTCTATATCGCCCTCTCTTTTTACCTCCCCCCCTTACCCTTTCCTCCCCATCAACCTATCCTACACCTCCCAACACCCCTCCCTTCCTTATATTTCCTCATCACACAGCTGTGGCCGCTACACCAAATCATTTCCCCGTTTCCCATTCCTTTTCGGCTTGTTAATGTTGTGCCTTGAATTCCAGCCTGGACGGCTCGTGTGTGTGTGTGTGTGTGTGTGTGTGTGTGTGTGTGTGTGTGTGTGTGTGTGTGTGTGTGTGTGTGTGTGTGTGTGTGTGTGTGTGTGTGTGTGGGGTGTGTGTGTGTGTGTGTATGTATGTGTGTGTGCGCTCACCTATTTGTGGTTGCAGGGGTCGAATCCCAATTCCTGGCCCCCGCCTCTTCGCTGGCCGCTACTGCGTTCTGTCTTTCCTGGCTGCATGAGCCTTACCGTACTTGTTCTTAAAACTATGTATAGATCCTACCTCTACCACATCGCTGTGTGTGTGGAAGGGAAGTGTCTACCATCCCTATACTGCCTTCAGTTATCTCTTTCCATCACTTGAAAGTTAAACAATAAAAGCATCTCGCACTTCATCCACTGCGCCTAAGTTCCCCTCACCTATCAGGGCGACCTTAAAATGATGCAAATGACAATAAAGTTAGAAACGATTTCGGGAGCAAACAATAACAGCGACAGAAATTGTGAGGGACTTGTTGCGCGCGGCCGGGAGAGATCTGGGCTCCTGGTGGGGGAGGGGAGGTGTTAAGCCTCTTGCTGGCAGCTCTCCCTCTCTCTCTCTCTCCTCCCTTCGCTTGGGAATAGTTTCTGTGAATGAAATGGGAATACCGGCTGGAATCTGGGACTCCAATCCACATGGTGCGCGCGCGGCCAGAATCATTCCAGTTGTACTCTCCCTCTCGGCTTTAAGAGATGTCATTGGGGCGATTGGCTCAGTGGGTCTGAGTAGGCTGAGGGGAGCACAGCGGCTCGCGGCCTTACTTGTCTTGGCCTCTTGCACTCTTCAAAGGGTATGCCTTCTACTGAAGGGGTCATGATCCAAGGAATTGGGTAAAAGCTTCCTTGACAAGTGGTTGTCAGTCTTAATGACCTCCATATACTTGATAAGCTTAAAACGCAATAAAGCAACCATTCTAAGCGACCATATAGTTGTTATAAGGATGTATAGCTAAAGCAAGGAGTCTTCTGGATAAGTACTTGTGACGCGCTAAACCCGTGGGGGGGGTCATTCAGCATAAATGGTGGAGGCTCGATCCTCCCTCCACTAAGTGCAGGAAACACGGCGTGTTTGTACTCTCTCAGACACCATGAAATATCTTCATCCTCAAAACCCTCATATTTAATAAATATTTTTTTTTATATTACTCTGAAAGAGCTAAACCCACAAGAATCATACAACATTTAGGGAATGGTTTGACCGAAAGAATGGGCTGACTGAAAGAATGGTGCTCATATTCCTTGGATCAAGAGACCGCCAAACTCTAGATACTCTGATGAATAAGACACGTTTGCAACGTTAAGGTTCCTTTACTGCCGAAACGTTTCGCCTGCACACCAGGCTTTTTCAGTCACATACTGGAAACAGTCATAGTTTTGATGTAATCAGTCCCTGAGAACAATAACTTCTACTGTCTGTGATGTTATATTGGACTGAAGAAGACTGTTGTGCAGGCGAAAGGTTTCGGCAATGAAGATACACAAATACCGCACAAGTTTTATTCATCAACTTGTCAGTACTGTATACTGTGCCATCATACGCTGATATCAAGGCACCAGCCTTGATACTCAGACTAATTAATACATCGATCACTCCTCGTGCAGTGACCTACACGAATTTAGCAGACGGAGGATCGAGCCTCCGCTGCTCGTGAGCTGATCTACACGGTGGTACTAGTAGACGGAGGATCGAACCTCCGTCATTCTTGCTTTGAATGTTATAAGCAGGTTTATCTTATCGCTAAAATTTATAAGAAAGATAAGCAAAGATAGTTAATTTAAAGACAAGTGTCACAACACAAAGAGCCCACAAGCCCTGAAACCCAGTACCACAGCACTCTTAATACCTACAAACCCAAAAGACCAGTGTCAAAGCACTTAAAACCCACAAGCCCTGAAGCCCAGTACCACAGTGCTCTTAATACCCACAAACCCCAATCAACTAATAAACAGCCATTATGGCCCACGATTCATGATCACTCAGAACGGCGTTGCTAAACATAAAACAAACTCCTAATAACCCAGATAGCTATCGCTTACCTCCGCCCAGCAATTATAACACTACATAAAGATAGCCTGGCTGCTAGTGGCACCCCACACGCGAGATTCCTGGAGAGGCCACACCATATGAATGATGCTCCACTATGCTCTCTTTTAAAATGGGAAGGGATCTCGATGCCGGTGAAGCATTCTTTGTCCAAGGAATTAGAGCCATCCTTCCTTTGGTGTTGCATGGCCCCTATGGGTTTAACGTTTCCCAGTGAGTATATTTAATAATCTGCGATGCTCTGCCCACCAGAGACCTTCGGAATGTGCACCACTATATTGAAAGGGAGAATGAGTGCCTCTGGAATGCTCGAAATAGGGAATGGAGTCTGCAATAAAAGCCAGAATTTCGTGACTGAGAATCCAGTGTTGGAATGCTGGGTAAAGATTCCATCCCCTGGGAATATTCGCTGCTTCCTGAACGCTTATGTTTGCTCTTTCACCTTTCTGAAGTGGGAAGGAAAAGCCTGGGTCCCCCAGGCTAACTGATTATCTTCATATTTAAGATGTAATAAATTTTGTTTTATAATATTATATTATTTTCAATAATGTATATATATATATATATATATATATATATATATATATATATATATATATATATATATATATATATATATATATATATATATATATATATAATATTTATATATATATAGTATATATATAATGTGTGTGTGTGCTTTATATAACATGCTTCAAAATTTAATGCTACGCTTGTGAAAAATTCCACTGAAGTGATGGAAATATCAGTGGCTTCTGCCTCGTTCTCATAAGTGTGCAGAGAGATATTAACAGATTAAACGACTCCAAAATAGTCTAGCGTTCCAAAGCCCGGTGCGTCGATGAAGCTTCCAGCCCAAGTATTCGTATAAACAATTGATACCGAGGCCTGGAATGCTGGAAACAAGGGAGCGACCCGTGACTGGAAATATTATTGACTTTCTGAAGAACGTTACGAACATTAAGAGAACCCAGGCTTCTGTGTATGATTGTGTGTGTGTGTGTGTGTGTGTGTGTGTGTGTGTGTGTGTGTGTGTGTGTGTGTGTGTACATTCAGTTGTTTGCGTTGGGGTCAATACATGGCCTGTGGCCCTCCACCTCTTGAACTATACTGAATGGCATCCTTAATTCCTGTTTGCATAGGCTTTACTATACCTTCTTTTGAAAATGTATACAAAGTTTGTCTGCACCTCTTAATCTAACTCATTACATTTCCCTACCATTCCCAAACATTTCTTTGGCGTATATGCATTTTTAGTCTCCATTAGGTCCCTAGACTCTTACCCCATGCATCTAAGTCTCTTAAACTTTATATTGAGTTTTCCCCAAATCTTTTTCTATGCCTGTGATATACCTGTGACCGATTTGGAGGGCTTTTCTACCTTATCCTGTTCAACTCGACTGTTGCTTTTACCGGCTCGCTGACCCAAATAGTCGTTATACTTAATTGATCTGGCACTTGGCGGAGTTAATGATTCAGTTTACCCTTAAGACTTTTACATTTGTTCCGGCAGTATTTCTGATATCTGCTGGTAGCAGGTTGAAAAGTTTGGAAACAAGGGTGTTGACAGTGTTCTTGTGCCCATGGTGCCCATACTTTACACTGCATTTTTTTTTTTACACTTCTATCTCTCATTCTAGAAAGATTTTATGGTAGAATGTAGATTCGTATATCCTAGATGTGAGGGCACTAATGATTTGAATAGTTCATGAGAGACTGATTCCATATTTGCACACCGACATTACTCCCTTCGAGAGGAAAAGGCTTGGCAGACTGTCCAGATTATCTCCAGTGAGAAGCAGAGGTGCAATGAATACACTAAGAGATAACTCAGTAAGTGTAATGAATTACCAACAGACTTCTATCTGTCTTCATGAAGGAACTGGATAAGTTCTTCAAATTATTTCTGTTGCCCGCCATTGCATGTATTAATAGGGATTCTTTTAACTCTGGAGAAGATGGGCAGCCAAAACGTCAGAACTGCACCTTGCCACCACCTCATTAAGGAAGCATAAAGACAAGACAAGAATAATAGCCAGCAAGATGCCTCCTGTTCTTCTGCGTTAATATGCTATTTATGTTACTCTTTAACTATTTAGTTTTTCTAGTTTCAGCAATTAATATTTGTATTTGTGTCATCATCAGTACTAATAAACAAGTTGATTGATTTATTGACCAAAAATATGTATATGTTAATATTATCCTTATATTCTGTATCTACACATACATGGTTGATCAGGCCGGTTGACCCATCAACCAGGTCTGGTCTGGGACCGAGCCACGGGGGCGGTGACCTCGGAATCCTCTTCAGGAAACCATATAACCATTGGCCTTATTTCTCTCGTTTTAAGAGTTCTCATTTTTCACCCTGTCATTTTTTCTTGCCATTGCTTTATTGTGGTCTCTTAATCAAATATCATCTGACATTATAATCCTTGCGCATTTTGGCTGCTTTTTATTGTCTATGAAATGGTCTACCAGAGTTTTGTATCCTGTGGTTGTCTTGAGTCTTCATTCTCCCCATATCTAAACAACTGACATTTGTCACCAATGAACATCGTGTACTTTTCATTTGCTCAGTGGAAGACTTTGTTTATATCTTTAAGTTGTCAGTATCTTCGACTAAGGCGACTTAAATAATTTGGAATCGTCCGTAAACGATGATGCGAAGCTGTGACTAGTGTTTTTATCTGCATCTGCTATGAGGATGGGAAATAGTAAAGGTGCTAGGACAGTGGCCTGGGGTCCAGAACTTTTAAATTACCTGAGACTCAACTGTTTTGCTTGCTGTCTCTCTTTCCCAGAAGATTCACAGACCAAGGTAAAGCCAGACGACCCACAGACCATGGTAAAGCCAGACGACCCACAGACCAACTCTCAAGACCCACAAACCATGAGGAGACCATGGTAATAACCTCAAACCACTCGCAGACCAACCCCAAGACCATTATATTAAATCACCAAGGGAACGACCCCAGGCGACATGCATACAAACCCCAAGACCCACAAATCACCAGGAGCTAACCAACACTTCACCGCAAGCTACCCTAACTTCGTGACATTAATTCTCTTATCAGATTCTCAGCATTAATTTCTGAACGTTTCCTGTAAAGTTGCGTATACTATTTTTTTAAATGATCTTGGTTACGTTAGGTTGATTAACCTTAAAAATGTATATATTTAAGCACAAACAAATAAATTAAAAGTTACGGCCGAGGCACATGAAGCAACTCTGGCTCGATGGGGACGATGAATAGAAATGGTATAAAAATCTTACACGATGGGAAAAAGAGACAAATGCAATATAATTCGATCCTTAATCGAAACGTTTCGCTCACTGGGCAAAACGTTTCAGTTATGGATTGCATTATACGGTATTTCCTTTTTTTCATTACCATAAAACGTTCAATTATGCTCGAGTATCACTGGTGGTGCGAGAATGAGTTGGTCACTGACATTGCAAACCTGTACCTGTAGAGTACTTGAAGACGATTCTGGGGGTCACTGCCCCTCGCGGCCCGGTCCGAAACTAGGCATCCTGGTTGACCTGATCAATCAGTCTGTTGGTGTTGGCTGCACGCAGTTCGGCATAGGCATCACAGTCCGGCTGTTCAGGAACACGAAGAATATATCAGGTTTCCTCTTGAAGGCACCCTGGGGTCTGTTGATAATTCTTTATATGAATATACTGCAGAACTTCACGAGTCTAAAATCTGGGGCAGAGTGCATGGGCATACTTTCCAAAGGCTTCTTTAAAGTCGAGTGGGATTAAGAGTGTCAGAAATTTTGGATTTGTTGGCAAAGCTTTGAGTCTCATGCATGAAAAAATTATTTTAATTATTAATCTTTAGTCTGATTAATGTCGCAATGAGCTCCGTCTTATTGTGATGTATGTACAGTATTTTGCTAATTTTTTTGTTTTCTCAGTTTAAGTTCCATCTCTTTTATGCAGGTTCACAATAATGGATGTAGTTTTTCTCCTGGGTTTTTGTTCGCAAGAAAATGTATTTTGGTTTCAGTTTCACTACTGGGTTTTTGATCCTGCTGGCTCTCCTAGACTCTGTATGATATACCTTTGATATATACCTTTGAAGAATTTCGAGAGTATATCTACTATCTGAGCCCGGCCATGGGCCAGGCTCGTCTGGTGCTCGCCTGCATTCGGTTCTGAGCTCAGCGTTTTCTATTTCTCTAGTCAGTATTTCTTTTTCCCCCTATTGAAAAAATATGGAATCTTTAGAAGTTTTGGTATTCTTTGTCTTCGCATGTAGTGAGCGTCTCTCTCTTTCTAACCTTCATTTTCTCTGTGTTAAGCCGCTCAAACCCAGTGAGTATATAGATTTAAACTTAAATTAGGTAGTGGTACGAATTTGCTGTCTTTAAATTAAACCCATTATGTTCCGTATCAGAGCT
Source organism: Cherax quadricarinatus (assembly GCF_026875155.1). Lineage (NCBI taxonomy): Eukaryota > Metazoa > Arthropoda > Malacostraca > Decapoda > Parastacidae > Cherax > Cherax quadricarinatus. The sequence continues at coordinate 38,567,074 of NC_069422.1, forward strand.
TCATCACCATCTTATCAATGATTCCATGAAGTGCTAAACCCGTGTGGGCCATTCATCACAAGGATTAGTGGAGGCTCCAGCTTTTGTCTGCTGTTAATGATAAAAATAATACCCAGGTGAGAACACGTCGAAGATCTTCAGTCTAGAGCTGAGATGTGTGTGTGTGTGTGTGTGTGTGTGTGTGTGTGTGTGTGTGTGTGTGGTGTGTGTGTGTGTGTGTGTGTGTGTGTGTGTGTGTGTGTGTGCGTGTGTGTGTGTGTGTGTGTACACCTCATAGGAACTAAACCCGACAATCTTTTGATACCTTTGATATACCTTTGACGAGTTCTGAGAGTTTTTCTACTCTCAGAGCCCATCTATGGGCCAGGCTTGTCTGGTGTTTGCCTGATCAACCATGGTGTTGCTGCTGGTGGCCCCACATATTCATCACAACTGGGTGATCTGGCACCTAGTAGAAAGGACTAAAAGAGGCATGACTATGCCATCCAAAACACTAAGATAAAGTGATACTTAAGATAGGAACAGACTCTGATATTAGAGAACCAGGAACAAGGAGACATGGAACGAAAAATACACACGAGCCACAGAGATGCAGGGCAATACTTTTTCGATCTCAAGGTCGTAAATAAGTGACAGCAGCATGAGGAGCAAGTGGCAGAGGCAAACTCTGTGCACAGTTCCAAGAGTAGGTGAGCCAGGAGCCAAGAGGCCAGTAATCAATAATGCTGGTCGATAGTAGTTATAAGAGGCCGGGTCTGGAGCTGTGAATAGACACCGACAACCAAACTTAGGTGAGTACAACTAAGTGAGCGAATGCTCATGCATGCAATCAAGTATGCGCGCCACACGTACACACACACACGCAGTGAAGAGGCGGGGCCAGGAGCTGAGTCTCGACCCCTGCAACCACAATTTGGTGAATACACACACACATACACACACGCACACACGCGCAGCCACACACACACACTCACACTCACACCCCACACACACACACACACACACACACACACCACCACACACACACACACTTTAAACACACACACATCACCACACGCACACCGTGGGCCCGTCTACGGAAAATGGGGAGAAGAGGAAAGGAAAGTGGAATTAAGAAGGGGGGCAGGACGAGGAGGATGATGGAGAGGGGAAGAAGGAGGTGAGAGGAAAGGAGGAAGAATTTATAAAGAGAGAAGGACGAGGGTATGATTAGAGAGGAAGTTTTGGGAGAGGAGGAATGAAAAAGAGAGGGAAGGAAGAGGCAGAGTCACAAAGGGGGGGGGGGAAGAAAAAAGAAAGGATGGAGAGGGGAGATGAAATGCATATAAAACAATTATAAAACACAATCACTTTTAATGCTAATAATAAATTATTATTATATTAAATTATTATTATTGTTGTTGCTGTTGTTATTCGTAGTTTCATCAGTGATTCCTGTTATTCCCTTCCTACTACTCGCATGCAAATATCATGTTCTTTCGCGTTTCTTCTATTCTGCCTACTCCATCCCTACTTTCTTGGTCTACCTCATCCACCTTCTGTTTTCCCTACCCTACCCTATCCCTCCTTTTTTGCCCTTCTCCTCCTCCTCCACCTTCCTTTCGCATTCTTCTATTCCTTTTTCCATTCCTTCTTTTTTTTTTCTTCCTATTACATCCTTTCCTTTCTAGCTCTTCCTTCTTTTTTTTTTACCCTGCTCCATCATTCATTCCTAGCGCTTCCTTCGATTCTCCCTATTCCATTCCTACTTCTTGGCTCTTCCTCGTCTTCCTATTCTCCTTACCCTATCCCTGCGTCTTAGCTCTTCTCCCCCCTCCTATTCTCCCTACACCATCCCACTTTCTTCCCCCTCCTTCCCAATTCTCCATCCTCACCTCTCACACATCTCAATTTCATCATTTGTAAGAAGATTCTCTGCGACGATAGAGGATGTAACAATTTCTAACGAACAATTTGGGCCGAGTTGCCGCGGTGGTGTTGGGTTACGGTGGCAGTTTTTAAGTTGGGCGTCGCGGGAGTAACAGAAGACCTCTTGCAGAGCCCTTGTAATGGCCACATAATGAATTACACCAGTAATGAGATGATAATACCTGTTAGCAAGGACCAGGCTGCCTCTGCCTCCTCCTCGTTCTTCACCACCACTACCTCCCCCTCCCTTCCCTCCCCACATCCTCCCTGCTCTTTCCCTCCTCTCTCTCTCTCTCCTCCTCCGTTGTGTCTTACTAGCTATTTCTGGGTGCGTTTGTTCTTCAGTGGAATTTATGTTTAGGCTTTGTGTGTGTTAGTTAAGAGTTGTCAAAAACCACTTGTTTTTAAACACATGGACTTATTTTTGTGTGTGTGTGTGGTGTGTGTGTGTGTGTGTGTGTGTGTGTGTGTGGTGTGGTGTGTGTGTGTGTGTGTGTGTGTGGTGTGTGTGGGGTGGGTGGTGGGTGTAAGGTGTCACATGCGTGGGTGCACGAGTGTCTGCGTCTGTAACACACCAGGTAAGTAAATAGAGAGAGAGAGAGAGAGAGAGAGAGAGAGAGAGAGGAGGGGAGAGAGAGAGAGAGAGAGAGAGAGAGAGAGAGAGAGAGAGAGAGAGAGACAATATGCTCATGTAATATGACCAAGAAAATTACGTAAGGCATCTCATTAGTTGAATGAAAAGATGGGGCCCAGGAGCTGTATATCGCACACACCCACACACACACATACACACGTGTTCATATCAGACTTGTGTGCAATAGTATTGGTCCAAGACCATTAACTTCCAAGACTGTTAGGATCACATCCCCACTTCAGTTCATTCTTCTTTTAACACGTAAGAGGCACTTCTTCTAAAGATTTTATTCGCTTCTCAGTTCTTCGTCATGTTTAACGAATCATAATCCAACACGTAATGAAATTATCAAATATATCTCAATGTTTCGGTGCCTTAGAGATTTTTTAGATTTAGATTTTGCCACCAGAAGCGGATGGTTTATTGTGCACCCCCATATCCATCATGTGGACGGTAGCGCAAGAGCGTATGGATACACAAAAGGCCTAGGAACTAGGCCCCAGAAGGGGTAACAGGAGTAAATCTGGATTTATATCTCTATATTCCTCAATAAGTGGACAATGAAGCATATATAGTGTTGAAGAAAGTTACCGTAAAGCTGACCGCATACTTTGCATTTAGTTTTATCATCTGCGTATCTGCCAAACTGCTGTAAGTATTTGTAATCAAGCCTAAACCTGACTACTACAACATCAGTCAGTCTCTAAATTGTATATTGTATTCACTTTGCTCATATTGCAAGTTGCTTAGTAAACATACTTATCTACGTTCATATTATCATAGCAATAAACTGCATTCCAATGGCATTCACCATTATTACTTACTTCTACTATTATTCCTAATGCTAGACACAGATATACCGAAGTCACATTCTACATTCTCCTTCAGGGTACTATCTACCTAATTTATCAACTTTGTCATGAAACAGTAATTCAATTCAATGTGTGATTGACTTCTAACAATACTGATATCTGGCTTCTCCAATGATCATTTTTTTGGGGGTCATTATGTGAGTCAAGAGCCTAGCTTAGTGTCGTAAGTTAACTTTAGTACCAGTTTACATTGAAGACGCCAAGTTGTTAATTCGTACGCCTAAGTGAACATAGTTGCTAGAGTTCTTATCAAGAGTGGTGGCAACAAGAGCAGATGTATCCCTACCAGTAGACTTCTGCTTACTAGTCAATGTTGCTGACGCTATGTGGTGGTATGTTCTTGAGGGTACGCTGCTCACTAGAGCTGAAGCGATATTTGTAATAATAATAATAATAATAATAATAATAATAATAATAATTATTATTATTATTATAAAAATATTACTGCTGTTTTTGCTGCTGCTATTAACTAGTAACAGCATTCTTACTAATACTACTACTAATAGCACTACTGCTATGTCTGCTATTATTACTAATATATATAATACAACTGTTCACAAATAACCCGCACATAGGAGACGAACTCATGACGACGTTTCGGTCCGGCTACGACCATTATCTTTCAGTCTCTTATGTGCGGGTTATTTGTGAATTGTTCCAGTCACGGTATTGTGCTTTTTTCTTTTTATTTCAATAACTACTACTAATAATACATTTTTAGCTCTATCAAAAAAATTATTTTATTTGCAAGATCAAAATTTTCTTCATTTTGAATGTATTGTTTCAAATACCCATTCAGCCGCTCAGACAATTCCGCCCTAAAGTTTGTATATATATATATATATATATATAATATATAAAATATTATATATATATATATATAATATATATATATAATATATATATATAAAATATATATATATGTATATATGTACATATATATATATATATATATATATATATATATATATATATATATATATATGACTTGCCTGCCTTCTTACATGTTCAAAACATAGGTTGAAAAGACAGGCAATTCTACCGGAGTATCATGTGGGGTTCGAACACGTGGATTGGGTAAAAATACTTACGTAGGCTGGAAGTACGTATATTGTGACTGAAGTATGTGGAAGGGCGCCACAGCCGAACCTGCCTCTCTCTGCCCCTTGACCAGACTAACTGATGAGTGCCCATGGGCGAGGGGGCGCTTGAAATCCTGCTAGGTCAGCAACAATATGAATACAGCCAGTGATTCACGCAGAGACGGTTGGTAGTGAGTCATCTACTGGTACACTGGTTACTGTAACTGGTTACTACTACTGAGACCTTTATCAAGATCATTTGTGTAAATATTAAAGCAGAAAAACCAGCTGACTGAATCTTAGGCAGTATTGGTAGATCAGTTATTAAAAACAGCGAAGGTGCCATTACACAGCCTCAGGGCACTCCCTTTTCTTCTTGTAATAACGTTTCAGTTAAAAATAATGACTTTAAAGTTAATAAATATACATATAACTTATAAATACATAATTTAATTTAAATTTTTATTAAAAATATAATTTATTTAGCAAAAAAAAAATATATATATATTAAAATACAATTTTGCATTAGGAGTAAGTTAGCAACTTATTACGTAAGAACGTCATTGATATTTGTGTCATGTTCAGAACGATTTTTGCGGAGTTGTATTACTGTTACATTCATGAGGAAGCGCTAAACCTTGCAATTTCTGGGGAATGGGAGGTAAACAAGCTCGAGCCCAGTCTGGGGAGGTGGTAGCTCCGATTCCTTGGATCAAGTGCCGTTTACTGGCAACAAGGCATCTCTGATGGATCGCGGAGTTACGGCAAATGTGAATATACTCGTACAGCAGATTTACAAATCAAAAAATGTCTATACAAATCTATGTAGACGCTACAGAGCGATATGGAGGAGTCGATGTTTATGTAGTAAAGTGTTATTATATAATTTAAGATGTGCACTGAATATTGGTTTAATTGGAATCGTTATTCAAATTAATCATGGAATATGAGATGTGTTCTTGTACACTTTTTCTACTAAAGAACCTTAGGAAACTTACCTAACCTTATTATAACAAGCGCAATTTAATTTAGGCTAATCCAACTAAATATATTTTAGATAAGTTTACAATAATTTAATAATAAACAAAAGCAATGAAATATATTTTTTTCATTAGGTTCAGAATTTTTCCTCGATTATTGGGTACACAAATTTTCGCTTGCCTTGTTCACCAAGAAGAGCGTTGCTATTTAAGCCAAAATCGCAAGTTTAACCTATTTGGCACAAACTTATAAATTTTTTAAATCAGCATAAATGAGAAAAAAATATATCTAAAGGTATAAGAGAATTTTTTTTATTATAATAACCGTATAATACACATGAAGACATAATCCTGATATCCAGTGATTTTGTTTAGCCTTATCTCTCCCTCTCCCATCTTCTCCCTATTCTTCTCTTTAGTCTTTTCTCCCTACCCTTTCTCTTTTTCTCTCTACCTTGCCCTCGGTCCCCGCAAACCAAATCCCAGCGCTGCCACCACTGCTGTTCGGTAATAACACTCCACAAATAAACAGTCTGGACTGCCTCGTTGTCGTAACTGGCTGCCGCTAACGACCCTAACTACCGGTATCCTATGTCAGCAATTACGGAAACACCCCCACCCACCCCCTTCCCCTACGCTACCATTTGCAAATCACTAATGAGACGGAGGCATCTTGCTCAAGGGAAGAGGGTAAGCTTCAGATGTTCCAGTCCTCTTTGTATCGACTTTGGATATCAAGGAATTGAATTACAAGCCGAAGGAGATCCTCTTAGAGTTGGATTTTCTTTTATTCAGGGGAGTGCATTGGAAGAATATAGGGATAGGGGTGCCGTTCATGTTGGGTAGGGCTGCCGTTCGTCGGGATGTCATTCGTAGGGTAGTAGTGCCGTTTTAGGGAGTATATTTTTCAGTGATGTTTTCGAGGTTGCCGTTTTTGACTTGCAATTATTGGGGGTTGCTATTCCAGGGGGTTCTGTTCCTGGGGGTTGCTGTTACTGGGAGTTGCTGTTCCTGGGGGTTGCTGTTCCTGGGGGTTGTTGTTCCTGAAGAGTGCTGTTCCTGGGGAGTGCTTTTCCTTGCGGTGTTATTCCTGGGGGTTGCTGTTCCATGGGGTTGCTGTTCCTGGGGGTTGCTGTTCCTGGGGGTTGCTGTTCCTGGGGGTTGCTTTTCCTGGGGGTTGCTTTTCCTGGGGGGTTGCTGTTCCTGGGGGTTGCTGTTCCTGGGGGTTGCTGTTCCTTAGGGGTCCCGGTCTTTCAAGGATGGGAAGGCGAAGAAGGAAAGGGAAAGTTGATAGTGAGTTCTTTAATAATACCTCATTACAACATTGCTCATTCCAGATGCAAATATTCTATTTCTTTTTTTCGTCAAGTGAGCAGCCAGCAATAAATACCTAATACCGAGTCTGGGAGCCAGGCTTTATATAAATTTACATTTTAAATAGAGTAAGAAATAACTTTTTTTCAGACATTCAAAAGCAGTTTTAGTTTAAAAAATATAGTGGCACTGAGACTGAGTAATTGTCGACTTTGAGTCGCCGTGAGTATCCCAAGTGAGGCTGGAAGCCTGGTCCGGGACCGGGGCGCGGGGGCGATGACCCCCCGACCACTGGTAAGTAGACTGGTGTTCTCCATGGAAAACATTTCCATTAAACTCTTAGGCGTAATAAAGCGCTTGGAGAAATATGAGGCAATGAGTTTCGTTCCAGGGAAATGGAAGGGGAAGGACAGGTTCAATTGCTTGGATAGAGAGCCCTTACGTATTTAGTGCTTCATTGTGATTATAGCATTATGCAATATTTTCAAAGTCAAATCAAATGGTTTTCAAAGTCATACTGGGAGGAGTGGTGGAGGCTCCATCCTCCGTCTGCCAGGAGTGGTGGAGGCTCCATCCTCCGTCTGCCAGGAGTGGTGGAGGCTCCATTCTCCGTCTGCCAGGAGTGGCGGAGGCTCCATACTCCGTCTGCCAGGAGTGGTGGAGGCTCCATCCTCCGTCTGGTAGGAGTGGTGGAGGCTCCATCCTCCGTCTGCCAGGGATGGTAGAGGCTCCATCCTCCGTCTGCCAGGAGTGGGTGGAGGCTCCATCCTCCGTCTGCCAGGAGTGGTGGAGGCTCCATCCTCCGTCTGCCAGGAGTGGTGGATTCTCCATCCTCCGTCTGCCAGGAGTGGTGGAGGCTCCATCCTCCGTCTGCCAGGAGTGGTGGAGGCTCCATCCTCCGTCTGCCAGGAGTGGTGGAGGCTCCATCCTCCGTCTGCCAGGAGTGGTGGAGGCTCCATCCTCCGTCTGCCAGGAGTGGTGGAGGATCCATCCTCCGTCTGCCAGGAGTGGTGGGAGGCTCCATCCTCCGTCTGCCAGGAGTGGTGGGAGGCTCCATCCTCCGTCTGCCAGGAGGGTGGAGGCTCATCCTCCGTCTGCCAGGAGTGGTGGAGGCTCCATCCTCCGTCTGCCAGGAGTGGTGGAGGCTCCATCCTCCGTCTGCCAGGAGTGGTGGAGGCTCCATCCACCGTCTGCCAGGAGTGGTGGAGGCTCCATCCTTCGTCTGCCAGGAGTGGTGGAGGCTCCATCCTCCGTCTGCCAGGAGTGGTGGAGGCTCCATCCTCCTTCCGCCAGGAGTGGTGGAGGCTCCATCCTCCGTCTGCCAGGAGTGGTGGAGGCTCGATCCTCCGTCTGCCAGGAGTGGTGGAGGCTCCATCCTCCGTCTGCCAGGAGTGGTGGAGGCTCCATCCTCCGTCTGCCAGGAGTGGTGGAGGCTCCATCCTCCGTCTGCCAGGAGTGGTGGAGGCTCCATCCTCCGTCTGCCAGAAGTGGTGGAGGCTCCATCCTTCGTCTGCCAGGAGTGGTGGAGGCTCCATCCTCCGTCTGCCAGGATGGTGGAGGCTCGATCCTCCGTCTGCCAGGAGTGGTGGAGCTCCATCCTCCGTCTGCCAGAGTGGTGGAGGCTCCATCCTCCGTCTGCCAGGGGTGGTGAAGGCTCCATCCTCCGTCTGCCAGGAGTGGTGAAGGCTCTATCCTCCGTCTGCCAGGAGTGGTGAAGGCTCCATCCTCCGTCTGCCAGGAGTGATGGAGGCTCCATCCTCCGTCTGCCAGGAGTGGTGGAGGCTCCATCCTCCGTCTGCCAGGAGTGGTGGAGGCTCCATCCTCCGTCTGCCAAGAGTGGTGAAGGCTCCATCCTCCGTCTGCCAGGAGTGGTGGAGGCTCCATCATTTGTCTGCCAAGAGTGGTGAAGGCTCCATCCTCCGTCTGCCAGGAGTGGTGGAGGCTCCATCCTCCGTCTGCCAGGAGTGGTGAAGGCTCCATCTTCCATCTGCCAGGAGTGGTGGAGGCTTTCCCTCCTCCGTCTGCCAGAGTGGTGGAAAGGCTCCATCCTCCCTCTGCCAGGAGTGGTGGAGGCTCCATCCTCCGTCTGCCAGGAGTGGTGGAGGCTCCATCCTCCGTCTGCCAGGAGTTTGGGGGAGGCTCCATCCTCCGTCTGCCAGGAGTGGTGGAGGCTCCATCCTCCGTCTGCCAAGAGAGGTGGAGGCTCCATCCTCCGTCTGCCAAGAGTGGTGGAGGCTCCATCCTCCGTCTGCCAAGAGTGGTGGAGGCTCCATCCTCCGTCCGCCAGAAGTGGTGAAGGCTACATCCTCCGTCTGCCAGGAGTGGTAGAGGCTCCATCCTCCGTCTGCCAGGAATGGTGGAGGCTCCATCCTCCGTCTGCCAGGAGTGGTGAAGGCTCCATCCTCTGTCTGCCAGGAGTGGTGAAGGCTCCATCCTCCGTCTGCCAGGAGTGGTAGAGGCTCCATCCTCCGTCTGCCAGGAGTGGTGGAGGCTCCATCCTCGTCTGCCAGGAATGGTGAGGCTCCATCCTCCGTCTGCCAGGAGTGGTGAAGGCTCCATCCTCCGTCTGCCAGGAGTGGTAGAGGCTCCATCCTCCGTCTGCCAGGAGTGGTAGAGGCTCCATCCTCTGTCTGCCAGGAGTGGTGAAGGCTCCATCCTCCGTCTGCCAGGAGTGGTGGAGGCTCCATTCTCCGTCTGCCAGGAGTGGTGGAGGCTCTATCCTCCGTCTGCCAGGAGTGGTGGAGGCTCCATCCTCCGTCTGCCAGGAGTGGTGGAGGCTCCATCCTCCGTCTGCCAAGAGTGGTGAAGGCTCCATCCTCCGTCTGCCAGGAGTGGTGAAGGCTCCATCCTCCGTCTGCCAGGAGTGGTGGAGGCTCCATCCTCCGTCTGCCAGGAGTGGTGGAGGCTCCATCCTCCGTCTGCCAGGATTTGGGGAAGGCTCCATCCTCCGTCTGCCAGGAGTGGTGAAGGCTCCATCCCCTCTGCCAGGAGTGGTAGAGGCTCCATCCTCCGTCTGCCAGGAGTGGTGGAGGCTCCATCCTCCGTCTGCCAGGAGTGGTGGAGGCTCCATCTTCTGTCTAACAGGAGTGGTGAAGGCTCCATCCTCCGTCTGCCAGGAGTGGTGAAGGCTCCATCCTCCGTCTGCCAGGAGTGGTAGAGGCTCCATCCTCCGTCTGCCAGGAGTGGTGGAGGCTCTAGCCTCCGTCTGCCAGGAGTGGTGGAGGCTCCATCCTCTGTCTGCCAGGAGTGGTGAAGGCTCCATCCTCCGTCTGCCAGGAGTGGTGAAGGCTCCATCCTCCGTCTGCCAGGAGTGGTGAAGGCTCCATCCTCCGTCTGCCAGGAGTGGTAGAGGCTCCATCCTCCGTCTGCCAGGAGTGGTAGAGGCTCCATCCTCCGTCTGCCAGGAGTGGTAGAGGCTCCATCCTCCGTCTGCCAAGAGTGGTGAAGGCTCCATCCTCCGTCTGCCAGGAGTGGTGGAGGCTCCATCCTCCGTCTGCCAGGAGTGGTGGAGGCTCCATCCTCCGTCTGCCAGGAGTGGTGGAGGCTCCATCCTCCGTCTGCCAGGAGTGGTGGAGGCTCCATCCTCCATCCATTGAAGGTGAGAGGGCCCCCTCCTCCGTCTGCCCGGAGTGGGGGAGGCTCCTCCTCCGTCTGCCAGGAGTGGTGAGGCTCCACCCCGTCTTGCCAAGTGGGGGGAGGCTCCACCTCCGTCTGCAGAGTGGTGGAGGCTCACATCTCCGTCTGCCTGATGGTGAAGGCTCCATCTCCGTCTGCCAGGAGTGGTAGGGCTCCAAACCTCCGTCTATCAAGAGTGGTGAAGGCTCATCTCCGCGCCAGGAGTGGTGGAGGCTCATCCTCCGTTGCCAGAGTTGGTGGAGGCTCCATCCTCTGTTAACAGGAGTGTGAGCTCCATCCTCCTCGCCGGAGTGGTGAAGGCTATCCTCGTCTGCCAGGAGTGGTAGAGGCTCATACTCGTCTGCAGAGTGTTTGAGGTTATCCTCGTCTTGGGCAGGATGGTGGAGGCTCCATCTCGTCTGCCAGGAGTGTGAAGGCTCATCCTCCGGTCTGCAGGAGTGGGAAGGCTCCATCCTCCGTCTGCCAGGAGTGTGAAGGCTCCTCCTCCGTTTTGCCGAGTTTAAGGCTCATCCTCCGTCTTGCCAGGAGTGGTAGAGGCTCCAACTCTTCTCTGCAGGAGTGGTAGAGGCTCCATCCTCCGGTCTGCCAAGAGTGGTGAAGGATCCATCTCGTCTGCAGGAGTGGTGGAGGTCCATCTCCTGCTGCCGATGGTGAGGTCCACTCCGCTGCAAGAGTGGGGGTAGGCTCCATCCTCCGTTGCCAGGGATGGTGGAGGCTCATCCTCCATCTCAGAGTTGGTAGGCCCCCATCCTCCGTTGCCAGGAGTGGTGGAGGCTCCTCCTCGTCTGCAAGGAGTGGTGAAGGCTTCATCCTCCGTCTGCCAGGAGTGGTGGAGGCTCCATCTCCGTCTGCCAGGTAGTGCGTAGAGTCCATCCTCCGTCTGCAGAGTGGTGAAGGTCCATCTCCGTCTCCAGGAGGTAGAGGCTCCATCTCCGTCTGACCAAGAGTGGTGAAGCTCCATCTCCGTTCTGCCAGGAGGTGGAGGCTCCATCTCCGTCTGCAGGAGTGGTGGAGGCTCCATCCTCGTTGCCGGAGTGTGGAGGCTCCATCTCCGTCTGCCAGGAGTGGTGGAAGGCTCCATCCTCGTCTGCCTAGAGTGGTGGAGGCTCATCTCGTTGCCGGAGTGCGGAGGTCCATCCTCGTTGCCAGGAGTGGTGGAGGCTCTATTACGCTGCCAGGAGTGTGGGGGTCCCTCCTCGTCTGCCAGGAGTGGTGGAGGCTCCATCCTCCGTCGCCAGGATGGTGGAGGTTCCATCCTCGTTGCCAGGAAGTGGTGGAGCTCCATCCTCCGTCTGCCAGGAGTGGTGGAGGCTCCATCCTCCGTCTGCCAGGAGTGGTGGAGGCTCCATCCTCCGTCTGCCAGGAGTGGTGGAGGCTCCATCCTCCGTTCACCGGGGTGGTGAAGGCCTCATCTCCTCTGCCAGTGAGTGTGAGGCTCCATCCTCCGTCTGCCAGGAGTGGTGGAGGCTCCATCCTCCGTCCATTAACAGCTAGACACAAACCACTCTCTCAGCCAGGCTTCCCCTCGTTTATACATTGATCAGTCTTCACAAAAAAAGTAAAATACAAAAATCAATTTTAGAATTGCATAATGACGCTGGAGAACAATAACCGAGCTTCAACATGGTCTCCAAACTCTATTATTATTATTATTTATGGGAAGCGCTAAACCCGTAGTGGTAGCTTGGTTTCATTAAATGTTCATTATACACCTGTTTCAGTTCGTAGATTTCTCCCCATCTAAACTTTACGGAGAATTTAATATATATATATTTATTGTGCTTTTGGGGATCTTAAGTTATATTAGCTTAAATTAAGTTAGGTTAGCTTGGATCAAGTTAAGTCGGCTTAGATTAAGTTACATTCGGTTTATTATCATCGATTGATTCATAGGGAAGCGCTGAACCCTTAGGAGGTATACAGTGCCTGGGAAAATAAATATTATTATTAATATTAAATATTTATAATTATTATTACCTGTATTATTATTATGTTTTATTTATTACCGGGATTATTATTCTTATATAAAAGATTTAAGCCTGCGCTGAACCTGTGTAATAATAGTGTACTTATTGCAAACATTGTACAATTTATTAACAGTCCCTAAATTTAGTTAAAAATGTCTATAGTGCCTAGAAACCACTGATGTTAATATCTATATTCTCATATCATAACAAAATTATATTAAGTAATAACATATCAGTGGTTGCTTATTCAGTTATTGTTTCTTTATTATTTACATTCCCAGTTTGAGGCTTGATCTTAGACCGGGTGGCGAGGGCGATGATCCGGTACCATTAAGAGAACAGAGAGAGCTGGATAAAGTTTCTTTAATGCGTATATTTTCTATAAAGTCACTGGAGAAGAGTCGTGTACAAAGCGTTCTGGATTTGAGTCATGTGTCAACCAGGACTCTAAGCCTGGTTGCTCAGCACTCGTTTCGACGCCACGGAAATAAGCGATTATCGATTAAATTTGGTAACGAACGCGGGTTGGCGCGAGTGCGTTGGTCGGGTGGTCTTGCGAACGCTTGCAGCTCTCACTCCCGTGTCGACACACACACACCCTAGTCACCGCTCTGCCTCATTCTTCCCTGATTAGTGTTAGGTTTAAATCACCTGTCTAATTAATACACGTGGGTCATCAAGGCTGCTGTTGACCTGTACATTAATATACAGAAGAATTCGATTTCTAAAACAGAGATTGAGGAAAACTCTCAGTATTTATATACCGAAATGCATACACTTTTCGGTGTATATATAGTATACTGTAGTATCTATTAACCACCGCTCGTCAAAAAATACATTACGGGGGGGGGGAACTGTAAATAAATATTACTACATTTATGGGAGAAGCTCAAAACCCGGAGGGGGTTATACAGCTCTGACATTGTCGATAAACGTCTAGTATAATCACCAATGTACCTCATCTCCCACTGACTAAAATGCGGTAGTGAGCGCGTATTATCTTCACATTCCGCCAGCTACAATAACGCGCGCATGTTGCGGCTAATCGTCACTTGTCTGCGACCACCTTGCAGTCATCTCACAAGCACACAGGATCGAGTTGACAAGACATCTTACGGGAAAATGCCCAAGACGTTCACGAGTAGCCGGAACTACAGTTCTAGGGAAGGAAGCGGCCAGTCTCGACTGAGCCGCCGGCCGGTCACCCGCACAAAAGATCAGCGTCGGGCAAATGAACAGCCTCTCCTGCGGTGATATAATGGCCATTCCAAACAGTCTAAACGATGGTCTCTCAGCCAGTGAATGGGAGTGAGTGTAAGTTAACTTGTAGAGGTGTAGCCGCAGAAGGGGGAGGAGGAGGAGGAGGAGGTGCTAATGGGAAGAGTGTTCCGTCTGTTGTGGTAATGGGAGTGAGTATATTCTGTAACAATAGTCAGTGGACGTCCAGTGTGAACTACTTGTACCACTGAATGAAGACTGTGTATACCACTGAGTGAAGGGTGTGTATACCACTGAGTGAAGGCTGTGTATACCACTGAGTGAAGGCTGTGTATACCACTGAGCGAAGGCTGTGTGTACCACTGAGCGAAGGCTGTGTGTACCACTGAGCGAAGGCTGTGTGTACCACTGAATGAAGGTTGTGTGTACCACTGAATGAAGGCTGTGTGTATCACTGTGGGAAAACTGTGTGTACCACTGAGTGAAGACTGTGTGTACCACTGAGTGAAGGCTGTGTGTACCACTGAGTGAAGGCTGTGTGTACCACTGAGTGAAGGCTGTGTGTACCACTGAGTGAAGGCTGTGTGTACCACTGAGTGAAAAACTGTGTGTACACTTTAGTGAGACTGTGTCGTACCACTGAGTGAAGACTGTGTGTACCACTGAGTGAAGACTGTGTGTACCACTGAGTGAAGACTGTGTGTACCACTCAGTGAAGGCTGTGTGTACCACTGAGTGAAGGCTGTGTGTACCACTGAGTGAAGACTGTGTGTACCACTCAGTGAAGGCTGTGTGTACCACTCAGTGAAGGCTGTGTGTACCACTCAGTGAAGGCTGTGTGTACCACTCAGTGAAGACTGTGTGTACCACTGAGTGAAGACTGTGTGTACCACTGAGTGAAGACTGTGTGTACCACTCAGTGAAGGCTGTGTGTACCACTCAGTGAAGGGTGTGTGTATCACTCAGTGAAGGCTGTGTGTACCACTCAGTGAAGGCTGTGTGTACCACTCAGTGAAGGCTGTGTGCACCACTCAGTACAGACTGTGTGTACACTCAGTATAGACTGTGTACCACTCAGTACAGACTGTGTGTACCACTCAGTACAGACTGTGTGTACCACTCAGTACAGACTGTGTGTACCACTCAGTACAGACTGTGTGTACCACTCAGTACAGACTGTGTGTACCACTCAGTACAGACTGTGTGTACCACTAAGTGAAGGGTGTGTTGTTAACCAGGCAAGCACCAGACAAGCCTGGCTCAAGGTCGTGCTGCGAAAGTAGGAAAACTCTGTAAACCCATCAAAGGTACCGAAGGTTAAGGGCTCTATATAACGCTAATCTGAGTCACTTAGAGTTATGCGTATAACAGAGGAACGCGCCTAACTGGCGTAAAACTATCCAGTAGGGGGAACTGTATCAAAGTGGGTTATACAGAGAGCACAAATTGGTCGTGCATATAATCGTTTTTCTTTGACAACACATTACCTCTGGCCAGATAAACATTACCTCCAGCCAGATAAACGTTACCTCCGGCCAGATAAAAGTTACCTCCGGCCAGATAAACGTTACCTCGGCCAGATTAACGTTAACTCCAATCAGATAAACGTTACCTCCAATCAGATAAACGTTACCTCCGGCGAAGTAAATGTTGCCTCTGGCCAGATAATAGGGAAAATATATCCTCAAAGGGAGATACGTGAAAAGTAGGCAGCGTAATTATAAAGATCAGAGCAGAGTAAGATAATGCCAGTGAGAAAGTGCAATCCAGATAGACGAAATAGACAAGTGGATAGAAGGACCACTGAAAAAAAAATCGGATTATTAACCCCGGATGGTTATTAACCCTGGATAACCCAAGAGAGCCGAGCATTTTGACTTATTTTGCGTTGTAGTTCTTCGGTTTTCCTCCCCAGGATGGACTAACAACAGTCGGCTACCACCAGGGGCCCCATTTGCTGCTAGGTGAACAAGGGCAGTAGGTGTAAAGATATTTGCATGTCGACTAGCCCATGACTGAACCCGGTTCATTGTGGTTAAGAGGTAAACATGTTAGCAGTGACCTGCATGTGCGACCCTGGGTAATAAAATATGGTCAAAGACTGAGCTAAATGGGTGACAGTTTTACCAAGACAGTGTGACCAAGGAAAGTGATCGCGGCTGCCGTAATGGGTGTCACCACCATCTGTGTGGCTGTTAATGGGGACTAAATGGGTAGCTGAATCTAGTCAAGCAGTTTATGGTGCAGCGGAACCATGAGCACTGTGGCTGAAGTGGTTTGTGGTGGGAAGAAGGTTGGTAAATGATGGTATAAGCCGACAGCTGGGGTAAAAGTCACTTTGCTACAGGGAAACGTGCCGGCGTAACGTTTAGTCCAGCCCTGGACGAAACGTTGCAGTAATGAAGGCTTCCCCGCAAGCATGACAAAACTTTACCTTTGGTCATTTAAACGTTACCTCTGACTAGATAAACGTTGACACTGGTGTGTGAGCTTTATTGCCTCTCAGACACCAGAATACATGTTAGTTTTTATTAGTTGTAGAGTTTATCCACTACACGAAGATCATTAAGATGGAATATAAAATGTACACCTTCGGTCCAGGATACTTTAATTCCCTAAGCCACTCAGAGGTATACACACTGAGGGATACATACTCTCCTGCATAGGACAGCGTGGTTGAGAATAAGAGGCAGTGTGACGTCTGTTTGAGGTTATTATAGTGGGACAGTCAGTTACTGTACGTTATTGAGCGAGGCAGCTGGCATGTACCTTACTCATTATTCGCTCTGGAGATCCTGACTTGACCAATTTTAAACACCTGAAACTGTTTTTCTATGTGTGTATATAATGAAGGTCTGTATCTCCTTGTATATATGCCGAAATGCTTGTATTTTTTATTGTATACACACCATAGGTGTATATTTATGTATATATACAACGATGTGGGTGTATCTCTTAGTGTATTGCTCTGAGAGGTCGTTCTGATCCATACTATAGTGATTAAATTATCTTTGATTGGTGGTCAATAGGTAGTTGATAGACTTTAAACTTAACAAACCAGCTGTCCATACTGATGCATTTCAGAAGTAAACTAAAAAAAAGGGACAATGTTATTTTATATTGAACTCATGACAAAGCACTAAACCCACAGAGGTCATATAGCACCTGTGGAATTGATAATTGTGTTTGATCCAAGGGAGGGAGGGAGGGGGGAAGCAGCTGAGATTTGTTTGATTAAGATCCGTTCACAGCCTAGCATGGGCAAAACATCTCAGCAGACTTGGTTGTCTGGAAAACCAAGTACAGTAGAAGAGTCTTCGGGTTACTAGTACCCTCTTGGACCTACCTGGAGTCTACCTGTCTCGTAAATTAAACCTGATCTTAAATCTGCTAAGCCACAGACATTCTGAACCCATTATATGCCTTCGAAACGAATCAAAGTAGTCAAACAGATTGGGAAACAGGCAGAGCTTGAGAGAACCTTCCCTGTCCCACACACTAACGTTACACTCTTCAGTGCCGTACACTCAGATCCCACACACTTGAACCCCACATACTCAACTTCCATCCCAAATCAACACACTCCATTAGCCCACACCCAACCTCCACGGTCTAATTTCTCACGCTCGAAAACCCATCAAACTCACTAACCCTTCATGTTCACCATCCCCTCATACTAACAAACATTTACACTCATTTACCATACAAGTTGTGTCATTGTCAGGTAAAATATGATCTAACTAAAAAAAAAAAACTTCACGATAATGGAACAGAATTCCCACGCTCAGTAAGTAGGGTCATATGTGAGGTCACATGTAAAGTCATATCTTAGTTTTATAAGTTATCTTTTGTAATTTTATTTTTACTGTTCTTTGATAACGTGAGGAATCATGAAACAGCTTAGAATATTACTATTGTTAACTGTGGTTATAATGCATAAAATAACACTTTGTCCTGTCATTTTATTACACACAACACACACACACACACTATATATATATATATATATATATATATATATATATATATATATATATATATATATATATATATATATATATATATATATATATATATATGTATATATATAGTATAAACACACACATACATACATACATACACACACACACATACTTTAACCGCAGTTAATGGTAATTAAATTCCAAGCGCTTTCATCTCAGTCACATTTTTTAATGAAAAAATAAAGGTAGTTTCTTATATACAGTAACACAGAGTGCAGCTTACATAAAGGCTGTATTGCTTTTATTTTTCCATGAGAATGTAACTGAAAGATCACGGAAGCGCTTGGAATTTAATTCGTATTTACTGTGAATTGCATATTAGTTAATTAGTTATCATTTGTATCTTGTGACTTTATTACATACATAAATTCACATTATATAATATATATATATATATATATATATATATATATATATATATATATATATATATATATATATATAATTATGTGTATGTATTGTATATAATATCTATAGTGTATTGCAGTTGCCTTAAGCTGGTGTAGCGCTACACCCTTAGTACAAATGAAATAAGCCTGTGTATTCATATTAATAACATATTGAGCGTTATCCATGCATATATCTTCTAATTATACTGCGCAGCTCTCGCTTCCTGGCAATGTAAATACACAATCACATCTAACTGCACCATGCAGTCATTTGCTGACGTAAATATTGCAGAGGTAATCGCTTTGTTGATTGTGTCATGAACACTACACGCTCCTCTGTCATAATCACATGAAGTTTCCCTTACAATAGGACAACAGTTACTATGAAATGCATTCTAATTAAATCACAGTTCACTCGTATATTCCGTTTGTTATATTGACTTGTGCCACTACGCGCCTGAGTACCAAAAACTTTTACTCGAATGCAAGTCTTAAATTTTCAGATTGTTGATTTAAAATATGTTTTCCCAGAGACCTACACTGACACAGAATCTCATCCCACCTGACTAAAGCTTCAGGAGTGACCAACCCCTCGGAATAAGAATTGTGAGTGCATCACACACGTACCTGGCGGTGGTGCAGTCCTTGTAGAGGATGTCAAAGTGTTTCACGGAGAGCAGTTTGCACCTGTTGACTCCGGGCTGGATGGCTCCTAGGCCTCGCAGGATGCGCACCTGATCAACGTTACATACGATGGGTTCGATTGACAAGCGCTTGAGCTTGGTGTAGACTGTGTGAAGCCCTCCCACTAAGTGCTTCAAGAACAATTCGAAGGCTTGTGGCAAACATAACATTGTGTCGCCATTAATGATAAACGCAGCCACTTTGGCTCCGCGATAGTCCACAATTTTACACTCGTGACTTTCTGACGAAGGTACTGGCGGAGGGGAGTGGTACTTGACGGGGAAAGTCTTTAAGTCCGGCCAGAAGGGAGGACATGGGAGGCTCGGAGCCCAGGTGGAACTGGTGGGGCATACCTCCTCCAAGCATGCCATGGCGATATCCTAGACCAGGAGGTGAGGACGTGGGTATGGGCACTGAAGGAGGGAGTTGCGACGTGAGGCTCTGAACCTGTGACACGGCCGCCAATAGATGAGACGCCAGCGAAGTCGACGAAGGAGGAGAGGGACTTTTGTGTGGCGGCGACGACACGGGAGGTCGTCCGCCTTGGGTAGCGCTGGGCTCCATAAGGGCCTCTGTACTCATAGTGAGTCCGTGTGTAGTGAGTCCGAGTCGTGTACACGTCCGCACGCCACCACCAAGACACACACACTCTCCCTCAGATACAAACTACAACTCTACAACTGCTATTGGATCGGATTTCAAATCGAATAGTTACAAAAATCAAACAATCAACTGATAGCTGGCTCACTCAATTATTTGCGTTGCGAGTGCCATTATGATTGGTTGTTGGGGTGCTGGAGTGGCGTGGCTTTGACGGCGATTGGTGCGAGTGGTGTGTAGTGGGAGGAGCAGAGATGCGCGCTCCGGGGGGAGGAGCAACTTCCCTCAGTCAGCGGCCAGCAGGCGCCACGGTAAGGGAGGGTGTGATACATCCCCGCTGCACTCTGCGGCCAGACGTGATCTCCGGACTATGTACAGGAGCATAGAGGAAGCAGAGTACGTGCTCAGTGTCCTCAATGGTCAGATGATTAAACTGTTTACCCTCACACACGTAGTCAGCTCGCGACCACATTTTTTGGGGGGGGACTGGTGGCTTGTGGAGCCACTTTGAACTAATGGTATTGTTTACATCCATTATCTCTTCTTAACACTCACGTCATCTCTCGAACTTAGGAAGCAGTGTAGTAATATCCAGGAATCCTTTAGCATAATTTAAGTATACTTGTGAATTTATATTCCAAATTTTAATGTACATAATTCAGCAATTTACATATAGCGATCGACACCATGCCTAACCCTTCTAGGGTGGGGTAGGTGCCTGAGTCCGAGCTTACAGCTCACAAGACTGTCATTCCCATTAACCCACTTGGGGCGGGGATGGCAGACCAGAGAGGCCTAGCTTGTGGCTAGGCCTGGGGACAGTTGGTCCCAAAGATGAGGAGGTACTTGTGCCTCCTCCCATGGGAGACTTAGGTCTCAGACACTCCCTGAAGAGGGAGCCAAGGCCGGGCCACCACTTGGAAAAGGCCCGGGCCGGGAGAATACCGGCGAATCTTTAATAATAATAAAATACATATAGCCTCAACAATTTGATTAAGGATTAAGGTATTCTCTAACACTGTGTTAAGTTTCCTTTCTGTGAAATCTACGTCTGATAAATAGAGAGAAACCAGAGTACAGAGATACACTTGAGAGGAGTCCAGAGGTGCAACTGGAGAGGCAAACGACATACTGAAATAATAATAATAATAATAAAAGAAACTGTTCTTATATGAATGTAAAAATATTTATTCGTAGCATTAAAAACTTACCTCGGGTGCTAAGAATTTTAAGTTCGTATATGGGACTAATACTAAAAATATCAACATTACTTAGTTATTTTAGTTTTGATTGCAACAATAATTTACAATTATTATATAGAAAGAATTGTTACTGGTGTCAATATTCTTAGTATTACAACCAATGTTATTATGATTTAATATTTCTTTATAATACCGCACTGCGTATGATAAATAAACATACACAGGCACACACACACACACACACACACACACACACACACACACACACACACACACACACACACACACACACACACACACACACACACACACACACACACACACTAACAATATATATATATATTATATATATATATATATATATATATATATATATATATATATATATATATATATACATGAAGTTCTCTGAGAAATATTTTACTTTTTATTAGCAAAAGTTGAATTCACTTTATCTAGAGTTTTTTTGGAGATACGATTTTGTATGAAGATAAACAGTATGAAATTACGACACTAAACTAAAAAAATGCAGTATAAGGCGACCTGTGACGACGTTTCGTCCACATAGTGGGCCTTATCAGGTCACAAATAGATAAACCTGAATAGGATTGCTGAGTAAATGTAAGGTACTGTATGACCCTCGTGGGTTTAGCGCCTAGTTTTGACTGTAATAATATGTGAGGTGTGTCACTGTAGTGTTGTAAAGTGTCACTGTAGTGGCGTCAGGTGTCACTGCAATGGTGTCAGGTGTGTCACTGCAGTGGTGTCAGGTGTGTCACTGCAGTGGTGTCAGGTGTGTCACTGCAGTGGTGTCAGGTGTGTCACTGCAGTGGTGTCAGATGTGTCACTGCAGTGGTGTCAAGTGTGTTACTGCAGTGATGTGAGATGTGTAGGTTAATGCAGTTGTGTGGGGCGTGTAGGTCACTGTAGAGGTGTGAGGTGTATAGGTCACTGTAGTGGTGTATAGGACACTATAGTGGTATGAGGTGTGAAACTCACTGTAGTTGTGTTAGGTGTATGGACACTGCGTGGTATGAAGTATGAAGGTCACCGTAGTGGTGTGTAGGTCACCGTAGTGATGTGTAGGTCACTGTAGTGGTAGAAGATAGGTATGTCACTGCGGTGGCTTGATCCTTGCAGGTCACTGTAGCTCTCAGAACTGCTGTTACGTGGCAAGGCTACTTGAAGGTTCTTGTCAAGAGGCTCAGCTGTGTTGCAGAACCCGGCCTTCTAGCTGCAATTTCCAGACTGCTGAACAGTACTAATTGCAGGAGTCTGCGTCCCTGGGCGTCCTCTTAAGCTGAGTCCACCTGGAGGGTATTCCGGGAGCCAACGCCCACGCAGTCCGGTTCATGACCAGGCCTCCGGGTGGATCAGGGCCTGATCAACCGGTCTGTTACTGCTGGTCTCACGCAATCCAACATATGAACCACATCCCTGGTAGTCAGGTACTCAGACATCCTGCACACCACGTACTATCCTCCCTTGTGTATACTCAGCCTTCCTATCTATGTTTATCTTTTTGTGATGTATTAAAACCCACTCTGTGGGCGAAAAGTTATCATGTTTGTTAAGATATATCTTAAAGTGAGGTTCAGCTCCCTCAAGGGAGGTTCTTTGATACAGGCGAGGGGCTCTTGATCCGATGAACTGAATTTCTCCTCCTCTTCCTTGGATCGAGCTTGAGTGCTCTCTATCCCCCCAGGCGCTCCCTTCGTGAGTGTAACAGAAAAATAAATTAAAAGATGAAATGTATTAAATGCAACGCTGTATCTGTTGATGTATGATGTATATTATGTTGTGTACTCTATATATTCACAAGAAAGCGCTAAGCCAGTAAGGTAGGGAAAGGGAGAAGGGTATATATATATATATATATATATATATATATATATATATATATATATATATATATATATATATATATATATATATATATATATATATATATATATATATATATATATATATATATCGTGCCGAATAGGTAAAACTTGTATTTTGGCTTAAATAGCAACGCTCTTCTTGCCGAATAAGGCAAGCGAAAATTTGTTTATGCAATAATTTCGCAAAAATCATTCTGAACATAACGAAAAATTAAAAACTAAATATATTTTAGATAAGTTTACAGTAATTTAATAATAGACAAACACAATCAAACATAGTTTTCGTTGGCTCACAATGATTCTGAATTATGCATACAAAATTTTCACTTGCCTATTCGCAGTGAAGTGTTTTGATTATAATATATAATAGACGAAACTATGCGATAGCTAATAACTACGCTGTATGCTAACCGTGTAAAATTAAGCATATTCTCACATGTAAATTAAACAACAGTATTCTGACCGTTTAATATAAATGAAACAACAGTATTCTGACGTGTTTACAGTTAAACAACAGTATTATGATCATTTAACCGCTGAACAACAGTATTCTGATCATTTAATAGTTGAATAACAGTATTCTGACCGTTTAACAGTTGAACAACAGTACGTTAAGTTGAATTTACAGAAATAACAGTGTATGACATTTAACCGCTGAACAACAGTATTCTAAATTTCAGTTTAATAGTTGAATAACAGTATTCTGACTGTTAACAGTTGAACGAAGAAGCCTACAGTGTAAAAGTTGAATAATATGATGAAAGGAAGAGTTTAACAGTGTACTGACAGTGTGACAGTGAACAAAGTTGGCAGTGTAACAGTAGAACTATATGCTGACAGGCTGACAGTCAAACATTTAAACAGTATGCTGACAGTGTAGAAGCTGATCATAAGTATAGACAGCGTAACAGATGAACAGCATTATGCTGATAGTGTGCTGAGGTAACAGTGTCTGACAGTGTAACAGTTTTAAAAAGTTGAGAGTGTAACAGTTATATCAAGTGACTCAAACAGTGTAAATATGTTTACAGTTGTGAGCGAAATAACTGTGTAACGGTTGAACAGATTATGCTGACAGTGGGTGAATGTAACGGTATGTGAACAGATTTAAGTATCAGTTAGCTAACGTGTAATGTTGAACTAGTCAAAAACGGTGTATATAAAATAGCATGCAGTGGTAACATGCTGAACAGTTATATTGTTATGAATAGTTCCAAAAACAGCATGCTGAACAGTTTTTGTTTATTCAAACCAGTATGCTGACAGTTTAACTGTTTATCAACAGTATTCGCAGTTTAATATTAATAACAGTATTAGATAGCAGTGTAACAGTTGAACAATAGTACACTCATTGTAACTATAGTATGCTGACAGTGTAATGTTGGATAATGGTATGCTGACAGTGTAACGCTTGAACAACAGTATTCTGAGAGCAACAACTGAATAAAAGTATTCTTAACAACAAGTCGCTGACAGCATGACAGTTGAACAACAGTATACTGACAGCATGACGCTTGAACAACAGAATGATAACATCATGACACTTGAACAACAGTAAGCTGACAGCATAACAGCTGAACAACAGTATGCTGATAGCGCAACAATTAAACAACAGCATTCTGACAGCATAGCAGTTGAAGGTCATGCTGACAGCATAACAGTTGAACAGTGTGCTGACAGCATAACAGTCGAGCAACAGTATGATGACAACTCAACAGTTAAACAACAGCATTCTGACAGCGTAGCAGTTGAACAATATGCTGGCAGCATAACAATTAAACAACAGTTTATATTATTGAAACATACTGTTGAACAACAGTATGCTGACAGTGTAACAGTTGAGCAACAGTATGCTGACAACGTAACAACTGAACAACAATATGCTGACAGCATATCAGTTGAAAGGTGTGCTGACATTATAATTAAAAATACTTGCCCTAACGTCTCGCCTCGCCCGGGATCGAACCCGGAGCTTACCGGTTGTTACGTCGAGCGCTATAACCACCGAGCTACAAGTCTTCCTATTTATTCATTTTTATCACATGAAAAACTGAGCTGAATGTCCCACACGGGTTTAGCGTTTTATTGTGAATATAATCTTTACATGAAAAAGGTCATTGTATTGTCCCTATGGTTTGTTCCCATGTCCAGCAGTCTTATGTGTATCATTAAGCATCTTGTATATCGTGGCCATATCACCTCTGATTGTATGAGAATAATAATTACTGTCCTCAAATGGTAGCCCAGTCTTCAGGTGATTTCTACAAAAAAGAGTGAGGGGATCGTAATCCAAGGAAGTGTAGTTATCTCTCACCTGCTTCAAACCGGCATACCTCCCACTGCCTAGCCGCTGATTGGCATCCATATCGGAAGTCCCATGACCCATCAGACTATTTCCAATCTAGCTTAATGATTTAATAGATTAATCACCAATTTCTTGCTAACTACCAATCCTCTATAATAGTTCAGAAGTCCACTTCACTCTCTCTGCCACAGCTCTTTTTATCACTCCTTCCATCACTTGCCAAATATAATATATTGGAATAATACACAACGTACTTCAGGGAAAACTCAAGATTTTTCCCGGAGCCGTTTGAGCATTTTTTTTCTTCCACCGCCTATATTCTATGTGACCTTTATTTATAAGCAAGATACATTAACAAAGTTGCAATAACAAAGATACAATAGGAAGGGGAACAACATAAATAATATCTCAGAGCCTACATCTCAAATACTTCATCCTGCTTCCCGGCGGTGGGCCTCGTGACCAGAATGCTGCAGTCATTTTCCCTCTGGATCTCAACACTGAGTCTTTGAAAGAGGAAGCCAGCCTCTCTGGGGTCCTTGTTTTCTGTGATGAGTTTTTACCCTAACTCTTTAAGGAATTTTAGAGCACTCTTACCTCATACTCCGAGGGTCCCCGACCCTAATAGGACGAAAGTATAGCGTGGTGGTAGCCCTCTGTACTTGTTGATCTTCTGGGTCTTCCTGAAATTGGCAGCCCCACCCCATGAACTTCAGATTAGTGCAAGTAGGTGTCAGCCAATGTAGAGGCACAGATGTAGTCTCATGCAATCTGCTTAACATCCTTCCAAGGTAACAGGGTACCTCCATCGGGACGCTTTTGATATCGTGCAGAATAGGTAAAATTGGTCAATTAGCAAGAACTCGTTTAAAATTAAGTCCTTTCTAAAATTTTCTCTTATACGTTTAGAGATATATATTTTTTTATTATTGTTAAAGTAAAAATTAATAATTTTGTACCATAAGAACCTTAGAAATTTACCTAACCTTATTATAACAAGCGCAATTTAATTTAGCCTAATCAACTAAATATATTTGAGGTAAGTTTACAATAATTTAATAGTAAACAAACAATGAAATATATTTTTTTCGTTAAGTTCAGAATGATTTTTGCGAAATTATTGCATACACAAATTTTCGCTTGCCTTATTCAGCAAGAAGAGCGTTGCTGTTTAAGCCAGAATCGCAAGTTTTTACCTAATCGGCACGACATTATATATAATCAGTAAGTAAATGAACCGGAATATAAAATATTGCGCAGTAATATATACAAGTGGGAAGGAGATATAAAGGTCAGGCAAAATGAGAAATTAAAAGACATTTTACAAGAAATCTGTTTACTAACTGGAAGGATTTGGTGATGCAAAAATTCCAGTATAATTATTATTACTATACAGTAATCGATTAAACTTCTTTCTAGGATATTCCAGAAAGAGAGAACTGTATTAATGGAGGGATGCAGTACTGAGAGGTTAAAGATCTCCCTTGTCCTCTAGTGATAACTGTTAGTTGCAACCAGGACCACTCAGCGATCAGTCCATCAGGCTGGTCAGAACCCCATTAACTACTACTACCACTCCTACTTCACTTTAACCATAACACATAAAACGTCACTGACCTTCCCGTGCCCATCAACAAGGACTGGTTTCAATGTTTGAAAAATCTTAAGTCAGTAGGTTTCGACACTCAGATGAAGAGCTAACTGAAGAAGTCTGCTCCCACATCTGCACATGGAACACATATTAAGTGGCATTTATCACGCTTGCTCGCGAATATTGCTCATGTTTTCTCAGTCTCTCGGCCAATCTAGTGGAAGTGTATTGATTTTTTTTTTGTACGTATGTTTGACCTAGTGAGTGCCTCATACTGGCGCTGCATACTCAGTATTGTTTATGTGGGTTACAGAGTCTCGAATTATTTTGTGTATAAGTTCAATAAAGTATTTCTTAACTTTCCTAAGATTTACTGGATACCAACTAAATATATCGAGGGAATTATTGTGAGAAGAATCTCTGTTTTCATAACGTGTGTGTGGGGGGAGGGGGGAGAGGGTGGGGGGAGGGGGGGGGGAGGGGGGGGGGGGGGGGGGAGGGTGGGGGAGGGGAGGGGGAGGGGGGAAGAGGTTGCGAGCGTGTGTGAGGAAAGGAAGAGGACTCCCTGCTTGTGTGGAAGGGTATGTACTCACCTAAGTGTGGTTGCGGGGTCGAGTCATAGCTCCTAACTCCGAGTCATATCTCCTGGCTGTGGGGGGTGGGGGTGCACTCACCTCTGTGGTTGCAGGGGGTCTAATCTCGGCTCCTGGTCGCTGACTGCTGGTGGAATCACTCTTGGTTACGTGACCCCTATCATACCTGTTCTTAAAACTGTGTATGGATCCTGCATCTACCACTTCGTTGTCGATGTGGTTCCACTTGGTGACCATTGTGAGACTGATGAAATATTACCAAACATATCTTTGACTCGTGTGTTTTCAAACTTCAACTGTGCCCTTTCTGCCTGTTTCCCGCCTCTCGAACAACCTGCGCGTGTTTGTGCTCACCACTCATATTGTTTTGGGCATTTACATAAGTTCCTGGGTTTTATTGTTTGTTAGTTTTATCTATAATTTTATTGTGTGTGGTTATACACATTTATCTTTACTGTTATGAGCGCGGAGTGGCCTACATGGTCATAGTACTCTGAAGATTTTCACTACTACTACTTACTCTACTTACTACTCCTACTATTACTATACTACTAATATATCGTACATACATTACTTTACTACTACGAGTACTACTGTTACTACTACTATACTACTACTCACTACTACTACTACTACTACTACTACTACTACTACTACTACTACTACTACTACTACTACTACTACTACTACTACTACTACACCACACCACCACACATACTACTACTACTATACTACTACTACTATACTACTACTACTACCACCTACCACCACCACCACCACCACCACCACCACACCACCAACTACTACTACTACTACACACTACACTACTGCTACTACTACTACTACTACTACTACTACTACTACCACCACCACCACCACCACCACCACCACCACCACCACCACCACCACAACTACTACTACTACTACTATCTACTACTGCTACTCATCACTAAGTATTCACCGATTTGTATTTACGGGGGTCGATTCTCAGCCTCTTAGCATGTTTGTGAATGTACACTGTCCTCCTGAGCAACGTCGTTGCATGTGTCGTTGAGATCTCCATTAAAACATGATTATTTCACAGTGTATTTTACAGTTCCCTGATTGAGTCCCTCTTTTCTGTTTGCGCTTCAAAATTTTTTATCATCTTTACTTATTATTGCACTTATTAACGTTATGGTACGTTATAAGCGATTGATTTTTGAAAACATGATAATCCAGCTTAACCAAACCTGATCTAAAATAGCCTTACTAATCTAAAATAACGGAACCTAACCTTACTTAACCTGGTGTAGAATAACCCACCCTAACGTAACCTAGCCTTTCCTAATTATCTAAGTAATGTTAATCGAGATAGTTGGTTTCAAGAGTAAGAAATCGACTTTAGCTTTAGAACGGATTCATTTATATTTATTATTATGTGGTTTGTAAGTTGTGCTTAAGGGCCTTCGCCTTAAGATGTTTGTCGGACATGAGCAAGCTCTGACGTCCATCCCATCCTAGCATCTTGCAGGATAAGACCCTGGTGTTGAAAGTCCTTGGCAAGAGATTCTCACCCAGCATCCTGCAAGATCAGACCGTGGTGTTGACAGTCCCAAGGATGTGATTCCCACCTAGCATCTTGCAGGATCAGACCCTGATGTTAACAACCCCTGGCAGGAGACTCCCACCTAGCATCCTTCAGAATCACATTCTGGCGTTGAGAGTCCCAGGGATGAGATTCCAACTTAGCATCCTGCAGGATCAGACCCTGGTGTTAACAGACCCTGGCAGGAGACTCCCTCCTAACATCCTTCAGAATCACACTCTGGTGTTGACAGTCCCAAGGATGAGATACCCACCTAGCATCCTGCAGGATCAGACACTGGTGTTAACAGACCCTGGCAGGAGACTCCCACCTAGTATCCTTCAGAATCACACTCTGGTGTTGACAGTCCCAAGGATGAGATTCCCACCTAACATCCTGCAGGATCAGATACTGGTGTTAACAGACCCTGGCAGGAGACTCCCTCCTAACATACTTCAGAATCAGACTCTGGTGTTGACAGTCCCAAGGATGAGAGTCCCACCTAGCGGCCTGCAGTATCAGACCCTGGTGTTGACAGTCCCTGGTAGGAGACTGGAACTCAGCATTCCTACTGTCGTTGTTACTGGCTTTACCTCCTCCCTGAACACCCCTGTATAATTACCAGGAGATACACGGGAACATCCCATCATTTCTATCAACTGTCAACAACATCAACGGAATAAACAGTGGAGTTAACACGGAATGGGTTATAGGGAAAAGAGGTGGTGTGGCGGGTGTTTGTGGAGGGTAGGGTGAGTGCTTGTGGTGTGGATAAGGTGTTTGTGGATGTAGAGGGGGTACTGTTTGTGGTGGGGAGGGGTCCTTGTGGTGCTGAAAAGGGTGGGGAAGTTATGAGGATGGGGAGTTGTGATTGTGGGTAAGGAGTGGTGGTGGGGAGGATTAGTTTTTGTGGTGGGGAGAAGGGGTGTTTGTGGTGGGGAGAAGTAAGTTTGTGGCGGGGAGAAGTGTGTTTGTGGTTTAAAAGGGTAGTGATTGTATTGGGACTTGTTGCACACCCTGGCTCTCTGATCACTCACGCACCACTCAAGCTGGTATACGGGTCTGTGCATTCTTGTGTGCTCATACATGTGCGCATGTGCATATGACGTGTAATTATAGGATGATTTAGGCACTTAGGAGTGAAGCTCTGACGGAGCAAGAAGAGTAGGTGAGGAGAGAGGATACTTACAAGGACTAGTTTACACAGTCTCTTAGGCTGGCGGAGAATGATACTGCATCGTAACCCCTCAAAGGAGAGCCACCGTGCAGTGCTCGTGATCCAAGGGATTTGCTACATTCCTAGGCGCCTCCCCACGAATTTAATAGTAATGCAATAATAGTGATAATACTACTACTAATAATAGTAATGATAATGTAAAGGGGTGAGTGACACAAGCATTAGTGATATTCTTAAGACGTCTTTCAGACGCTGGTGCAAGGAAAGCCTCTAACGCAAACTGATGTAGTTTATAAAACGTTAAGCCAGTAGCCATTAAATTATAAATTTTAAAGAATAAATATAAAAATATCTTTTCTTGGTGCGCTGCCTAACCTCTGCATACATTCAAGCACCATGGGGAAAATGGGACGATATTATATTACAGATAAGACCAGGAAGAGGAAGAGAGTGAGAGAAAAGAAAGCGAGGATGCAAGTAAGATGAGAGGGAGGGAGGGAGGCTGTAGCGAGGGGGGTGAAGGGAAGCTGGGGGGAAAAGGGAGGGACGGAGGGAGTTTAAGAGGGGATGAATGTTAGTGGTCTGAATGGTCTCTGAGAGAGACCACGTCTATGATATTATACAGGGAGGCTGGGATTACACGTCCTCAACAGAACGCTTTTTTTTATACTTAATATTGTTATTGTGCATTCTTCTTTTTCTCAAGATACTTTTGTTACACCGATGAATAATATATATCTGTTAATGGTTGAGGGATCATCGCCCCCAGCGGCATGATCTAACACCAAGATTTTTTAATTAAAGAGGAAATGTTAACAGAGTTAAGAGCAATTAAGACAGACACAAGGGGAATTAAGGATGCTGACATGTGGAACAAGACATTTATGTACACTTCAAGACATTCAGTACAGGAAACGTTTCGCTACGACTGGCTACTTCAGTCCTATTACACAGGTAATTAAAACACCAGTACATATATATATATATATATATATATATATATATATAATATATATATATATTATAATATATATATATATATATATATATATATGTATATTATATATACATATAATATATATATATATATATATATATATATATATATATATATATATATATATATATATATATATATATATATATATATATATATTATATATATATATATATTGAGTTGTGATGGATCACTAACTCATCACAACGGATCAAGTCACAGTAACCAGGAAAGCAGTTGAGTTGGATGGTACAAATTTCCTCCACAGAACGCATCAATAACCGGCTTCATAATATTAAATATGCTGTCTGACCGGATTCTTCACATTCCATTCCGACTAAACATTCATTAATCTTGTTGATTCAACAAACGCTATAAAACCCACAGGAAAATGAGCAAATCCCCTACATTTTCCTGTTTGGTATATATATCACAATTTAATTAGTAATGCTTTTTCTTTACTGCGTTTTTTATCTTGCCTAAAATATAAGCAGTAATATCGTAATACGTTTTATATTTTTTCCTCTGAATACATAGTTTAATTTGATTCATATTTTTATTCTGTATCTTTATTCTATTACGAAATAATGATTACATTATATATTATATATATATATATATATATATATATATATATATATATATATATATATATAATATATTATATATATATATATATATATATATATATATATATATATATTAATCTGTTTGGTGATGGAAGTGGCTTAAAACGCTGAAGCAGTTTACTACACAATTCTATCTACACTTTAACAAAGAGGACTATTATTACAGTCTAAATCCCATTCTGTTAAACTCCATTCACCACTGCCGCTTAGGGCTGCAGAATTGAAGCTCCAACAAAGGGTAGCAACGTCGGGTCCCTTCACGACAAGGACAGTCACAAGTCAAAATTACACGTTGTCTCACCCCCTCCAGAGAGACGGCGTCGCCAGTAAGTTTCAAATGGTTTTTCGATTTGGGCTGAAAGTTCGGTCCCACAAAGAGCCTGGAAGGAAGCGTAGTGAGGAGGAAGGTACAATCCAGCCTGGCTCTTAAGGTCGCTTCTCTTTTGTTTGTGCCGAAGAACCAGTGTGGAATGTGAAATTAATAATATATGGGATTTTGAGCGAAGAATTTCGGTAATTAAAATATCGATTAGCTTTTGGTGGCATTGCTGGAGCACTGCGAAACATTTGTGTACCCTCTACCTTGCTGTTACGTTCAGTAGCACAATATAACTCTGGAACAACGATTCAGTAACCTCTGAAGAAAATGGTAATTCAATATTTATTAAAAGCTTTTCATTCACCATGCTACAGTAGAGTCAAAACGTTATATTTTACATTTACATAAAAACTCTTTCAAGTTTGACACTTTTGTCAATAATAATAATAATAATAATAATAATAATAATAATAATAATAATAATAATAATAATAATAATAATAATAATAATAATAATAATAATAATAACAATAATAATAATAATAATAATAATAAATAATAATAATAACAATAATAATAATAATAATAATAATAATAGGAATAATAATAATTATACTTGAGATAAGACAAACGGTGATTTCAAGCATTCCAACTTTCAAGAAATTAGAAGGAATCCATGACTTAGCGTTGTTTTTTGTGAACATAATGTGAAGACACTACAATATGAAAATGCTACTCTGTTGCACTGTACTCAGTGCAATTATGAGCGAACAAGGGAAAGCTGCCTGGCTGTACCTACACAGTATCTGTAATGAATGAACAAAGGTAGGCTGTGTCTGGCTGTACCCAATGCTGTTATGAGTGAATGAGGGCTGGTTGTATTCGGTTGTACCCAGTGCTGTTAGACAACTAAGATAGATCTGGAGTACTACTGCTGTATGAGTGAATGAGGGCTGGTTGTATTCGGTTGTACCCAGTGCTGTTAGGAGCGAACTAAGGCATACTGTATCTGGATGTACCTACTGCTGTATGAGTGAACTAGGGCAGGCTGTATCTGGCTGTACCTACTGCTGTTATGAGAGAACTAATGCGGACTGTATCTTTCTTTACCTACTGCTGTTATGAGTGAACTAGGGCAGGCTGTATCTGGCTGTACCTAAGGGAGACATCTGTCGCCAGCGGCCAGGTGTCCACCACCTCTTTTTCCGCTCCTCGTCTCCTGTTTACCGCATTGTTGCGGCTGCGACGCTCCCGGCCTGCGGCCATTGTTGGCCAAGAGTTACACTGTGGCCAGGTCTGTGGCCCGTGTTGGCCGTTCCTGTGGCCCAAGTTGAACGTTGCTAAGACAGCAGGCACCTGCTACTGTCAGGGAACTCCCCTAGTCCCTTCAGTAGCGTGTGCCTTGATTCCAGTGAAGGGCTCTTGATCCAGGGAATTATGACGATCCATCTCTTCATTGGGCCATTCTTTATTACCTTCAATGATCAGTTGTATGTGTGTTTTTCACTTCTCCATAACTATAATAGTAATAATAGTACTACTATTAATAATAATAATAATTATGCAGTACGTAGAATTTGTGTTATATATTTCATTATTTTTAAATTCGTGGGTAATGGCGTCTGGGGGAATGGAGACCATTAGGTTTTGATCTGAGGAAGAGGCAGCCATGCTGTCAAGAGAAAGGGATTCCGAAAGCCTCTCATATCAGCTACCACAACCACAAACCTACCGAATCCCCAATCCCACGATCACCACATCATACACCAAAGGCATCACCCTACCCATCATAAAGTCACTTACTCACCGCTATTCAGGCTATACCACTAGCACCACCAATCACCACGACAAACCGCCGCCATACACCCACCCATACCACCACTACAAATCATTACCACACATCACCAGACAACGACTATCTACCACCACCATACACATACACCACACCATATACCACCACCACATACTACCACTGCCACCACATACCACCACCACCACATAACCAACCACTACATATACCACCACTACACCACCACATACACACCACATACACCACACCACCAGTACCATACCACCACCACATACCACATACACCACCACCCACCACCATTACCACATACCACACACATACCACCACCACTCCACCACCACCATTACCACATACCACCACCACCATGTACCACATACCACACCACCCACCACCATGTACCACATACCCACACATGTACCATACCACCACCACACCTATCTATAACCTAACACCATCACCAGTATCTCCCAATAAAAACACTCACCACCCCACCCATTACTTTCGCTCATTCCCTCAAGACACTCCAGCCTGCAACAACCTACCATCGCAAGACCTCAAACGAAAAGATAAATACGTGAATCACACACACAAAAAGAAGTGAACGTAATAATACGAGAACCGAGGGTAACATTAGAGGGTCAGCCATACGAAGTATCTTTATTTGCAGTGATGGACCTTGACAAAAGAAATCACCCGGGATTCTCTCGACAAATTCGAAAGGGTAATAATGGAAATAAAAGAAAATAATGCCGGCGGAAAATCTTTATTATGTGTGAGACATAATATAAAAGGGGAGAAGAGTTTCAATCATCGCAGAGGGGGGGGAGGTAAAGGGGAGAGGGGGATTGGGGGTTGGGGGAGGGGGATTTGGGCTGTAAATAGAAAGGGAGAGGGACAGATAAAGGGGGTTAGAGTTATTTAATAGAGGGAAGGGGAAATAGATGGGGCTATTGATAGAAAGGGAGAGGGTTAGGGTCATTGATAGAGGGGGAGGGGATAGATGAAGGGAGTTTGGGCCATAGAAAGGGAGGGATTTAGGGTCACTGATAAAAGGGGAAGGGATAGGTAGAGGGGTTTGCGTTGTAAATAAAAGGGAGTGATAGACGTGAGAGGGAGAAATAGAGTGGGGAGGGGGATAAATGAAGGGAAGGCGATAAATGGAAATGAGAAAGGGAGAAATAAATAAAGAGTAAGATAAATCAATGGAGGATGGATAGGTGGAGAATGTGAAGAAAACTGATAGAGTATGGAGGCAGGTAGAGTGCGGAGGGATAGATGGAGGGTGTGGAGGGGGGAGATGGTGTGGAGGGGGAGATAGTGGAGGTGGAGATGGTGTGGAGGGTAGATAAAGGGTGTGGAGGGGTAGATTGAAGGTGTGGAGGGTAGATAGTGTGTGGAGGAGATAAATGGAGAATGTGGAGGGGTAGATGGAGGGTGTGGAGGGGATAGATGGAGGGTGTGGAGGGAGAGATGGAGGGTGTGGAAGGGCAGATGGAGGGTGTGGAGCGGTAGATGGAGGGGATAAATAGATGTGAAGGGGAGAGATGAAAAGGCTGGAGAGGGGTATGGATGAAGGAGGGGAAAGGCGATAAATGAGAGAATTACTATGAAGTAAAGATACAGTAGGGAGATTTGGGCATTTATGTTGTTTTAGTGAGGAATATTTCCCCTGTATATTGTAGTGAGGAATATTACCCCTGTATATTGTAGTGAGGAATATTACCCCTGTATATTGTAGTGAGGAATATTACCCCTGTATATTGTAGTGAGGAATATTACCCCTGTATATTGTAGTGAGGAATATTACCCCTGTATGTTGTGGCGAATATTAACCTCCGTATGTTGTTTAGGAGGAAGATTAAACCATGTGTTGGGGGGGGGAGATGAAGAGGAGTATCCATGTATAATGTGTGGATTATCCAGGTATGTTTGGATTAAGATTGACCCTTGTTTGCTGCTAAGAAAAAAAAGATTAACCCTGTTTTGTTGTGGATAATAACATTAACCCGTCTACGTTGTTGTGAGGAATATTAACCAGTTCATATTGTTGGAGGGAAGATTAACTCCAGTGTAGTGCGGGGAGGAAGATTGAAACTGGTTTGTTGTTATGCAGAGCGCTAAACCAGCATGGCCAATTCAGCGCAGGTAGCTTTGGAAGGCCGATCCAACTTTTGCTAAACAACTGACTGCCCAGTGTCTGCGGGGGTAAGCTTTAAACACCTATGGGTCATGCAGATTCTGGAAAATGGGAGATAACCAGGTTTGATCTGAGATAGGGGAAGTAGCTTCAGTTTTATCGATCGTCAGTCTTTCAACAGCATCCAAGAACTGGCAGGAAAATAGAAATTTGCTCGAGGTATTATGAGGGAGAGGGAAGGGAGAGGGAAGGGAGAGGGAGAGTCCGGTTAGGAGAGAATGAGGGAGGAAGGAAGGGTGGGAGGGAGGGAGGGAGGAAGGGATATTGTGAGGGAGAGTTAACGGGGAGAGAGAGAGATAATAGTGAAGATGTGTGAATTGGATGATACCTTCCGAAATAAACAATAATAAACTCTACGGGAGAAACACATACATTTTCATTTTTCTATGTTTTACTTACCTAATTGTAGCTGCAGGTGTCGAGTCTCAGCTCCTGGCCCATTATTAACACAGATATTCCTGTTAGGATTACTGCTGTCATCTCTGTGGATATTACTACTGTTACTCCTGTTGATATTACCACTCTTTTTCTGTAGATCCTACCAATTTTTCCGATATTACATATTACTTCTGTTGATATTACTACTATCAAGAATGTTCCTCTGATGCCAGTGAGGGGCTCTCGATCTCGAGTGAAGGAGATGATGTTTGTCTTGAAGGAATACCACCTACAATTCAGTCCAATACCATCTACAATTCAGTCCAATACCACCTACAATTCAGTCCAATACCACCTACAATTCAGTCCAATACCATCTAAAATTCAAGCCAAGGTGTGTATCGTAGTGTATATACACTGGAAGTTTACAATACAATCTTTCGTAATGATAAAAATCTTTAAGATTTTAGTGTCTGAAAATAGTCTAGATCAGTGGTTCTTAACCTTGTTGGAGGTACTGAACCCCGCAAGATTCATCCATGCAATCACCGAACCATCGTAATTGGAGAAATGAAATATAATTTCAATCAAAATTGCAAATCAATGTGACTTTTGCTGTTACCTTTGTGAGACAAGTTCAGAAATGCGCGGCGTCATCTTGTCAAGTGTCACTCTCATATCATTTTCGCAACAAAGTCTGTTCCTTTTCTTCGTTTTGATGTCGTGTGTGTGTGGGATGTAACGAAGATGTCTGAGTGGGACACTGGGACGTAACGAAGATGTCTGAGTGAGACACTGGGACGTAACGAAAATGTCTGAGTGGGACACTGGGAAGTAACGAAGATATCTGAGTGGGAGCCCTGGGAAGTAATGAAGATATCGGAGTAGGACACAAGGAAGTAACGAAGATATCTGAGTGGGACACTGGGAGGTAATGAAGATGTATGAGTGGGACACTGGGAAGTAATGAGGATATCTGAGTAGGACACTGGGACGTAATTAAGATATCTGAGTGGGACACTGGGACGTAATGAAGATATCTGAGTGGGACACTGGGACATAATGGAGGTATTTGAGTGGGACACTGGGAAGCAATGAAGATATCTGAGTGGGACATTGGGAAGTAATGAAGATATCTGAGTGGGACACTGGGAGGTAATGAAGATATCTGAGTATTACACTAGGAAGTAATAAAGATGTATGAGTGGGATACTGGGAAGTAATGAGGATATCTTAGTGGGACACTGGGAAGTAAAGAGGATATCTGAGTGGGACACTGGGAAGTAATGAGGATATCTTAGTGGGACACTGGGAAGTAATGAAGATATCTGAGTGGGACACTGGGAAGTAATAAAGATATCTGAGTGGGACACTGGGAAGTAATAAAGATATCTGAGTGGGACACTGAGAGGTAATGAAGATATCTGAGTGGGACACTGGGAAGTAATAAAGATATCTGAGTGGGACACTGGGAAGTAATAAAGATATTGAGTGGGACACTGGAGGTAATGAGATATCTGAGTGGGACACTGGGACGTAAATGAAGATATGTGAGTGGGACACTGGGAAGTAATGAAAGATATCTAGTGAGACACGGGGAAGTAATGAGGATATATGAGTGGGACACTGGGAAGTAATGAAGATATCTGAGTGGGACACTGGGAAGTAATGAAGATATCTGAGTGGGACACTGGGAAGTAATAAAGATATCTGAGTGGGACACTGAGAGGTAATGAAGATATCTGAGTGGACACTGGAAGTAATAAAAGATATCTGAGTGGGACACTGGGAAGTAATAAAGATATCTGAGTGGGACACTGAGAGGTAATGAAGATATCTGAGTGGGACACTGGGACGTAATGAAGATATGTGAGTGGGACACTGGGAAGTAATGAAGATATCTAAGTGAGACACTGGGAAGTAATGAGGATATATGAGTGGGACACTGGGAAGTAATGAAGATATCTGAGTGGGACACTGGGAAGTAATGAAGATATCTGAGTGGGACACTGGGAAGTAATGAAGACATCTGAGTAGGACACTGGGAAGTAATGAAGATATCTGAGTGGGACACTGGGAAGTAATGAGGATATCTGAGTGGGACACTGGGAAGTAATGAAGATATCTGAGTGGGACACTGGGAAGTAATGAGGATATCTGAGTGGGACACTGGGAAGTAATGAGGATATCTTGTCATGTGGGTTTTAAGTCTCACTGGGAAAATGTAGGTTAAATAATAAAAATAAAAATAGGAAGAAAAACTGATTGAACACTTTAACTCTTAATTGTAAATTAAACAAAACAATTTACTCAGAGTAAAGAAAACACTTTACGTTAAAAAGAAATTGAAATTACACTAAGAGTGTATTTGTTCAAAGAAATATGAAAAATATGAATGAAAATAAAACAAGAAACAAAACTGGAAGTGTAACACTTACAAGTGGCGGGGCACACAACACTTACAAGTGGCGGGGCACACAACACATAATCACGTATTCATTTTTTTTTAGTATATTCTTACAACAAAATCTTTCTGTGACTGATACGACAAAAATTGCTGGCAAAAATAATGGTACACAAATCTGCGAAAAAATTAGAGGAATGAGACACTGCTGGCATACGAAAAAAGGTATACAGAAATAAATGGATAATTTGGTATACTGGGGTGGATATCACTGCATGAACTACAATGACAAATACTGGAGAATACAATGCTGAAAGAATACAAGATAAAAAAAAATGAATTACTTCACACGGAGTGACTGACTGGTACACTACAGAATAATACTTACTACAGACAGAGAGTAGCATAAAAAAAAACACAGATAAAAAAAAATATATGAGATGAGCGATAACACTGAAAAATATTGCAAAAATAATGAGTCAAAGAAACACTGAGTCTACACTGAAAACACAAAGCTTAGAGTACACAAGAAATTCACTGTAAATGTCTCACACACGCAAATGTCTTTAAATGCAGGAAAATGTCTCTTGAAAATTGTCACTGAAGTCTGGAGTAGAAGAAGGAGTGACTAGTGATGAGGGGAATTTTGTCCTGCGGGTGATGCCGCCTACACTCACACTGTCGTCGGAAGAAATGCGCTTTCTCGGTGAACTCACATAACTGGCTTTATCGTTGGTGCTCAGCTAGAATCTCTTGACCAATTATGTGAGCCAAAACAGTACTAGGACCCGGTACATCGGTGGAAAAAAAAAAAACCCCACAGGTAGATGAGGTGGGTGGCGGGTTACCTGGAGGTTACCTGGAGGTTATTCCGGGGATCAACGCCCCCGCGGCCCGGTCCATGACCAGGCCTCCCGATGGATCAGGGCCTGATCAACTAGGCTGTTACTGCTGGCCGCACGTAGTCCGACGTACGAGCCACAGCCCGGCTGATCCGGCACTGACTTTAGGTATCTGTCCAGCTCTCTCTTGAAGGCAGCCAGGGGTTTATTGGCAATTCCCCTAATGCTTGATGGGAGGCTGTTGAACAGTTTTGGGCCCCGGACACTTATGGTGTTTTCTCTTAGTGTACCAATGGCGCCCCTACTTTTTATTGGCGGCATTTTGCATCGCCCGCCCAGTCTTTTACTTTCGTAGGGAGTGATTTCTGTGTGCAGATTTGGGACCATTCCTTCCAAGATTTTCCAAGTGTAGATTATGATATATCTCTCCCTCCTGCGTTCCAACGAGTACAAGTCAAGTGCTTCCAAGCGTTCCAGTAGTTAAGGTGCTTGACAGAACTTATACGTGCAGTAAAGGATCTCTGTACACTCTCTAGATCTGCGATTTCACCTGCTTTGTATGGAGATGTTAATGTACAGCAGTATTCCAGCCTAGAGGAAACAAGTGATTTGAAAAGGATCATCATGGGCTTGGCATCTCTCGTTTTGAAAGTTTTCATTATCCATCCTATCATTTTATTTGCACGTGCGATCGTGGCACTGTTGTGATCCTTGAAAGTGGGATCCTCAGACATTACTACTCCCAGGTCCCTTACATTATTTTTCCGCTCTATTGTATGGCCGGAGTCAGTAGTATACTCTGTTCTAGTTATTATCTCCTCCAGTTTTCCATAACGGAGTAGTTGGAATTTGTCCTCATTGAACATCATATTGTTTACCGTTGCCCACTGGAAAACTTTGTTTATATCTTCTTGGAGGTTAACCGCGTCCTCAGCAGATGACAGCTTCATGCAGATCCTAGTATCATCCACAAAGGATGATACGGTGCTGTGGTGTATATCTTTGTTTATGTCTGATATGAGGATAAGGAATAAGATGGGGGCGAGTACTGTGTCTTGTGGAACAGAGCTCTTCACTATGGCAGCCTCCGATTTAACTCTGTTGACCACTACTCTTTGTGTTCGATTTGTTAGGAAGTTGAAGATCCATCTCCCCACTTTCCCAGTTATTCCTTTAGCACGTATTTTATGGGCTATTACGCCATGATCGCATTTGTCAAATGCTTTTGCAAAGTCTGTGTATATTACATCTGCATTCTGATTTTCTTCCAGTGCATTCCAAGGCCATGTCATAGTGATCCAGTAGTTGTTGAGAGGCAGGAGCGACCTGCCCTGAACCCATGTTGCCCTGGATTGTGCAGATTTTGGGAATTCAGGTGATTTGCAATCCTGCTTCTTAGCACTCTTTCAAAGATTTTTATGTTTGTGGGACGTCAGAGCTATTGGTCTATAGTTCTTAGCTAATGCTTTGCTGCCACCTTTATGGAGCGGGGCTATATCCGTTGTTTTAAGTGACTGTGGAATTTCACCTATGTCCAAGCTCCTCCTCCATAGTGTACTTAGGGCACGCAAGAGGGGTTTCTTGCAGTTCTTAATGAAAACAGAGTTCCACGAGTCTGGGCCCGGGGCTGAGTGCATAGGCATGTTGTCAATGGTTTTTTTCGAAATCTATTGGAGTTAGGGTAATGTCGGAAATCTGGCATACATTTATGGAGTTTTGAGGTTCATTCATGAAGAAATCATTTGGGTCGTCGATCCACAGACCGATTAGTGGTTCACTAAACACAGAGTCGTACTGGGATTTCAATATTTCACTCATTTCCTTGTTGTCGTCTGTGTAAGTCCCATCTTGTCTGAGTAAGGGCCCGATACTAGATGTGGTATTTGCCTTGTTTTTGGCATATGAAAAGAAATATTTTGAATTTCTTTCAATTTCACTAATAGCTTTAAGCTCCTCCTGCCTCTCCTGGTTCCTGTAAGAGTCATTTAGCTTAAGTTCGATAGTTTCCACTTCCCTGGTCAGCGCCTCCTTTCGTGTATCAGATATTCTAGCACTCCTGAGGAGCTCGGTGACTCTTCGTCGTCTTCTGTAGAGGGAGCTCTTCTTCTTTCTTAGGGGAATATGCCTAGAACATGCTTCGGCTACCAGGAAGTTGATCCTTTCAAGGCACTGGTTTGGATCCATGTAATTTAAGACATCTTCCCAACATGTTTCGTTTAGGACATGGTTTACCTGGTCCCAGTTGATGTTCTTGTTGTTGAAATTGTATTTCGTGAAGACACCTTCACAGGTACATGCATTCTGCTGTTCAGGACCCCTATGCATGTACGTCTGGACTTCGATTAGATTGTGATCGGAATTAGTTGTTTTTGATATTCTTATGTCTCTTATCAGGTCCTCATTATTTGTGAAGATAAGGTCAAGTGTGTTTTCTAGTCTTGTTGGCTCCACTATCTGCTGGCTTAAGGTGTGTTTTTCGCAGAGACTTAGTAGCTCATGTGTGTGTGACCTTTCATCTGCGCTTCCTCCGGGGATTGTTTCAGCTATAACATTATTTGCTACATTCTTCCATTTTGTATGCCTTAGGTTGAAATCACCAAGCAGTAAGATGTTTGGGGATGGAGCTGGAAGGTTTTCCAAACAGTAATCGATTTTCAGTAGCTGTTCCTTGAACTGTTGGGAGGTTGCATCTGGTGGCTTGTATACAATCACAATGACTAGGTTTTGGTTCTCGATCTTTATTGATAGAACTTCAACTACCTCATTTGTGGTGTTCAGCAACTCCGTGCAGATAAGGGACTCTTTGACATACAGGCCAACCCCCCCTTGTTGCCTGTTTTTTCTGTCGCATCTAAAAAGGTTGTAACCACTTATCCATATTTCACTGTCAAAGTGGTGGGGGCCCTGTGCGCTCTCACTGCCACGCACTTCTCACCACGCACAAGGTGGCTTAACTAAATCACAATGCCACAGGGATGATGAAGACCACTCTTACCAGCATCCAAGCACAAGCGATACATGAAACAATACTTCAGAGGAACTTGCGTGGCTTACTTCTCTCTCTCAGCTGGGTTAGAAGCTGGGTTGACTGACTGGCTTAACCCACGAGAATGGCTGACTGGAAGACGTGTAACGATGCACACAGCATGAAGGAGCAGGTGGATGACAGGAGACAGGCTGGATGGTAGGCTGAGGTAGGCTGACTAGCGTTCACTTCCACAGTCTGGCTTACTGACTGGCTTAATTGCAAAATCCGGGTCAACCCCTCGGAGATTGAAGCAATTAGCACACGAACTAAGCCAGGAAGCTTGAAAAACGGCTGCAACAGGCTTGCAGGCTGGAGTACACAGGGTGGAGAAGAGTGAGGGTAGCGGCTGGAGGTGGCACGGTTCACCTCTGACCTGCCGGCAACCCACAAACAATCTTCTAACGTCTGAAATACCCTTAAATCCACGCCCACACCGGTGCCACCATTTGTCATGTGGGTTTTCGATACGTGGATGGGTAAAAATACTCACGTAGGCTGGTAGTATGTATAATATATAACGGGAAGTATGGAAAGCGCCAACAGCCGACCTGCCTCTCTCTGCTCCCTATCTTGACTGACTCACAGTGCCTATGGGTGAGGGGGTGTTTGAAATCCTGCTATGGTCAGCAGCAATATGAATACAGTCAGTGATTCACGCACAGACGGTTGGTAGTGAGTCATCTACTGGTACACTGGTTACTGGTAACTGGTTACTAGGAACTGGTGCTACTACTGAGAATCTGAGTGGGACACTGGGAAGTAATGAAGATATCTGAGTGGGACACTGAGACGTAATGAAGATATCTGAGTGGGAAACTGGGAAGTAATGAAGATATCTGAGTGGGACACTGGGAAGTAATGAGGATATCTGAGTGGGACACTGGGAAGTAATGAGGATATCTGAGTGGGACGCTGGGAAGTAATGAAGATATCTGAGTGGGAGACTGGGAAGTAATGAGGATATCTGAGTGGGACACTGGGAAGAAATAAGGATATCTGAGTGGGACACTGGGAAGTAATGAGGGCATCTGAGTGGGACACTGGGAAGTAATGAGGATATCTGAGTGGGACACTGGGAAATAATGAGGATATCTGAGTGGGACACTGGGAAGTAATGAAGATATCTGAGTGGGACACTGGGAAATAATGAGGATATCTGAGTGGGACACTGGGAAGTAATGAGGGTATCTGAGTGGGACACTGGGAAGTAATGAAGATATCTGAGTGGGACACTGGGAAGTAATGAAGATATCTGAGTGGGACACTGGGAAGTAATGAAGATATCCGAGTGGGACACTGGGACGTAATGAAGATATCTGAGTGGGACACTGGGAAGTAATGAAGATATCTGAGTGGGACACTGGGAAGTAATGAGGATATATGAGTGGGACACTAGGAAGTAATGAAGATATCTGAGTGGGACACTGAGAAGTAATGAAGATATCTGAGTGGGACACTGAGAAGTAATGAAGATATCTGAGTGGGACACTGGAAAGTAATGAAGATATCTGAGTGGGACAATGGGAAGTAATGAAGATATCTGAGTGGGACACTGGGAAGTAATGAAGATATCTGAGTGGGACACTGGAAAGTAATGAAGATAT
The DNA here is from genome assembly GCF_026875155.1 of Cherax quadricarinatus. NCBI lineage: Eukaryota > Metazoa > Arthropoda > Malacostraca > Decapoda > Parastacidae > Cherax > Cherax quadricarinatus. The sequence continues at coordinate 38,610,909 of NC_069422.1, forward strand.
CTGAGTGGGACAATGGGAAGTAATGAAGATTTCTGAGTGGGACAATGGGATGTAATGAAGATATCTGAGCTGGACACTGGGAAGTAATGAAGATATCTGAGTGGGACAATGGGAAGTAATGAAGATTTCTGAGTGCGACACTGGGAAGTAATGAAGATATCTGAGTGGGACACTGGGAAGTAATGAAGATATCTGAGTGGGACAATGGGAAGTAATGTAGATTTCTGAGTGCGACACTGGGAAGTAATGAAGATATCTGAGTGCGACACTGGGAAGTAATGAAGATATCTGAGTGGGACACTGGGAAGTAATGAAGATATCTGAGTGGGACACTGGGAAGTAATGAAGATTTCTGAGTGCGACACTGGGAAGTAATGAAGATATCTGAGTGGGACACTGGGAAGTAATGAGGATATCTGAGTGGGACACTGGGAAGTAATGAGGATATCTGAGTGGGACACTGGGATGTAATGAAGATATCTGAGTGGGACACTGGGAAGTAATGAAGATATCTGAGTGGGACACTGGGAAGTAATGAAGATATCTGAGTGGGACACTGGGATGTAATGAAGATATCTGAGTGGGACACTGGGAAGTAATGAGGATATCTGAGTGGGACACTGGGAAGTAATGAAGATATCTGAGTGGGACACTGGGAAGTAATGAAGATATCTGAGTGGGACACTGGGATGTAATGAAGATATCTGAGCTGGACACTGGGAAGTAATGAAGATATCTGAGTGGGACACTGGGAAGTAATGAGGATATCTGAGTGGGACAATGGGATGTAATGAAGATATCTGAGTGGGACAATGGGATGTAATGAAGATATCTGAGCTGGACACTGGGAAGTAATGAAGATATCTGAGTGGGACAATGGGAAGTAATGAAGATTTCTGAGTGCGACACTGGGAAGTAATGAAGATATCTGAGTGGGACACTGGGAAGTAATGAAGATATCTGAGTGGGACAATGGGAAGTAATGAAGATTTCTGAGTGCGACACTGGGAAGTAATGAAGATATCTGAGTGGGACACTGGGAAGTAATGAAGATATCTGAGTGGGACATTGGGAAGTAATGAAGATATCTGAGTGGGACACTGGGAAGTAATGAGGATATCTGAGTGGGACACTGGGAAGTAATGAAGATATCTGAGTGGGACAATGGGAAGTAATGAAGATTTCTGAGTGCGACATTGGGAAGTAATGAAGATATCTGAGTGGGACACTGGGAAGTAATGAAGATATCTGAGTGGGACACTGGGAAGTAATGAAGATTTCTGAGTGCGACACTGGGAAGTAATGAAGATATCTGAGTGGGACACTGGGAAGTAATGAGGATATCTGAGTGGGACACTGGGAAGTAATGAGGATATCTGAGTGGGACACTGGGAAGTAATGAAGATATCTGAGTGGGACACTGGGAAGTAATGAAGATATCTGAGTGGGACACTGGGAAGTAATGAGGATATCTGAGTGGGACACTGGGAAGTAATGAGGATATCTGAGTGGGACACTGGGAAGTAATGAGGATATCTGAGTGGGACATTGGGAAGTAATGAAGATATCTGAGTGGGACACTGGGAAGTAATGAGGATATCTGAGTGGGACACTGGGAAGTAATGAAGATATCTGAGTGGGACACTGGGAAGTAATGAAGATATCTGAGTAGGACACTGGGATGTAATGAAGATATCTGAGTGGGACACTGGGAAGTAATGAAGATATCTGAGTGGGACACTGGGAAGTAATGAAGATATCTGAGTGGGACACTGGGAAGTAATGAAGATATCTGAGTGGGACACTGAGACGTAATGAAGATATCTGAGTGGGACACTGGGAAGTAATGAAGATATCTGAGTGGGACACTGGGAAGTAATGAAGATATCTGAGTGGGACACTGGGAAGTAATGAAGATATCTGAGTGGGACACTGGGAAGTAATGAGGATATCTGAGTGGGACACTGGGAAGTAATGAGGGTATCTGAGTGGGACACTGGAAAGTAATGAGGGTATCTGAGTGGGACACTGGGAAGTAATGAAGATATCTGAGTGGGACACTGGGAAGTAATGAGGGTATCTGAGTGGGACACTGGGAAGTAATGAGGGTATCTGAGTGGGACACTGGGAAGTAATGAGGATATCTGAGTGGGACACTGGGAAGTAATGAGGGTATCTGAGTGGGACACTGGGAAATAATGAAGATATCTGAGTGGGACACTGGGAAGTAATGAGGGTATCTGAGTGGGACACTGGGAAGTAATGAGGGTATCTGAGTGGGACACTGGGAAATAATGAAGATATCTGAGTGGGACACTGGGAAGTAATGAGGGTATCTGAGTGGGACACTGGGAAATAATGAAGATATCTGAGTGGGACACTGGAAAGTAATGAAGCAATACCGTTTCAGGAACAATATAAGTTACAATACCTGGAACAATGTTAGTTACAGTGCCGTGCCTGGAACAATATATTTCACAATACTGTGGCAGTAACAATGTTAGTTATAATACCGTGGCTGGAACAATGTGAGTCGCATTACCCTGGCTTGAACAACTTATGTTACAGTACCTTGCTTGGAACAATGAATTATAATACCGTATCTGGAACAAGTATGTAACAATACCGTGGCTAAAACGGAGAATTACGATACCGTGGCTGGAACAAGTAAAGTAACGATACTGTGGCTGAACAAGGAAAGTATCCGTTCTGTGGCAGGAGCAAGGAAAGTAACTATACTTTGGTTGAACAAGGAAAGTATCAATATCGTGGCTGGAACAAGGAAAGTAACAATACCGTGGCTGGACCAAGTAAAGTAACAATACCGTGACTGGAACATGGAAAGTTACAATGCCGTGGATGGAACCAGAAAAGTTTTAATACGTACCTGGAACAAGGAGAATAGCAATGAAGTGGCTGGAACAAAGAAAGTTACAATACCATGACCAGAACAAAGTTACAGTGCTGTGGTTGGAATAATGAAAGCTACAGTATAGTGGCTTGCAAAGGAAATAACGAAACCGTGGGGGAACCAGCCACAATTATTCCAAAAGTTGCAGACGGAAACTAGGTGACGTTTAGGTCCTCCCTGGAACATAATCAATTCACTCGCGGATTGAGAAGGTCTGCGAAGGACAAAAAAAGTCACCTAGTTTGATTCTCACCTATGTCATTAACTTTATGAAAACACACTGAGTTGGCTTCCCACACAGGACTAACCTGTTTTCTGATGTACGCTCAGGATCCCAGGCTAACTTCATTTCCCAAAAAAAGGTATCACTGCGGTGGGTAATAACGGACAAGGAAGCCTCTGAGAATTAAGAGCCCCCTTTTCTTTTCATTTTTTGGATCAGCTTAGACCTTGACGCTGCTAAGCTGGGTATTGACTTACTTGGTCTACTTTTTTCCCTCATCCGTTACACACCGGATAAGGGGTTATTTTTTTTGATATCTAGCAGGAACTCTGCGTAAGGGTTCCAATTAGTTCTCTAATGGCGTAATCGGGCTTATTTGGTGCTTCCCCCCTTCAAAGAATTTTAGTTTTTAGCTCTTTGGGAAGCATGCTTTTCTTAAACATTTATTGAGTTTTCCCAAACCTATTATTTTGAGAGAAAAAATTGGGGCAAAACCCGATATTCAATGTTGTGAAGGTCCTTCATCACCGCTTCGTTCAACTTCCTTTTTTTTATCTGTTTCTTGCTCTAAGTATGGCCTCCTAGCGAACACACTGTGGTTTTCCAGTTCCTGGCGATGTTTTACGAACTTTTGAACTCTTGCATTCGTTTGGTGCACTCCACTTCTGATTAGCAGTGTTGGCTTCGTTACCCCTGTGCTGGCGGGGAAGGAGGAGGAGCAGGAGGAGGTTATGGTTTCGGTTTTGTCCGCATGTACTTGGCAAAATGGCCGATAATTGGCAGTAAAGGTTTGTGATGGAGGTTGATTGCGTCCAGCGAGATGAACCAACACCCAAGCAAGGTCAAGTAGATGAGCAGCCTCTACTGACGCTCTGAAGGTTGAAATATGATTGTATTTATGCTCAGGAATTTGGTCCAATGCTTGTATTTATATTCGGCAGGTTGAGCGAATGATAATGATGTAATGTTCGTGTTATGTATGTTGTAGACGTTGCAATGTTCATGATGTGTAGCTGTATGTTTGTAGATGGTGATGTTGTAATGCAAGGATCTTGATAATGTAACACCTCAGTAAGATGAATGACTCTACTGAGGTTAGGTAAGCTGAGTAAATGACCGTGAGTATGTTAGGTTTAGTAAATAAATGTACTGACGCTTGTTTGGATGAATGATAGTATTAATGTTTGGCGGGTTTGAGTGAATGATTGAATTTATGTCCGGTAGAATGAGGGGTACCTATGTCCGGTAGTGTGAGTGAATGATTGTACTTATGTCCGGTAGAATGAGTGAATGCTTTTACTCAAGTCAGGCAGAATGAGTGAATGATTGTACTTACGTCCGGTAGAATAAGTGAAACCTGGGTCCAGGCTTTTCTTTTGACTGCCTGGTCTACCAGGCTGTAGCTGTTGGCGGCCCGCTGGCCCACAGACCCATCATAGCTTGGTCGATCTAGTACTTCGCGGAGGCAGTGATTTAGTTTCCGCTTTGTAAACTCTTATACTTTTTTCTTTCCGGCGATATTTCGGCTATTTGCTGACAGCAGGTTCGAAATTGTTGGGCCACTGATGTTGACACAGAGTTTTCTTTTTACATGTTTTCACCGGGTTCATTTTACACTCCCTCCTGGATTTCTCGCTCTAGTTCGTTATTATAGTTGTGTAGATTTGAGACTTAGCCATTCTAGCATATCTATGTATATATCGAGTATCTCTCCGTTCTTACACAAATAACTCGCACATAGAAGAGAGGAGCTTACGACGACGTTTAGGTCCGACTTGGACCATTTACAAATTCGATATTAAAGGTCCATTCCAGTACTTTGAGGCGGTCCTAGCATTTTAAAAGCTTCATTGTTACTACGCTAGTACTAAATAACTTCTGTTTTCCAGCTCTGATGCCTCTCCTGCCTTGGACGGAGCCGTTAACACAGAGCATTATTCTAAACAAAAAGCTGATATATACGAGATAAATCAGACGAAACTAAGTTTGCAATGTCCGTAGAGTTTTCATCATTAGAAAGGACGCCGCGATGGCTCTGGGATGATGGTTTTCAAGGGAATTAGTCAATCTCGTCGTTATGTCACTGACACCAATAGACGAATCTTTCCGCGACTCACAACAGTTAGTCTGCGTTACCAGAGGATACGCTTGAGAGTAGAGATATTCGAAATTATATTTAATTATTTGAATTAGGTTTAATTTTCTGAATTTGTTGTTGATAGAAATGTTGTGCTCTAAACCTAAATGGTTAAGGGGAATTGCATTCAGGTCTGAACTTGGGTTTACAGTTGGATGTCCTAATCACTTAGTGCTCCAGAAAGGTAGGTTTCACATCACCATTTTTTTTAAATAAGCTTAAAAAATTACCATTACAAAACTCAATAAAAAACCCAACTGTTTGTATAAGCAAGATAAACTAACAATGAAAGTTTGAAGTCGATATGAAGCCGCGTTCTCAAGGTATTGCATGGAAATTAGTAATTCAGTTTGTTCCTACTCATTTCTGCAACATTGCAAGTTCCTGATAATTTGTTGGTTGCAACACGAAAGACACACACCACACACACACACACACACATATATATATATATATTTATATATATATATATATATATATATATATATAGTATATATATATATATATATAATATATATATATATATATATATATATATATATATATATAATCAATGAAAACACTGAACTAGCCAAGGAGACGAACCCATGCTGTTCTGGCCCGTCTCATGGTGAGAGAAAACACATGACGCTTCTGACCACTAGACCACACACTCCTTAACAACGGTGCATCCAGTCAAGCTAGATGTTGTACCCACCATCGAAGGACATACGGTGGTGTGAACGCCTCTGAGCTGATTTCATCCTACTCCCTGTTTGTGTACTAGCTCAAGAAGCAGTATATTATATTATTGTACCCACGGAACAAGTGGTATTGATAAATAACAACACTGCACTAGCCAAGGAGTCGAACCCATGCTGTTTTGGCCCACCTCATGGTAAGAGAAAACGCGGCGCTTTAGACCACTAGTCCACACACTCCTTAACAATGGTGCATCCAGCCGTATGTCCTTCAATGGTAGGTACTACAACATCTAGCTCGGCTGAATGCACCATTGTTAAGGATTGTGTGGTCTAGTGGTCTAAAGCGTCATGCGTTTTATCTTACCATGAGGCGGGCCAAAATAGCATGGGTTCGACTCCTTGGCTAGTGCAGTGCAGTGCAGTGTTGTTATTGATCAATACCAATATATATTATAAAAATAATTATATATATATATATATAATATATAATATAATATATATATATAATATATATATATATATATATATATATATATGAAGGAGGGGTGTTAATGTTGCAGTTTTTAAAAACTGTAGTGTAAAGCACCCTTCTGGCAAGACAGTGATGGAGTGAATGATGGTGAAAGTTTTTCTTTTTTTGGGCCACCCTGTCTTGGTGGGAATCGGCCAGTGTGTTAATATATATATATATATATATATATATATATATATATATATATATATAATATATATATTATATATATATATATATAAAATATATAAATATAAATATTTTTATATATATAATATATATATACATATATATCTATTTTCAACACACCGGCCGTACCCCACCGGGGCCCAGGGTGGCCCAAAAGGAAAAACGAAAGTTTCTTCTTTTAGATTTAGTAATATATACAGGAGAATGGGTTACTACCCCTTATTTCCCGGCATTTTAGTCGCCTTTTACAATGGTCCAAGAGTAACTCAAAATATACAGAATACATTCATAGCAAACTCAAGAGATAGCTAAAAAAAAGGCTTATATTATTTTTTACTCTTGGAATAAGATGTTGGCAATAATTCGAGAAATAACTTGAGACGTCAATAATTTAACTCCGGGAAATAACTTAAGACGTCAATAATAACTCCAGGAATAATTTAAGATGTCAGTAATAACTCCACTAATAACAGAGAGGAGCTTATATCATCTCCCTCGTGACGCAAAACGTAATCAATCGTACAGAGATAACGAAGTAACGTTTAGATTCCTCCAGTCCGCCCACTGTAAAGGCCTTCGCTGTTAAAAAGGTTGACGTTATAATAACGAAGACGTCCATTTAAATGTTCACTCCTCTTCGTAATTTACATAACAAAAATAATAAAAAAAAAAAATGGATTCAACACTTTCTAGAAAGTGATTAAGTTTGCGCTCGTTAGGTTAATTAAAATTATGTGATGGTGGGCACGTGTGTAGTATACATGGGTGGGCACGTGTTTAATATTCATCGATGGGCACATGTTTAGTATATGTGGGTGATCACGTGTTTAGTACATGTGGGCGATCACGTGTTTAGTATATGTAGGTGATCACGTGTTTAGTACATGTGGGTGATCACGTGTTTAGTACATGTGGGTGATCACTTGTTTAGTATATGTGGGTGATCACGTGTTTAGTACATGTGGGTGATCACGTGTTTAGTATATGTGGGTGATCACGTGTTTAGTATACATGGATGGGCACGTGCGTAGTATACATGTGTGGGCACGTGTTTAGTATACATGGGTGGGCACGTGTTCAGTATACATGGGTGGGCACGTGTTTAGTATACATGGGAGGGCATGTGTTTAGTATACATGGGTGGGCACGTGTTTAGAATTCATAGATGGGCACATGTTTAGTATATGTGGGTAGGCACGTGTTTAGTATGCATGGATCGGCACGTGTTTAGTATACATGGGTGGGCACGTGTGTAGTATGCATGGGTAGGCACGTGTTTAGTATACATGGGTGGGCATCTGTTTAGTATACATGGGTGTGCACGTGTTTGGTATACATTGGTGGGCACGTTTTTAGTACACATGGGTAGGCACGTGTTTAGTAAACATGGGTGGGCACGTGTTTAGTGTACATGGGTAGGAAAGTGTTTAGTATACATGGGTGGGCATGTGTTTAGTATACATGGGTGGGCACGGGTATAGTATACATGTGTGGGAACGTGTTTAGTATTCATCGATGGGCACATGTTTAGTATATGTGGGTGATCACGTGTTTAGTATACATGGGTGGGCACGTGTTTAATATTCATGGATGGGCACATGTTTAGTATATGTTGGTGGGCACGTGTGAGGGAAAAGTTCAATAGATAGGAGTAGCGAGGGAGTATATAGTAACAATAGTGTCATTGCCGGCTGCTTGTTAAGGTAGGGTCAGTCTAGCTCCCGCTATCCCTTCCCCTCCTTCTTCCCCCCCCCCCAAAGGTGACGTGTGGGGCTCCGGTCCAAACAGTAATCACTAGACTCACAGCTCCCAGCACTACTGTAAGTACATGCCTGCCTTGTATTCTAGTGGATTTATTGGTTAAAAGCTTCACTTTTGACCAATAATAAACTTAGTCCTTTCAGTCTTGCTCTAAGTTGACTGTTGTAATAATCACCACATCTTTTAGGTATTGTACTTATCATGGAGAGTGATTTCTTAAGCAGTGGGTAACCTGTCTATCTTTCCAGCTTGGATGACAGAGAGGGTCACCTGCCAATCAACGAGTAGAACTGATGGAGATGGACTAACGTCCTGAGACTTCCCCTTTTTGGATTTCATTACCTGTGCACCTGTATGAAATTTCAGGACGTAACCCTTCATGACTTAAGAAATCGTAATGACACGATTGCAAATAAACCATACCCCCGGCCGGGATTGAACCCGCGGTCATAGAGTCTCAAAAACTCCAGCCCGTCGCGCTAGCCACTAGACCAGCTAGCCACAATAGATTCATCCAACTAGGTATATTCTACCCATGGAAAGTTAGCACAGCACCTCTGGACCAAAATGAGTTTTTCAGACGAATTGAAGCTGCTGAGATTGTCTGAAAAATTTCTTGCCCTGGA
>NC_069422.1:38620449-38635449 GCF_026875155.1 Cherax quadricarinatus
CAAGGATCTTGATAATGTAACACTCAGTAAGATGAATGACTCACTGAGGTTAGGTAAGCTGAGTAAATGACCGTGATATGTTAGCAGTTTAGTAATAAATGTTACTGACGCTTGTTTGGATGAATGATAGTATTAATGTTTGGCGGGTTTGAGTGAATGATTGAACTTATGTCTGGTAGAATGAGGGGTACCTATGTCCGGTAGTGTGAGTGAATGATTGTACTTATGTCCGGTAGAATGAGTGAATGATTTTACTCAAGTCAGGCAGAATGAGTGAATGATTGTACTTACGTCCGGTAGAATAAGTGAAACCTGGGTCCAGGCTTTTCTTTTGACTGCCTGGTCTACCAGGCTGTAGCTGTTGGCGGCCCGCTGGCCCACAGACCCATCATAGCTTGGTCGATCTAGTACTTCGCGGAGGCAGTGATTTAGTTTCCGCTTTGTAAACTCTTATACTTTTTTCTTTCCGGCGATATTTCGGATATTTGCTGACAGTAGGTTCGAAATTGTTGGGCCACTGATGTTGACAGAGTTTTCTTATTACATGCTTTCACCGGGTTCATTTTACACTCCCTCCTGGATTTCTCACTCTAGTACGTTATTATAGTTGTGTAGATTTGAGACTTAGCCATTCTAGCATATCTATGTATATATCGAGTATCTCTCCGTTCTTACACAAATAACTCGCACATAGAAGAGAGGAGCTTACGACGACGTTTAGGTCCGACTTGGACCATTTACAAATTCGATATAGAAGGTCCATTCCAGTACTTTGAGGCGGTCCTAGCATTTTAAAAGCTTCATTGTTACTACGCTAGTACTAAATAACTTCTGTTTTCCAGCTCTGATGCCTCTCCTGCCTTGGACGGAGCCGTCAACACAGAGCATTATTCTAAACAAAAAGCTGATATATACGAGATTAATCAGACGAAACTAAGTTTGCAATGTCCGTAGAGTTTTCATCATTAGAAAGGACGCCGCGATGGCTCTGGGATGATGGTTTTCAAGGGAATGAGTCAATCTCGTCGTTATGTCACTGACACCAATAGACGAATCTTTCCGCAACTCACAACAGTTAGTCTGCGTTACCAGAGGATACGCTTGAGAGTAGAGATATTCGAAATTATATTTAATTATTTGAATTAGGTTTAATTTTCTGAATTTGTTGTTGATAGAAAAGTTGTGCTCTAAACCTAAATGGTTAAGGGGAATTGCATTCAGGTCTGAACTTGGGTTTACAGTTGGATGTCCTAAGCACTTAGTGCTCCAGAAAGGTAGGTTTCACATCACCATTTTTTTTAAATAAGCTTAAAAAAATTACCATTACAAAACTCAATAAAAAACCCAACTGTTTTGTATAAGCAAGATAAACTAACAATGAAAGTTTGAAGTCGATATGAAGCCGCGTTCTCAAGGTATTGCATGGAAATTAGTAATTCAGTTTGTTCCTACTCATTTCTGCAACATTGTAAGTTCCTGTTAATTTGTTGGTTGCAACACGAAAGACACACACACACACACACACACACACACACACACATATAATAAAATATATATATATATATATATATATATATATATATATATATATATATATATATATATATATATATATATATATATATATATATATATAAATCAATGAAAACACTGCACTAGCCAAGGAGTCGAACCCATGCTGTTCTGGCCCGTCTCATGGTGAGAGAAAACACATGACGCTTCTGACCTCTAGACCACACACTCCTTAACAACGGTGCATCCAGCCAAGCTAGATGTTGTACCCACAATCGAAGGACATACGGTGGTGTGAACGCCTCTGAGCTGATTTCATCCTACTCCCTGTTTGTGTACTAGCTCAAGAAGCAGTATATTATATTATTGTACCACGGAACAAGTGGTATTGATAAATAACAACACTGCACTAGCCAAGGAGTCGAACCCATGCTGTTTTGGCCCACCTCATGGTAAGAGAAAACGCGGCGCTTTAGACCACTAGTCCACACACTCCTTAACAATGGTGCATCCAGCCGTATGTCCTTCAATGGTAGGTACTACAACATCTAGCTCGGCTGAATGCACCATTGTTAAGGATTGTGTGGTCTAGTGGTCTAAAGCGTCATGCGTTTTCTCTTATCATGAGGCGGGCCAAAATAGCATGGGTTCGACTCCTTGGCTAGTGCAGTGCAGTGCAGTGTTGTTATTGATCAATACCAATATATATATATATATATATATAATATATTATATAATATATATATATATATATATATATATATATATATATAAAATAAATATATATATATATATATATATATATATATATATATATATATATATATATATATATATATAATATATATATATATATATATGAAGGAGGGGTGTTAATGTTGCAGTTTAAAAACTGTAGTGTAAAGCACCCTTCTGGCAAGACAGTGATGGTGAAAGTTTTTCTTTTTTGGGCCACCCTGTCTTGGTGGGAATCGGCCAGTGTGTTAATATATATATATATATATATATATATATATATATATATATATATATAATATATATATATATATATATATATATATATATATATTTATATATATATATATATATATATATATATATATATATATATAATATAATATATATATATATATATATATGTATATATATATATATTTCAACACACCGGCCGTATCCCACCGAGGCGGGGTGGCCCAAAAGGAAAAACGAAAGTTTCTCCTTTTAGATTTAGTAATATATACAGGAGAATGGGTTACTAGCCCCTTACTCTCGGCATTTTAGTCGCCTTTTACAATGGTCAAGAGTAACTCAAAATATACAGAATACATTCATAGTAACTCAAGAGATAGCTAAAAAAAAAGGCTTATATTAGTTTACTCTTGGAATAAGATGTTGGCAATAATTCGAGAAATAACTTGAGACGTCAATAATAACTCCAGGAATAACTTGAGACGTCAATAATAACTCCAGGAATAACTTAAGACGTCAATAATAACTCCAGGAATAACTTAAGATGTCAGTAATAACTCCAGGAATAACAGAGAGGAGCTTATATCATCTCCCTCGTGACGCAAAACGTAATCAATCGTACAGAGATAACGAAGTAACGTTTAGATTCCTCCAGTCCGCCCACTGTAAAGGCCTTCGCTGTTAAAAAGGTTGACGTTATAATAACGAAGACGTCCATTTAAATGTTCACTCCTCTTCGTAATTTACATAACAAAAATAATATAAAAAAAATGGATTCAACACTTTCTAGAAAGTGATTAAGTTTGCGCTCGTTAGGTTAATTAAAATTATGTGATGGTGGGCACGTGTGTAGTATACATGGGTGGGCACGTGTTTAATATTCATCGATGGGCACATGTTTAGTATATGTGGGTGATCACGTGTTTAGTACATGTGGGTGATCACGTGTTTAGTATATGTGGGTGATCACGTGTTTAGTATATGTGGGTGATCACGTGTTTAGTATATGTGGGTGATCACGTGTTTAGTACATGTGGGTGATCACGTGTTTAGTATATGTGGGTGATCACGTGTTTAGTATATGTGGGTGATCACGTGTTTAGTATATGTGGGTGATCACGTGTTTAGTATATGTGGGTGATCACGTGTTTAGTATATGTGGGTGATCACGTGTTTAGTATATGTGGGTGATCACGTGTTTAGTATATGTGGGTGATCACGTGTTTAGTATATGTGGGTGATCACGTGTTTAGTATATGTGGGTGATCACGTGTTTAGTATATGTGGGTGATCACGTGTTTAGTATATGTGGGTGATCACGTGTTTAGTATATGTGGGTGATCACGTGTTTAGTACATGTGGGTGATCACGTGTTTAGTACATGTGGGTGATCACGTGTTTAGTATATGTGGGTGATCACGTGTTTAGTATATGTGGGTGATCACGTGTTTAGTATATGTGGGTGATCACGTGTTTAGTATATGTGGGTGATCACGTGTTTAGTATATGTGGGTGATCACGTGTTTAGTATACATGGATGGGCACGTGCGTAGTATACATGTGTGGGCACGTGTTTAGTATACATGGGTGGGCACGTGTTCAGTATACATGGGTGGGCACATGTTTAGTATACATGGGAGGGCATGTGTTTAGTATACATGGGTGGGCACGTGTTTAGAATTCATAGATGGGCACATGTTTAGTATATGTGGGTAGGCACGTGTTCAGTATACATGGATCGGCACGTGTTTAGTATACATGGGTGGGCACGTGTGTAGTATGCATGGGTAGGCACGTGTTTAGTATACATGGGTGGGCATCTTTTTAAAGTATCATGGGTGTGCACGTGTTTGGTATACATTGGTGGGTACGTTTTAGTACACATGGGTAGCACGTGTTTAGTAAACATGGGTGGGCACGTGTTTAGTGTACATGGGTAGGAAAGTGTTTAGTATACATGGGTGGGCATGTGTTTAGTATACATGGGTGGGCACGGTATAGTATACATGTGTGGGTACGTGTTTAGTATTCATCGATGGCACATGTTTAGTATATGTGGGTGATCACGTGTTTAGTATATGTGGGTGGGCACGTGTTTGGTATATATGGATGCGCACGTGTTTAGTATACATGGGTGGGCACGTGTTTAATATCATGGATGGGCACATGTTTAGTATATGTTGGTGGGCACGTGTGAGGGAAAAGTTCAATAGATAGGAGTGCGAGGGAGTATATAGTAACAATAGTGTCATTGCCGGCTGCTTGTTAAGGTAGGGTCAGTCTAGCTCCCGCTATCCCTTCCCCTCCTTCTTCCCCCCCCCCGAAAGGTGACGTGTGGGGCTCCAGTCCAAACAGTAATCACTAGACTCACAGCTCCCAGCACTACTGTAAGTACATGCCTGCCTTGTATTCTAGTGGATTTATTGGTTAAAAGCTTCACTTTTGACCAATAATAAACTTAGTCCTTTCAGTCTTGCTCTAAGTTGACTGTTGTAATAACTGCCTTAATAACTTTGACTTAGTTTTTCCACACGAACTTGATAAGACAACTGAAGAATGTAAGGTGTGCATAATTGACACCTCTAACTTGGACTATGATGAAGAACTACATGACTTGGTGACTCTTGACCACTCGGACGCAACCAACATTAATATTAAATGAATCTTTGGATGACCATAAGAGACATGAACTACTTCAATGTGTGAGTAACTTTTCAGACGTCTTTACTGATATTCCAGGTGTTACCTCCACGGTAGTCCATAAGATTGACTTAGTGACGGACAATCCTATCAAACGGAAATTATACCCAGTTCCAGTTCACCTTAGGGATGCATTTGACCGAGAGGTAGACAAATTATTAAAACTAAAGATCATTGAACCCTCAGTATCTTCATATTGTTCACCAGTAGTCATGGTTAAGAAGGAGGATAATTCATATAGACTTGCTATTGACTTCAGAGGCCTTAATGCTATAACTCGGTGGGATGCTGAGCCTATGCCCTTAATAGATAGCGATCTACACAAATTTTATGACTTCCTTCTTTTCAGAGATTGATATTGCGCAGGCATATCATCAAGTAATGTTAGATCCTTCTTCTAAGCAGTATACACCGCTTTTCCTACACACCAAGGACTGATGCAGTATAGAACTATGCCCTTCGGTTTGGTAACTGCCTGTGCTACCTACGTGAGACTGATGAGAAAGGTCTTGGGTAATTGCCAAATGTTTCAGTTTATTTTGATAACATTTACGTAATGACATCCACATGGGGCGAACATATCCAAACATTAACATCAGTTTTGCGTAGGTTACGCTCACATGGCCTCACTGCCAAGCCGAAGAAATGCTTCCTTGGGTATAACGAGATTAGATATCTTGGACTGATACTTTCTAATAACTCTCTGCAGCCTCTCCCCAGTAAGATCAAAGCTTTATTAGAATTTAAATTCCCCAAAACCAAGAAGCTCATGCGTAGCTTTCTTGGTTCTGTAAATTTTTATGCACGGTTTATCCCGGACCTTACTGATCTTACAGGCATCTTATCCGACTTCCTTAAAAAGTCTGTGAAGGAACCTCTTGAACTTTCCGACGTTAAGATTCCAGATATTAAGAAAACATTTTGTTTAAGAACTGATGCCTCCAATACTGGCTTAGGTGCGGTGCTACTACAATACCATGATGGTACTCCCTTCCCTGTATGCTTCCTAAGCCGGAAACTCCTTCCTGCAGAAACAAGATACTCCACCATAGAAAAGGAATGTTTGGCCCTTGTGTGGGGTATCTCCAAACTTAAATTTTATTTGCTGGGAAAAGAATTCATTTTAGAAACGGACCACAAACCTTTGATATACCTAGAAACTTTTAAGGGAACCAATAGTTGCCTCTTGAGGTGGACATTGGCACTCCAGGCTTTTAAGTTCCATATTGTGTATATCAATGGTTCATCCAATTATTTCTCTGACTGGTTAAGTCGTGACAGTCAGTAGATTTGTTGCCTTATGCGACTTCCATATGTTATAACTTTTTCCTCGCCTATTCTTCTTATACTCCTTGACTATAAGTCTTGGTACGGGGGAGTGTGAGGGAAAAGTTCAATAGATAGGAGTAGCGAGGGAGTATATAGTAACAATAGTTTCATTGCCGGCTACTTGTTAAGGTAGAGTAAGTCAAGCTCCCGCTATTCCTGCCTTTTTTTCCCCCACCCCGAAAGTAATAGTTTGACTGCTGGCTGCTTGTTAAGGTAGGGTCAGTCTAGCTCCCACTATCCCTTCCCCTCCTTCTCCCCCCCCTCGAAAGGTGACGTGTGGGGCTCTGGTCTAAACAGTAATCACTAGACTCACAGCTCCCAGCACTACTGTAAGTACATGCCTGCCTTGTATTCTAGTGGATTTATTGGTTAAAAGCTTCACTTTTGACCAATAATAAACTTAGTCCTTTCAGTCTTGCTCTAAGTTGACTGTTGTAATACACCACAACTTTTAGGTATTGTACTTATCATGGAGAGTGATTTCTTAAGCAGTGGGTAACCTGTCTATCTTTCCAGCTTGGATGACAGAGAGGGTCACCTGCCAATCAACGAGTAAAACTGATGGAGATGGACTAACGTCCTGAGACTTCCCCTTTTTGGATTTAATTACCTGTGCACCTGTATGAAATTGCAGGACGTAACCCCTCATTATTGCAGCGGTAAAGAACCTGCTTTCCTGTCATTGGGATAGAATACTCACGGCTATACTGTGAAGAACGAACCGGTGGGTTGTAACCAACACCTGCGACCCTCCCCTCCCCCATCATCAGCAAAGGCTACGATTTCAACAACACACAGTGTCACCAACACCAGACACCCAAGTTTTATATTAGCGTTGAATTCAGTTATCATTTATATTTTTCATTTTCATTTTCTTTAATGTAGGATTAATATTTCATATTTAAGTGTTTTATATTTTATATTTTCTATATAATAAAGTGTTTATGTTTGTCTGTTATTATTTCTTTTTATATTCATTAATTTTCCTGAGGAGGAGCCAGGCTTGGTAATACTGTCTGAAGTTGTTACAGGCCTGAGTAAGCCTTCACAGCACGTGTTAAGCATATGTGGGTGGGCACATGTTTAGTATTCATGGATGGGTACATGTTTAGTATATGTGAGTAGGCACGTGTTTAGTATATGTGGGTGGGCACATGTTTAGTATATGTGGGTGGGAATAAGTTTAGTATATGTGGGTAGGCACATGTTTCGTATATGTGGGTGGGCACATATTTAGTATACCTGGGTGGGCACATGTTTAGTATATGTGGATGGCCACATGTTTAGCATACGTGGGTGGGCACATGTTTAGTATACGTGGGTGGGCAGATGTTTAGTCTATGTGGGTGGGCATATGTTTAGTATATGTGGGTGGGCACATGTTTAGTATATGTGGATGGGCACATGTTTAGTATATGTGGGTGGGCACAAGTTTAGTATACGTGGGTGGGCACATGTTTAGTATATGTGAGTGGGCACATGTTTAGTATTCATGGATGGGCACATGTTTAGTCTGTGCGGGTGGGCACGTGTTTAGTATATGTGGGTGGGCACATGTTTAGTATAAGTGGGTGGGCACATGTTTAGTATATGTGGGTAGGCACATGTTTAGTATTCATGGATGGGCACATGTTTAGTCTGTGCGGGTGGGAACGTGTTTAGTATATGTGGGTGGGCACATGTTTAATATACATGTATGTGGGTGGGCACATGTTTAGTATATGTGGTTGAGCACATGTTTAGTATATGTTGGTGGGCACATGTTTAGTATAGGTTGGTTGGCACATGTTTAGTATACGTGGGCGGGCACGTGTTTAGTATATATGGGTGAGCACATGCTTAGTATATGTGGGAGGGAAGATGTTTAATATATGTGGGTGAGCACATGTTTAGTATATGTGGGTGAGCACATGTTTAGTATATGTTGGTGGGCACATGTTTAGTATAGGTGGGTGGGAACATGTTTAGTATACGTGGGTGGGCACATGTTTAGTATATACGGGTGAGCACATGCTTAGTATATGTGGGTGGGAACATGTTTAATATATTTGGGTGAGCAGATGTTTAGTATATGTGGGTGAGCACATGTCTAGTATATGTAGGTGGGCACATGTTTAGTATATGTGGGTGGGCACGTGTTTAGTATATGTGTGGGTGGGCACATGTTTAGTATATGTGGGTGAGCACGTGTTTAGTATATGTGGGTGGGCACGTGTTTAGTATATGTGTGGGTGGGCACATGTTTAGTATATGTGGGTGAGCACGTGTTTAGTATATGTGGGTGGGCACGTGTTTAGTATATGTGTGGGTGGGCACATGTTTAGTATATGTGGGTGGGCACATGTTTAGTATATGTGGGTGGGCACGTGTTTAGTATATGTGGGTGGGCACAATGTTTAGTATATGTGGGTGGGCACATGTTTAGTATATGTGGGTGGGCACATGTTTAGTATATGTGGGTGGGCACATGTTTAGTATATGTGGGTGGGCACGTGTTTAGTATATGTGGGTGGGCACATGTTTAGTATATGTGGGTGGGCACATGTTTAGTATATGTGGGTGGGCACATGTTTAGTATATGTGGGTGGGCACGTGTTTAGTATATGTGGGTGGGCACATGTTTAGTATATGTGGGTGGCACGTGTTTAGTATATGTGGGTGGGCACATGTTTAGTATATGTGGGTGGGCACGTGTTTAGTATATGTGGGTGGGCACATGTTTAGTATATGTGGGTGGGCACATGTTTAGTATATGTGGGTGGGCACGTGTTTAGTATACGTGGGTTTGCACATATTTAATGCGTGGTTGAAAATATATTTATTATACGCGGGTAGCACCAATGTATGCGGGTAGAAACATTGTACGCGGGTAGAAACATTGTACGCGGGTAGAAACATTGTACGCGGGTAGAAACATTGTACGCGGGTAGAAACACTGTACGCGGGTAGAAACATTGTACGCGGGTAGAAACATTGTACGCGGGTAGAAACATTGTACGCGGGTAGAAACATTGTAAGCGAGTAGAAACATTGTACGCGAGTAGAAACATTGTACGCTGGTAGAAACATTGTACGCGGGTAGAAACATTGTACGCGGGTAGAAACATTGTACGCGGGTAGAAACATTGTACGCGGGTAGAAACATTGTACGCGGGTAGAAACATTGCACGCGGGAAGAAACACTGTACGGGGATAGGAACATTGTACGCGGGTAGAAACATTGTACGCGGGTAGAAACATTGTACGCGGGTAGAAACATTGTACGCGGGTAGAAACATTGTACGCGGGTAGAAACATTGTACGCGGGTAGAAACATTGTACGCGGGTAGAAACATTGTACGCGGGTAGAAACATTGCACACGGGAAGAAACACTGTACGGGGATAGGAACATTGTACGCGCGTAGAAACATTGTACGCGGGTAGAAACATTGTACGCGGGTAGAAACATTGAACGCGGGTAGAAACATTGTACGCGGGTAGAAACATTGCACGCGGGTAGAAACATTGTACGTGGGTAGAAACATTGCACACGGGTAGAATCATTGTACGCGGGTAGAAACATTGTACGCGGGAAGAAACACTGTACGCGGGTAGAAACATTGTACGCGGGTAGAAACATTGTACGCGGGTAGAAACATTGTACGGGGGTAGAAACATTGTACGCGGGTAGAAACATTGTACGCGAGTAGAAACATTGTACGGGGGTTTAGAAACATTGTACACGGGTAGAAACATTGTAAGGGGGTTTAGAAACATTGTACGCGGGTAGAAACATTGTACGCGGGTAGAAAAATTGTACGCGGGTAGAAACATTGTACGCGAGTAGAAACATTGTACGCGGGTAGAAACATTGTACGCGTATAGAAACATTGCACGCGGGAAGAAACATTGTACGCGGGTAGAAACATTGTACGCGGGTTTAGAAAATTGTACGCGGGTGAAACATTGTACGTGGGTAGAAACATTGTACGCGGGTAGAATCATTGTACGCGGGTAGAAACATTGTACGCGGGTAGAAACATTGTATGCGGGTAGAAACATTGTACGCGGGTAGAAACATTGTACGCGGGTAGAATCATTGTACGCGGGTAGAATCATTGTAAGCGGGTAGAAACATTGTACGTGGGTAGAAACATTGTACGTGGGTAGAAACATTGAACGCGGGTAGAATCATTGTACGCGGGTAGAAACATTGTACGTGGGTAGAAACATTGTACGTGGGTAGAAACATTGTACGCGGGTAGAATCATTGTACGCGGGTAGAAACATTGTACGCGGGTAGAAACATTGTACGCGGGTAGAATCATTGTACGCTAGTAGAAACATTGTACGTGGGTAGAAACATTGCACGCGGGAAGAATCATTGTACGCTGGTAGAAACATTGTACGCGGGTAGAATCATTGTACGCGGGTAGAAACATTGTACGCGGGTAGAAACATTGCACGCGGGAAGAATCATTGTACGCTGGTAGAAACATTGTATGCGGGTAGAAACATTGCACGCGGGAAGAATCATTGTACGCTGGTAGAAACATTGTACGCTGGTAGAATCATTGTACGCGGGTAGAATCATTGTACGCGGGTAGAATCATTGTACGCGGATAGAATCATTGTACACGGGTAGAATCATTGTACGCTGGTAGAAACATTGTACGCGGGTAGAATCATTGTACGCGGGTAGAATCATTGTACGCGGGTAGAAACATTGTACGCGGGTAGAAACATTGCACGCGGGTAGAAATATTGTACGCGGGTAGAAACATTGTACGCGGGTAGAATCATTGTACGCGGGTAGAAACATTGTACGCGGGTAGAAACATTGCACGCGGGAAGAATCATTGCATGCTGGTAGAAACATTGTATGCGGGTAGAAACATTGTACGCGGGCAGAAACACTGTACGCGGGTAGAAACATTGTACGCGGGTAGAAACATTGCACGCGGGAAGAATCATTGTACGCTGGTAGAAACATTGTACGCGGGTAGAATCATTGTACGCTGGTAGAAACATTGTACGCGGGTAGAATCATTGTACGCGGGTAGAATCATTGTACGGGGTAAAATTTCATTTTTACGGGGTTTAGAAACATTGCACGGGGGTTTAAAAAACATTGTATGCGGGTAGAAACATTGCACGCCGGAAGAATCATTGTATGCTGGTAGAAACACTGTACGCGGATAGAATCATTGTACACGGGTAGAATCATTGTACGCGGGTAGAATCATTGTACGGGGTTTAGAATCATTTTTACGCTGGTAGAAAACATTGTACGCGGATAGAATCATTGTACGCGGGTAGAATCATTGTACGCTGGTAGAAACATTGTACACGGATATAATCATTGTACACGGGTAGAATCATTGTACACGGGTAGAATCATTGTACGCGGGTAGAATCATTGTACGCGGGTAGAATCATTGTACGCTGGTAGAAACATTGTACGCGGATAGAATCATTGTACACGGGTAGAATCATTGTACGCTGGTAGAAACATTGTACGCGGATAGAATCATTGTACACGGGTAGAATCATTGTACGCTGGTAGAAACATTGTACGCGGATAGAATCATTGTACACGGGTAGAATCATTGTACGCGGGTAGAATCATTGTACGCTGGTAGAAACATTGTACGCGGGCAGAAACACTGTACGCGGGTAGAAACATTGCACGCGGGTAGAAACATTGCACGCGGGTAGAAACATTCATTTGACGGTATAGAATACTTGAACAGAATGGAACAGAAATTAACCCAAAACCTCTCAGTTGCTACTGTAACATTATAATCATTGCGGGGAGTGTTATACCCGTGGGGGTTATACCCGATAGGATTATACCCGTGGGGGTTCATACAGCTTTTGAGCTTTTGAGCAATGCTAGAAACAGGATGGTAGCTCCAATTACTCGGATGAAGAGCCCTTGACTGGTATCAAGCCCCTTTCTCAAAGAAAGATGTTCCTTACCAATAGGAGCTCAACTCAAATGAGTGATAAGTGGGTGACAGGTGACAGGTAGGTGAGTGACAGGTACTTGAATGACAGGTAGGTGAGTGACAGGTGGGTGAATGACAGGTAAGTGAATGACAAGTAGGTGAGTGACAGGTAGGTGAGTGACAGGTAGGTGAATGACAGGTAGGTGAATGACAGGTAGGTGAATGACAGGTAGGTGAATGACAAGTAGGTGAGTGACAGGTAGGTGAGTGACAGGTAGATGGATGACAGGAGAGGTGAATCACCCGCTCTCCTCCTGATGTTGATGTGTACAAAAACAGAGTTTCCCAGCCACCGCTGAGAGCGACTGGCATCTAATCAAACAACGGAAAACAATCTTCTGTTTTAATTGCAAATCGATGGTAAATGAGCGAAACCCTGGCGCTAAACACGACCATAATATAATCTATATTCGTTACTTTTTGAATATATATATATTATATATATATATATATTATATATATATATATATATATATATTATATATATATATATATATATTATATATATATGTATGTATATATATATATATATATATATATATATAAAATATATATATATTATATAAATATATATATATATATGTAAATTACTTACTATGACATCTCTGCTCGTGGTGATAGTAGAAGCTGTAGTAATAATAGTAGAAGTAGTAGTAGTCATGGAAGTGTATTAAAGTTGATTAAATTAGATGCTCCTGTGTATTCCTCATTTGTAAATTTGGTAAAGATGTCTGGTTGCAATTGTCTTCTAGAAATTTTCAAATTTGGTATTTGGTTTTTCGTAGCAGCTTCCAGTGGTGTTGTTTCATGATTTGATATGTGGGAAAATAGCCGAATTCTCTTGTGAATACCGACCATAGCACTAATGCTCTGTTATTCGAGAATGTTAAAGACTTATACACTCCTGGTGCTTCCACAGTTACATTGTCCAGTTTCCTTGGCAGGAGTGTAGTACCAGGTCGTGGTATAAGCAACGACCAGTAACAGGCACAAAAATGTAAAGAATAGACTTATAGACTTCTTACACCATATCCTTCACCACAACCCAACTTGCAATTGGATATATGCTAATTGATGGCTGGGAAGAGCCTGGCAGGATGGACCTATTAGAAAAAGTAATCGAAAAATTCCCTCAGTTCTGATAAGTCAGGATACCAGTGCACATCTAAGGGTCACCAGACGATGAATGGCTCTATGAGAACACTAACTACCTCTGGTGACGGTGTTTACACCTGGCAAAGATGACTGCAGGAATGATGCTTGGTATTGTGCAAGCCGAATAAGTACATGCTCAGCGCATGCAACATCCACATTAATTAATTAAAAAATAAGTTGTTAATATACTTGGGAGAGGTTAAGGTTATGTCACTTAGGTTTTTGTTGATGTTTTCAATCACAGGGCGGAAGGGAACAGTTACATTCATAGTTGGATTTTTCTCTTTTATTCCACTCTTTTCCTTGGGTAGCATTGAAAATGGGTTGGGGAAATATTTTTGTTACAAGGTTTTGGTCTGAGAAAAACCTACCTAGTATAGGCCAGTAGGCCTGCTGAGGTGTTCCTCCTATTTTATGTAATAGCTTTTGTTTTGTCTTTGTAAGCACAACCTGGATGAGCCAACTTTTTGCTGGTTGGAATAGATTAGACACTCTATTTTTCTTAATCTTTGGTAAGTGGCTGTTGAATAAATGTCTGCGATTGGAAAACCTGCTATAGGGAACCTGCCCACACAGCTAAATGCAGACTAACAATTCTTAGCAGCGAAGCATCGGGTGTTGAGGAGGGCACAGTGTCTAACCTATTCCTGAATGCAGTTCGTGTGTGTGTGTGTGTGTGTGTGTACTCGCCTGTTTGTGGTTGCAGGGGTCGAGTTATAGCTCCTGGCCCTGCCTCTTCGCTAGTCGCTACTAGATCCTCTGTGTGTGTGTGAGTGTGTGTGCGTGCGTGTGTGTGTATGTGTGTGTGTGTGTGTTTGTTTGTGTTTTGTGTGTGGTGTGTGTGTGTGTGTGTGTGTGTGTGTGTGTTGGGTCCAGGTTGGTTGGAAGGTGACTGATGCGTTGGATCAGAAAAACTTGACACGGGATAAAAATGTCAACTATAATTTGCCTATTTTAAGAATCACTCGTGTCGGCTCCTTTTTCTTCGTCTTCTTCCCCCTTCCCCTCCCTCCCTCCCGCTCTCTCTCTCTCTCTCTTCTCTCTCTCTCTCTCTCTCTCTCTCTCTCTCTCTCTCTCCTCTCTTTCTCTCTCTCTCTCTCTTTCCTTAACCCCAACAGAAATTCACATGATTTCCATTAAAGAAATATGTAATAAAACTCTTCCACCCTTTTTTCAGCAATAGATACATATCATTTAAAACACATTTGTGAAGAACAACAAAGAACAAATAACATTTAGTCATATAACTAATACAGAAACAGATTTAAAAAGGATTTGAGCTAGCTATATAAAATTACATAGTTACCTAATTAGGTGATTACACACACACACACACACACACAC
>NC_069422.1:38645449-38646505 GCF_026875155.1 Cherax quadricarinatus
GGCGGGGAATAACTCCAGTTCCTGGTCCCGCACCTTACCTCACGATCAAGTGGCCTGAAATAGCATCGTCAAATCTTTTTTGACCCCTGTACAGAGTCCAGTTCAACTATGTCATCGCTTAGTTCATTTAATTTATTAACCAATCTTCTGATAAAAGTGCTTCCTGATAGCGCTGTGGTTGCCCAGGTCATGGTGTCTTGCTACATAGTCTATTCAGTTTACCCCTCTGAGTATTTTGTATGCCGTGATCATATCCCCTTCGTTCTACGTTCCTACATTGACATAGAATCTAACTTTCGCATTCTTTCTACATGGCTCCTTTCCCTCAACTCAAGTAAAGTCTTAATGTACTCCTTTGTACTATATTTTCCCAGGCTTGGCTTTGTATTATCTGAGGTGTGGGCTCCACACCGGCGCTGCATACTTCAGAATGTATTGCGAGTATGTAATATGAAGCATTTTGAACGAGCCTTGGTCTAGGTTTCTAAAAGCCAATTTTATGTTTGCAAGCGTAGCCTGTGCTGCTGATATTATTCTGTTTGTATGTGGCTTTGTGGTGTATAAGAACAGACGTACCAAGAAAGCTGTTGTGGTGGGTGAGGGGACGCTAGCGGATGGTACTACCTCTCACAGAAGTCAAGGTAGTAAAACTCTTGTGGCTGAATGGTACAACGCAGGACTCGGTTCGAATTCCTGTCCAGTATCCTGTTCACACACACACACATACACACACACACACACACACACACACACACACACACACACACACACACACCACACACACACACACACACATATACCACACACGACGAGAGCAACAGAGCAATGGTTGACACACTGGCTAGAGTGGCCAGAAGAGCTCATGCATGCAGGGCAAAGCTCCTGATCATGGGTGACTTTAACCACAAGGAGATCGATTGGGAGAACTTGGACCCGCATGGGGGCCAAGATACATGGAGGGCTAAGATGATGGAGGTGGTACTGGAAAACTTCATGTACCAAAACGTAAGGGACACTACAAGAGAGAGAGGAGAGGATGAACCAGCAAAGGGTAGA
>NC_069422.1:38647005-38657005 GCF_026875155.1 Cherax quadricarinatus
TGGGAGCACGTGTTTAGTATATGTGGGGGGGCACGTGTTTAGTAAAATGTTGGGGTGGGCACATTTTTTAGTATATGTGGGTGAGCACATGTTTAGTATATGTGGGTGAGCACGTGTTTATATATGTTGGTGGGCACGTGTTTTTGTATATGGTGGGTTGGCACATGTTTAGTATATGGGTGAGCACATGTTTAGTAATTTGGGTGAGCACGGTGTTTAGTTATGTTGGTGGGCACGTGTTTAGTATATGTTCGGTGGCACATGTTTAGTAATAAGTGGGTAGCAAAGTGTTTTTGTATATGGGGGGTGGGCACGGTTTAAATATATGTGTGGGTGGGGCACATTTTAGTATATGTGGGTGAGCCAGTTTAAAGTATATGTGGTGAGCACGTGTTATAGTATATGTTGGTGGGCACAGTGTTTAGTATATGTGTGGTGGGCACATGTTTAGTTAATGGTGGTGGGCACATGTTTAGTATATGTGGGTGGGCACGTGTTTAGTATATGTGTGGGTGGGCACATGTTTAGTATATGTGGGTGGGCACGTGTTTAGTATATGTGGGTGAGCACGTGTTTAGTATATGTGGGTGAGCACGTGTTTAGTATATGTGTGTGGGGACATATTTAGTATACGTGGGTTTGTACATATTTAATGCGTGGTTGAAAATATATTTATTATACACGGGTAGGACCAATGTATGCGGGTAGAAACATTGCACGCGGGTAGAAACATTGTACGCGAGTAGAAACATTGTACGCGGGTAGAAACATTGTACGCGTATAGAAACATTGTACGCGGGAAGAAACATTGTAAGCGGGTAGAAACATTGTACGCGGGTAGAAACATTGTACGCAGGTAGAAACATTGCATGCGGGAAGAAACACTGTACGGGGAGAGGAACATTGTACGCGGGTAGAAACATTGTACGCGGGTAGAAATATTGAACGCGGGTAGAAACATTGTACGCGGGTAGAAACATTGTACGCGGGTAGAAACATTGTACGCGGGTAGAAACATTGTACGCGGAAAGAAACATTGTACGCGGGTAGAAACATTGTACGCGGGTAGAAACATTGTATGCGGGTAGAAACATTGTATGCCGGTAGAAACATTGTACGCGTATAGAAACTTTTTACGCGGGTAAAACAATTTTTCGCGGGGAGAAAAAAATTGTAACCGGGGGGTTGAAAGGGGGAAAAAATTGTTCCCCGGGGGGAAACATTGTACCGGGGGAAAACATTGTACCGGGTAAAAAACAAAAGTTCGCGGGGTTTGAAACATTGAGCGGGAAAAAACAATTTTACGGGGAAAAGGGAAAATTGTAAGCCCGGGGGGGAAAACATTGGGGCGGGAGAAACATTGTAAGGGGTTTAAAAATTGTACCGGGGGAGAAACATTGTCCCCGGGGGAGAAACATTTTAAGCGGGGGAAAAATTTTACCCCCGGGAGAAAAATTGACGGGGGAAGAAAAAAATTTTACGGGGTAAAAAAAATTGTACCCCGGGGAGAAACATTGGGAAAGCGGGTAGAAAAATTGTACGCGGGGTAGAAACATTTTACCGGGTAGAAAAAAAAGACGCGGGGAGAAACAATTTTAGGGGGGTAGAAACATTGCAAAACCGGGAAAAATCATTTTTAGCGGGGAGAAAAATTGTACCGGGAAAAAAACAATTTTTACCCGGGGGAAAAACATTGTACCGGGGTAGGAAAAAAACAATTTCACGGGGGAAAAAACATTGTTTCGCGGGAGAAACAAGTTGCCGGGGGGAGAAAAAAATTTTAGCGGGGGAAGAAAAAATTTTACGGGGTAGAAAACATTGTACGCTGGTTTGAAACTTTTTACGCCCGGGGAGAAACAATTTTACGCGGGGGAGAAACAAATTTTTACGCGGGGGAGGGAATTTTGTACCCGGGTGAAAAAAATTTTTTAAAGCGGTTAAAAAAAGTACGCGGGGTAGAAACATTGTTGCGGGGTTTTTAAACAATTTTACAATTGAAAACCCTTGTAGCGGGGGGAAACATTTTTACGCGGGGTTGGGGGGTAGAAAATTGTACCGGGGTGAAACTTTGTCGCGGGTGATCATTGTACGCTTTGGGAATCTTGTCGCGGGTAGAAACATTGTAGTGGGTAGAAACATTGTACGCGGGTTTAAAATCATTGTAGCGGGTAGAAAATTGTAGGGGGGTAGAAACATTGTGTGGGTAAAAAACATTGTTGGGGGGTAGAATCATTGGGCGGGTGAAATTTGGGGAGAAAATTGACGTGGGTTAAAAAATTGTACGCGGGTTTAATTTGTACGGGGGGTTTGAAAATTTGTACGCGGGTAGAATCATTGTAGCTGATGAAACATTGTAGGGGGTAGAAAAATTGTCGCGGGTGAAAAATTGTACGGGGGTTTAAAAAAATTGCCCCGGGTAAAATTTTGTACGCGGGTAGAAACAATGTACGCGGTAAGAAAAACACGTACGCGAGAGAAAATTGTACGGGGTAAAAAAACATTGTACGCGGGTGGGGAAAACATTGTTGCGGTAGAAACTTTATGGGTAGAAATTGTCCCGGGGGGAAAAAAAATTGAAGGGGGGGTAAAAAAACTTGTCGCGGGAAAAACATTGTACGCGGGTAGAAACATTGTTCGGGGGTAAAAAACATTGGCGGGGGAAGAAAAACTGTACGGGGATAGGAAAATTTAGGGGGGGAGAAACATTGACGGGGTAGAAAACATTGTAGGGGTAGAAACATTGTAGGGGGTAGAAAAATTGTAGCAGGGGGAAAAAATTTGTACGCGGGTAAAAAAACATTGTCCCCGGGTTTTAGAAGCATTGCAGCGGGAAGAAACACTGTAGGGGATGGAAATTTGTATGGGGTTTTAAAAAATTGTAGGGGGGGAGAAACATTGTAGGGGTGGAAAACATTGTACGAGGGTAGAAAACATTGCACGCGGGTAGAAAATTGTAGTGGGTAGAAACATTGCCAGGGTTAAGTCTTGTACGGGGGTAGAAAACATTGTACACGGGAGAAACACTGTAGGGGGTAGAACATTGTAGCGGATAAAAACATTGTCGCGGGTAGAAAACACTGTAGGGGGGGTTTTTTGGGAACATTGTACACGAGTAAAAAACATTGTACGGGGTAGAAACATTGTAGGGGTTGAAACATTGTACGTGGTAGAAACATTGTACGCGGGTAGAAACTTGTCGGGGAGAAACATTGTACCGAGTAAAAAACATTGTACGGGTTTTAGAAAACTGTACGGGGTAGAAACATTGTACGGTATGAAACATTTACACGTTATGAAACATTGTACGCGGGTTTAGAAACATTGTAGGGGGTGAAAATTGTACCGGGAGAAACATTGTAGGGGGGTTTGAAAATTGTAGGGGTAGAAACATTGTACGGGGGTTTAAATTGTGGGTTTTTGAAAAATTGTAGGGGTAAAAACGTTGTAGCGGTAGAAAATTGTAGCGGGTAGAATCTTTGTCATTATAGAATCATTGTCGGGGTAGAAACATTGTACGTGGGTAAAAAACTTTGTCGCTGGTAAAATCATTGTACGCGGGTGAAACTTTTTAAAGTGGGTAAAAACATTGACGGGGTAGAAAATGTTGCGGGTAGAATATTGTGCACGGGTAGAAACTTTGTACGGGGTAGAAACATTGTACGTGGTAGAAAAAACATTGTACGCGGGTGAATCATTGTAGCGGGTAGAAAAATTGTACGCGGGTAGAATCATTGTACGCTGAGAAAATTTTACGTGGTAGAAACTTTGCACGCAAAAGAATCATTGTAGCGGGTAGAAAATTGTACGTGGGTGTCTTGTAGCGGGTAAAAACATTGTACAGGGTTTGAAACATTGCACGCGGAAGAATCATTGTAGCGGGTAGAAACATTGTCGTGGGTAGAAAAATTTCCGCGGGAAGAATCTTGTACGGGGGTTTGAAACTTTGTACGTGGGGTAGAAAAATTGTACCGGGTAAAATCATTGTCGCTGGTAGAACATTGCAGCGGGAAGAATCTTGTACGCGGGTAAAAAACATTGTCGGGGGTAGAAACATGTCGCGGGTAGAATCATTGTAGTGGGAGAAAACTTTGTCGCGGGTTGAATCATTGTACGGGGTGAATCTTGACGGGGTGAAAATTGTACAGGGTAGAAAATTAAACGGGGAGAAATATTGTAGGGGGTAGAACATTGTACGCTGGTAGAAAACATTGTACGCGGGTTTAGAATCTTTGAAAGGGGGTAAAAACTTGTACCGGGGTAGAATCTTGAAACGGGTAAATCATTTTTACACGGGTGATCATTGTGCGGGGGTGAATCTTGTACGGGGTAGAAACTTGTACGCGGGTAGAAAATTGTACCAAGTAAAAACATTGTACGCGGGTAAAAGACTGTAGGGGTTAGAAAATTGTAGGTATAAAAAACTTTGTAGCATATAAAAACATTGTCGGGGTGAAACATTGTGGGGGGTGGAAACATTGTAGCGGGTAGAAAACATTGTACGTGGGTAGAAACATTGTGCGGGTAGAAATTTTGTAGCGGGTGAATCATTGTAGCGGGTAAAAACTTTTAGCGGTTGAAACATTGTACGCGGGTGAAAAATTGTACGGGGGGGAATCATTGTAGGGGGAAAATAATTTACCGGGTGAACATTTACGGGGGTAAAAACTTGTACGCGGGTAGAATTTTTTTTCCCCGGGGGAAAAACATTGTACGTGGGTAGAAAATTTTGTAGGGGGGTAAAAAAACTTTGTACGGGGGTAGAATCTTTGTGGCGGGTAGAAAATTGTCCGGGTGAAACATTTACAGGGGGTAGAAATTGTACGCGGGTAAAATCTTTTGTACGGGGTTTAGAACATTGTACGGGTAGAATCATTGTACGTAGTAGAAACTTGTAGTGGGTGAAACATTGCACGCGGGAAAAAATTTGTACGTGGTAGAAAAATTGTACGCGGGAGAACATTGTACGGGGGTAGAAACATTGTAGGGGGGAAATAATTGCCGCGGGGAAGAATCATTGTTGCGGGTAAAAACCATTGTAGTGGGTGAAAACATTGAGGGGGAAAGAACTTGTACGCGGGTAGAAAATTTGTACGTGGGTGAAATTGTCCCCGGGTAGATATTTGCTGGTAGAAACATTGCCGCGGGAAGATCATTGTACGGGGTAGAAACATTGACGTGGGTAAAAAACCCTTGTACGCGGGTAGAATCATTGTACGGATGAAACTTGTACGCGGGTAGAATCATTGTAGGGGTGAATATTGCGGGGGTAGAAAATTTGTAAGGGGTTTTAAAAAAATTGAACGGGGTAGAAATTTGTCGCGGGTAGAAAATTGTACGTGGTAAAAAATTGTATGGGGTTTTGAATCTTTAAACGGGGGTTTAGAAAATTGTCGCGGGTGAATCTTTAGCGTGTGAATCATTGTAAGGGGGGGGGTTAGAACATTGTAGCGGGTAGAAACATTGTACGCGGGTAGAATCATTGTACGCTGGAGAAACATTGTCGCGGGCAGAAACACTGTACGGGGGGAAAAAAAATTTTGCCGGGGGTAGAAACTTGCAGCGGGTAGAAACTTCCCTTTTGACGGTTGAATATTAAAACAGAATGGAACAAAAAATTTCCCCAAAAACCTCTGTTGCTACTGAAAATTTAATTCATTGCGGGGAGTGTTATCCCCGGGGGGGGTTTTCCCCGTAGGATTTACCCGTGGGGGTTATACAGTTTTTTAGCTTTTGAGCAATGTAAAACAGGATGGTAGTCCAATTTTCGGTTTAAAGAGCCCCTTTATGGTTCAAGGCCTTTCTCAAGAAAAGATGTTCCTTCCCAAAAGGAGTCAATGATGAGTGAAAAAAGGGGGCAGGGGCGGGAAGGTAGGTGAGTGACGGTAGGTGAACCCCGGAGGTGGGGGCAGGTAGGTGAGTGACAGGTGGTGAAGAAGGTACTTGAATAAGGTAGGTGAGGAAGGGGGGTGAATGGGCGGGAGGGAAGACAAGAGGTGGTGAAGGTGGTGAGTGATAGGTGGTGAAAGAAGGGGTGTGACAGGTGGGAATGAAAGGGGGTGAAGACAAGTAGGTGAGTGAAGGTGGTGAGTGGGCGGAGATGGATGCAGGAGGGTGAAACACGTCCCCCCGATGTTGAGTGTACAAAAAGGTTTTCCCCGCCCCCGTGAGAGCGGGCTGGCTTAAACAAACACGGAAAACAATATTCTGTTTTATTGAAATCGTGGTAAGTGAGCGAAAACCCCGGGGCTAAACCGCCCCCAAAATTTAAACTTTTTTCGTTACTGTTTGAATTTTTATATATATAATATATAAAAATTATATATATATATATAAATTATTTATATTAAAATTATTATATATATATTTATTATGTAAAATTCTTTTATGACATCTCTGTCGTGGGATAGTAGAAGTGTAGTAAAAATGTAGAAGTGTGTGTATGGTTGTGTATTAAAGTTGATTAAATTAAATGCCCGTGTTCCTATTGTAAATTTGGTAAAGTGTCTGGTTGCAAATTGTCTTCTAGAAATTTTCAAATTTGGTATTTGGTTTTTTCGTAGCGCTTCCGTGGTGTTTTTTCATGATTTGATATGTGGGAAAAAAAAGCCGAATTCTTTGGAATACGACCATGCATAAAGCTCGTTTTCGAGAATGTTAAAGACTTTTACATTTCCCGGGTTCCCGTTAAAAGTCCAATTTCCTTGGCAGGAGTGTAGTACCAGGTCGTGGTATAAGCAAACCAGTAAAGGCAAAAAATGTAAAGAAGTTGACTTTATAGTTTCTTACACCATATCTTCACACAAAACCAAATTGCAATTTGGAATTTTGCTAATTGATGGGTGGGAAAAGCCTGGGAAGTGGCCTATTAGAAAAAAGTAATCGAAAAAATTCCCCCGTTTGTAAGTCAGGATACCGTGCCATCTAAGGGCACCAGGGCGATGCGGCTCTATGAGAACACTAAATAGCTTGGGCGGTGTTTTAAACCCGGCAAAGATGACTGCAGGAATGATGCTTGGTTGTGCAAGCCGAAAAGTACATGCCAGGATGCAACATCCCCAAAAAATTTTTAAAAAAAAAGTTTCTAAAAAATATTGGGGGAGGTTTGGTTATGTATTAGGTTTTTTGATGTTTTCAAACACAGGGCGGAAGGGAAAAGTTAATTCATGTTGGATTTTTTTTTTTTATTCCACTTTTCCCTTTGGGGGATTTAAAATGGGTTGGGGAAAAATTTTTGTTAAAGGTTTTTGGGTTTGGAAAAAAACCCACCCAGTATAGGCCAGTAGCCATACCCGGCGGGATTTTAACCGCGGTCATAGATCGATCGGTGGTCGAGCCCCGTAGGCTGGAGGTTTTCCTCTATTTTATTAATGTTTTGTTTTTTTGTAAGCACAACCCGGTGAGCCAACTTTTTTCTGGGGGGAATGATTTGAACTTATTTTTTAAAACTTTGTTAAATGGCTGTTGAAAAAAAGTCTGGATTGGAAAAACCTGCTATGGGAACCCCCCACCAAACTAAAACCCGACTAACAATTTTAGCGGAAGCATCGGGTGTTGAGGAGGGCCAGTGTTAATATTCGAATGCAGTTGTGTGTGTGGTGTGTGTGTGTGTCTCGCCTGTTTGTGGTTGCAGGGGTTTGAGGGTTTTTTAGCTCCTGGCCTGCCTCTTCGCTGTCGCTACTGATCTCGGGTTGTGGGGGGGGGTGTGTATGCGTGGGGTGGTTTGGGGGGTTTTGTGTTTGTTTGTGTGTGTGTGTGGTGTTGGGCCCGGTTGGTTGGAAGGGGATGATGCGTTGGATAGAAAAAATTGACCGGGATAAAAAAAGTCAAACCCTAATTGCCTTTTAAGAATCCTCGTGTCGGTTTTTTCTTTGCTTCTTCCCCTTCCCCTCCCTCCCCCCACTCTCTCTCTCTTTCTTCTCTCTCTCTCTCTCTTCTCTTTTCTCTCTCCCCTTTTCCTCTCTCTCTTCTCTCTCTCTTTCCCTTTAAACCCCCAAAAGAAATTCACATGATTTCCATTAAAGAAATATTAATAAAACTCTTCCCCCCTTTTTTCAGCAATGATACATACATTTAAAAAACCATTTGTGAAGAACAAAAAAGAAAAAATAAAAATTTGTATAAACTAATACAGAAACAATTTTTAAAAAAGGTTTGAGCTAGCTATTAAAATTACTGTTTCCTAAATTTGGTGATTATATACACCAACACACCAAAAACACACCCCAAAACAACACACCCACAAACCCCACCACAACACCACACCCACACACAACTGGTCTTATGATCTTCATTTAAATGTGGCATAAAGGGAATTAACTTTTTTGGGGCTGCGTAATTTTTCGGCGATTAAAGTTTTCATCTTGAGCGCCCGAGCGATTTCTTATTTTTATTAAAAATTTTTTAAGAATTGGTGAGCCCCCGGGAACATGCGGCTAAACATGATCCAGGAGTCATTATCCCGAACCGGAACTGATGTATAAAATGTGAGGATCTCTCGGTTTTATGACAGAGAATAAACAGGTTGGGGCAGCATCATTCAGGAAGGCATTTGTCTATTTGAAAAACTTCAAAAAATATACAAATAGCTTGAAATACCAAACCTTGAAAAAATTAAATAAGCTTAAAAATATTAAACGCAAGTTTTAGAAAATCCTCTTTTTCAAAAAAAATTCTAAGCTTAAAATATACACCCGAAAACCCCCAAATACACCGCAACTTAGAAGCACCGAAAATCTTCAGAATACACCGCAAGTTGAATACACCGAAAGTTTAGAAAAACACCCGAAAGCTTCGAAAACACCCCCAAAACTTCAGAAGCACCCGAAAGCTTCAGAATACACCGCAAGCTTCGAAACACCAGAAAACTTCAAATACCCGAAAGCTTCAGAACCCCAGCAAGTTTGAATACCCGCAAACTTTGAATACACCCGAAAACTTCAGAATACCGCAAGTTTCAAATTTCACCAGAAAGTTTAGAATACACCCGAAGCTTCAGGGGTAAGCTAGTAGCTTTAAAAATTTTAACCAACAAGTTTGCAAAATAAATCAAGTTTAAATATTAAGGAAAGGGAAAGGCCAAAAAAAAAGGACGAAACTAAAATTCCTGATAAGGGTGAATTTTTGGGGTCGAGTCCGGCTGCCAAATTGTGTCAATCAAAAGACGGAGGATCGCATCTTGTTTGAATCACTCACAAAGGGTTTTAGCGTACATTATTATAATAATTTTAATATTAAAAAAAAATAATAATATAAAATAATAATATAATAAATAATAAAAATAAAATAAATTATAATAATAACGATGATGATAATAATAATGTTATTAAAATAATAATAATATAATAAAAATAATAATAATAATAATAAAAATATAATAATTTTTTATAAAAAAATTATAATAATAATAGTCCCTAAAAAAAAACAAGAGCAAAGATTTAAAAACACACACGAGGGACGATGACCCAAACTGGGATATGATCACGACATATGTATACTTGAGTGTAGTAGGGGGGAAGGGAGAATTTTTTTCTCTCTCTGTAACGGATGTCAGAGTTAGAACTTGAATCAATATGGTTATTCCAATTTTATTATTATTTTATTATTTTTTTTTTATTATTATTATTAGTAGTAGTTTGTAGTGGGAGTTAGTATGTAGTAGTAGGGGGTATTTTTATTTCTATTATTTTTATTATTATTTATTATTATTATTATTTTTATTATTTTATTATTATTTGGAAGAGTAAATCCGGGGATATAGTGCCTAAGAGAATGCATAATCCCGGTTCATTCAATGAAAGGAAAGAAGCTCCAATGTTGGATCATGAGCCTCTCAGATCCCGCCAAGGGTTTAAACGCAGTTTAGTCAAAGGGTAAGAAAATTTGGGGCCCAAAAGCGGAGGTTACCCCCCGGAAAAAAAGGTAATTAATCTAGGTAAATTCGGCAAATTAATACCGGAATGGCATTTTTCATTCAAAGCAATTTAAAATTTTAAATTTTTAG
>NC_069422.1:38659505-38664505 GCF_026875155.1 Cherax quadricarinatus
CGCCCAGGGAGGTACTACCGTCCTGTGGTAGCAGGTTGGTAGACAGCAACCGCCCAGGGAGGTACTACCGTCCTGTGGTAGCAGGTTGGTAGACAGCAACCGCCCAGGGAGGTACTACCGTCCTGTGGTAGCAGGTTGGCAGACAGCAACCGCCCAGGGAGGTACTACCGTCCTGTGGTAGCAGGTTGGTAGACAGCAACCGCCCAGGGAGGTACTACCGTCCTGTGGTAGCAGGTTGGTAGACAGCAACCGCCCAGGGAGGTACTACCGTCCTGTGGTAGCAGGTTGGTAGACAGCAACCGCCCAGGGAGGTACTACCGTCCTGTGGTAGCAGGTTGGTAGACAGCAACCGCCCAGGGAGGTACTACCGTCCTGTGGTAGCAGGTTGGTAGACAGCAACCGCCCAGGGAGGTACTACCGTCCTGTGGTAGCAGGTTGGTAGACAGCAACCGCCCAGGGAGGTACTACCGTCCTGTGGTAGCAGGTTGGTAGACAGCAACCGCCCAGGGAGGTACTACCTTTCTGCCAAGTGAGTGTAAAACGGAAGCCTGTAATTGTTTTACATGATGGTAGGATTGCTGGAGTCTTTTTTCTGTCTCATAAACTTGAAAGATTTCAAGTACACTTAGGTCACACTACACTTGCATGTACAAGCATATATATATATATATATATATATATATATATATATATATATATATATATATATATATATATATATATATATATATATATATATATATATTTATAAATTATATATATATATATATATATATATATATATATATATATATATATATATATATATATATATATATATATATATACATATATATATATATATATATATATATATATATATATATATATATATATATATATATATATATATATATATATATATATATATATATATATATATGTATGTATGTATGTATTATGCACGTGTTGATTATATACCTGTGCATTTTGCACCCACATGTCATACACCTGTAAACATTTTTCAGTTCGTTGAAATGTAACCTCTATCAGTTGTGCTGCACAACTTCCAATTGTGACCCATTGTTGCTCTGTTCCTGTCAATCCTGTCAATTCCTCTCAGTATTGTATATGTTGTTATCATGTCCCCTTCCCCCTATCCCTCCTGTCTTCCAATGTTATCAGGTTGAGTTCCCTTACATTCTCCTCGTAGGACAAACCCCTAAGTCTTGTTACAAGCCTTTGCACTTTCTCTAATTTATTGAAGTGTTTGACCAGGTGTGGGTTCCATACTGGTGCTGCATACTCCAGTATTACCCTGACGTACACGGTGTATAGTGTCGTGACTGACTCCTTAGATGACGCAACGCTATTCTTAGGTTTGCTAGGTGCCCGAAATGCTGCAACAGTCATTTGGTTAATGTGCGTCTCAGGCGATGTGTTCGGTATAATGCTTACCCCAAGATCATTTTCCTTGAGTGAGTTTTGCCGTTTTGCGGCCTTTGACCTCCTAGGCTGTACTCCGTCTGCAGTATCCTTTGTCCTTCCCCAAGCTTGTGTGTACTCACCTAGTTGGGTGTGTGTGTATGTGTGTGTGTGTGTGTGCGTGTGGTGTGTGTGTGTGTGGGGTGTGTGTGTGTACCATCATGGAAAGGAGAGGGAGGAGGGGATATAATAGAGAAGGATGATAGAGAAGGACGTTAGAGAATGATGACAGAGGAGTGCTGTAAACTGAGGGACAAGTAATGGTTTAGGGGCGTTATGTAGCGCTTAGGGCTATGTGTTATTAAGGGGTGAAGGGGTAAGGGGTGTGTTATATGGGGCTTTATTTAAGGGGGATAGCTGAAACGTGTTGGAGGAAGGAAAATGGACGATATTTGGGCCAAATGGAGGCGAGGGAAAGGGGGGCGGTTCTATAATTCGAGGCAGCGTCTTCTGTTCCCCCACCACCTGCCCCCTCCCCTCCCGAAAAAAAAATGATCGACTTGCCCACCCTCTAAAGGATTGGCTGGAGGGGGTCGGGAGGAAGGTGGAGGGGGGACGGGTGGTTAGAATTTACATAAAGCTATTGAGTAGTGTGTTTTACATGGCCGGAAGCGATTCGCGTGGAAGAAGGGGAATCCGGCATTTTTTTGTGATTTAAATGTTAATTGAGGCAAAAGTTTGGAAGAGGTATCTGAAGTTTTTTCTTCTGCTCAGAGGCGGAGCGTTCGTCTTATTAGGCAAGATTAAGGTGTTTTGAGGCGAGGGAGGGAAGGAAGACTTCTTTCTTAAATTGCCCGCATTTAGAATTTGTTGGCAAGTGTATTTATTAGTCTGCTAGGATGGGGCGAAGAGGGATGCTATTGTTAACTAGTTAGCATTTTCCACAGGCACTTGTCGACACACACTTGTGTGTGTGTGTGTGTGTGTGTGTGTGTGTGTGTGTGTGTGTGTTTAGTTACCGGTTGTCAAAGACACTTGTCGATAAATATTTGGCCTGGTTGTGTTTTTTTTATGTGTGTAGGTGTACTCGTGTGTGTGTTTGTATACGTGTGTGAAATTACCTATTAAAGTTGGCGGGGAATAACTCCAGTTCCTGGTCCCGCACCTTACCTCACGATCAAGTGGCCTGAAATAGCATCGTCAAATCTTTTTTGACCCCTGTACAGAGTCCAGTTCAACTATGTCATCGCTTAGTTCATTTCATTTATTAACCAATCTTCTGATAAAAGTGCTTCCTGATAGCGCTGTGGTTGCCCAGGTCATGGTGTCTTGCTACATAGTCTATTCAGTTTACCCCTCTGAGTATTTTGTATGCCGTGATCATATCCCCTTCGTTCTACGTTCTTACATTGACATAGAATCTAACTTTCGCATTCTTTCTACATGGCTCCTTTCCCTCAACTCAAGTAAAGTCTTAATGTACTCCTTTGTACTATATTTTCCCAGGCTTGGCTTTGTGTTATCTGATGTGTGGGCTCCACACCGGCGCTGCATACTTCAGAATGTATTGCGAGTATGTAATATAAAGCATTTTGAACGAGCCTTGGTCTAGGTTTCTAAAAGCCAATTTTATGTTTGCAAGCGTAGCCTGTGCTGCTGATATTATTCTGTTTGTATGTGGCTTTGTGGTGTATAAGAACAGACGTACCAAGAAAACTGTGGTGGTGGGTGAGGGGACGCTAGCGGATGGTACTACCTCTCACAGAAGTCAAGGTAGTAAAACTCTTGTGGCTGAATGGTACAACGCAGGGACCTCGGTTCGAATCCCTGTCCAGTATCCTGTTCACACACACACACATACACACACACACACACACACACACACACACACACACACACACACACACACACACACACACACACACACATATACACACACAAGACGAGAGCAACAGAGCGATGGTTGACACACTGGCTAGAGTGGCCAGAAGAGCTCATGCATGCAGGGCAAAGCTCCTGATCATGGGCGACTTTAACCACAAGGAGATCGATTGGGAGAACTTGGACCCGCATGGGGGCCAAGATACATGGAGGGCTAAGATGATGGAGGTGGTACTGGAAAACTTCATGTACCAAAACGTAAGGGACACTACAAGAGAGAGAGGAGAGGATGAACCAGCAAGGCTAGA
This sequence comes from Cherax quadricarinatus, assembly GCF_026875155.1. Taxonomy (NCBI): domain Eukaryota; kingdom Metazoa; phylum Arthropoda; class Malacostraca; order Decapoda; family Parastacidae; genus Cherax; species Cherax quadricarinatus. Next base: position 38,663,099 of record NC_069422.1, read on the forward strand.
CTTAGTATTCACCTTGAGTAGTGCAGATATCGAGGACATCACATATGAAAGACCCCTTGGGGCCAGTGACCATGTGGTTTTAAGCTTCGAATACACAGTAGAGCTACAAGTGGAGGGAGAAGCAGGAAGGCCAGGACGAATGAAGCCAAACTACAAGAAAGGGGACTACACAGGAATGAGGAAACTTCCTGAACGGGGTTCAGTGGACAGAGAACTGGCAGGGAAGCCAGTTAATGAGATGATGGAATATGTAGCAACAAAATGCAAGGAGGCTGAGGAGAGGTTTGTACCCAAGGGTAACAGGAATAATGAAAAAGCCAGGATGACCCCATGGTTTACCCAAAGGTGCAGGGAGGCAAAAACCAAGTGTGCTAGGGAATGGAAGAAATATAGAAGGCAAAGGACCCAGGAGAATAAGGAGAGCAGTCGTAGAGCCAGAAACGAATATGCAGAGATAAGAAGGGAGGCCCAAAGACAATATGAAAATGACATAGCAGCGAAAGCCAAATCTGACCCGAAACTGTTGTACAGCCACATCAGGAGGAAAACAACAGTCAAGGACCAGGTAATCAGGCTAAGGAAGGAAGGAGGAGAGACAACAAGAAATGACCGTGAAGTATGTGAGGAACTCAACAAGAGATTCAAAGAAGTGTTCACAGAGGAGACAGAAGGGGCTCCAGAAAGACGGAGAGGTGGGGCACACCACCATGTGCTGGACACAGTGCACACAACCGAGGAAGAAGTGAAGAGGCTTCTGAGTGAGCTAGATACCTCAAAGGCAATGGGGCCAGATAACATCTCCCCATGGGTATTGAGAGAGGGAGCAGAGGCGCTATGTGTACCCCTAACAACAATATTCAATACATCTATCGAAACAGGGAGATTGCCTGAGGCATGGAAGACAGCAAATGTAGTCCCAATCTTTAAAAAAGGAGACAGAAATGAAGCATTAAACTACAGACCAGTGTCACTGACATGTATAGTATGCAAAATCATGGAGACGATTATCAGGAGAAGAGTGGTGGAACACCTAGAAAGGAATGATCTCATCAACAGCAGCCAACATGGTTTCAGGGACGGGAAATCCTGTGTCACAAACCTACTGGAGCTCTATGACATGGTGACAGCAGTAAGACAAGAGAGAGAGGGGTGGGTGGATTGCATATTCTTGGACTGCAAGAAGGCGTTTGACACAGTTCCACACAAGAGATTGGTGCAAAAACTGGAGGACCAAGCAGGGATAACAAGGAAGGCACTACAATGGATCAGGGAATACTTGTCAGGAAGACAGCAGCGAGTCATGGTACGTGGCGAGGTGTCAGAGTGGGCACCTGTGACCAGCGGGGTTCCACAAGAGTCAGTCCTAGGACCAGTGCTGTTTCTGGTATTTGTGAACGACATGACGGA
>NC_069422.1:38669505-38709505 GCF_026875155.1 Cherax quadricarinatus
TACTAATACTACTACTACTACTACTACTACTACTACTACTACTACTACTACTACTACTTCTACTTCTACTACTACTACTACTACTACTACTATTACTACTACTTCTACTACTAATACTACTTCTACTACTACTACTTCTACTACTACTCTACTACTACTACTACCATCAAATGTTGCCGAATGGATTTCATTTCCATCCCCTTGCTCAGTTTTCTGACATTTTTTATTTGACTTCCGTTATTACTATTATTTCTAAATTCATGTTACCAGTCTTGATAACTGTTACTGACTAAATCTACAGTAACACACTCCTTCTTTTCCAACATATACACACCTTTAATTTTTTTTTCGTAAATTTAAAGGCTGATACATTGCAGGGATGATCCCTTGGCCTGAACTAGTTATTACAGTTACTCTTGCTGTGGGTAAATGCACCCTATCCATGGCATGCATATCATTTCCTGCCAGAGAAGAGACCCCAGTTGTCCACTTGTAGTACTGCAATTTCCTTGCAGCACCTGTCGAGGGCTGGGGAAAGAGAATAATCAAAATGTAGTAGAATTTAAATAACTGAATTAGTAAAGAGGATTAAGTGGTGAAAAAAAATCTGACCAGTGACTTATAAGCAGTGATTCAAGTTGGATAAATTTAGATTTAGGAATGATACATTAACACACTAGTGTAGCAATAGAGTTGTAGATGATTGGAACAAATCACGAAATAGTGTCCCTGAAGCAAGCACTTTAGGTTGTTTTAAAAGTAATTTGGACATGAATATGATTAGAAATAGCCGAGTGTGAATAGGACCGGCCTAGTTTAGGCCAGTAGACCTACTACAGTCTTTATTCCTGTGGTCTCAATATAGAAGCTGCCACACCCGCGGCAGGAGCATTCCCTCACCCCACCCGTGAATATGACAACATCATTAGGCAACAAAGTACCCTTGGCTGGTTCCAGGAAAGTCGTGATTTCTCGCGGAAGCGTTGACGTATGGAGCCCCGCCCAGCCCAGGCATTAGCCAAATTACCTGTACAGTTGAAATATTCCTTGCCTAGGCCTCCCTAACCGAGATAAAACCTCCTGGAACATAGGCTGGAGCTGGTTTAGTTCAATGTCTGTCGAGTTCACCAGAGATTAAAGATGATTCAGAGGTTCACACCCTTTGATGTAGGTTCAGTGATATGCACACCTCTCAGTGTAAACAACAAAAGCGAGACCTCTCGGTGTATTATAAACTGAAAGATACACATATATCGGTGTATACATCTAGGTAAGTACAAATAGGAAACACGTTTGTCTCGCTCTCACGAGACTGAGGATCAAGCCTCCACCATGCCTTGCGCTGAATAACCCACATGGGTTAAGCGCTTAACATTAATTATTATTATTATTCGGTGTTTATACACTGAAAAATACAAACCTCTAAGTGTTTATACACAGAGAAATATACATCCCTCGTTGCATACACACAGACACACACACAACTCACGGTGTATATACCCTGGATCAAGAGAGCTTCACCAGCATTAAGGCTTCTTTCCCTCGAAGGTGTGCCAGGATCAGAAGAGTGCCACCACCCGTCTGGCACCAGCTGTCCGCTCGTTCTCCTCGCTAACTACCTGGTGCAAGTTGGTTACAGTGGACGAGACGGACTATCGTCTTGGCGTGAGGGTGGTGGCACAGCTGGTGCTGGTGGCGCAGCTGGTGCTGGTGACGATATTGGGAGTGACGGCTGTGTGAAGACACGTTTGTTATCAGCCACAGGAAGAGTAATTTTAGTGAAAGCTTCAGCTACGTGGCTCTCCAGAGAGACATCCCCCCATCATCCTCCCCTCACCTTCTATTTTTCCCCATCCTCCCATGCTCTTCCTTCCTCTAATTCCCTTTTACGTTCCCGTCCCCTCCTATCCCATGCATTCAGATGGGATGATGGGAGGGCAATCATAAACACAAGGTCATTCGTATCATACAGGAAACAAGGAACAGTTATGATAATGAGTTATCATAATATATATATATATATATAATATATATATATATATATATATATATATATATATATATATATATATATATATAATCACTGCGACTAGCCAAGGACTCGAACCCATGCTGCTTTGACCTGCCTCATGGTGGGCGAAAACTCATGACGCCTTAATCCACTGGACCATACATTCCTTAAGAATAGCACATCCAGCGGAACTGGATGCTGTACTCGCTACCCAAGGACATACGATGGTGTGGATGACTCTAGGCTAATTTCATTCTAGTCCCTGTTTGGTGTATTAGTACAACGAGCGGTATTTTATGTTATTGTGCCCACACCATCGTAATATATATATATATATATATATATATATATATATATATATATATATATATATATATAATATATATATAAATATATATATATATATATATATATATATATATATATATATATATATAAGATAATTAAAGAATAGTACGGGAACTGGGACACAGGAGCTACGAAAAGAGACAAAAAAACTAGATGTCACAACCCTGAAAGTGCTTAAATCAGGAAACATGATCACGACATACAAAATACACTTGGGTGGGAAAAGGTGGGAAAGGACGTGATATTTACTATGCCAGAGACTGGAACTAGATAACAGAGACGAAAATTTAACCTCCAAAAGTGCAACAGAGGTGTTAGAAAGCGCTTTTTTTTTTTTACAGCTTCGTGAAAATAACGAAGTTGAACTATTGAATGAGATAGCAGAAAATAAAGGTATTTACTACTTTAAAATAGAATTTGAGAGAAATAGTTATGCCAGCCACGTGAAAGCTAAACCCACCACATACAGGCAGAACTATCACCAGTAGTCAGTAGTCAGTAAGCCAACAACCCCGCACACCTGTGTGGGTTACTGACTACTTTACCAGACAGGTAATCAGTACACTATGAATAATACCTTAAATCTCTCTTATTGCCTCATAACTACAAGTGGGGAAAAATAACCAGAAAAAAGTGTCCTGTTTTTATAATGTACAAATAAATGGTTTACGTAAAGGGCTTAAAGGAGATACTGAATTAGAAATGAATTTATCCTGTGAAAGTACAAGGACCGTCAGTTGTTTAACTAGGGTTTTGACCTGGAGATGTTGATAGCCGCTCTGCACGAAACACTGTCACGGGGTTTAATTAAAGTTCCAATATCGTATATCCCGTAGTGGCAACCACGAATGCCCCAAATTATTGCTGGCGTAGTAATTGTCTCTCACGAATATTGAAGATACAACCCCGGGTCGGCCGCTCTCTCCTCCCTTCACCGCCCAGTCCGAGGTTATTGATACATTGTGTGTATATGAGGAATGCATCCAGGGAAATGAAAGTCATTTTTCTTTATTTTCAAATATTAATAATACTGTTGGAACTGAGTTTGGGCGAAAATACGACCAGTTTAATCCTCTCTCCTTATCCGTCCTGTCGACGGTAGCGCCACAGAATATAGATAATCATAGTCTCAAGAACTAGGTCGAAAAATGTTAATGAGAGTATACTCAGATTCTCAGCAGTTTATGTAAACCTTATGTACACATATATTTTATCTGTTACTAATATATTTAGGATATTTCCTAATAATTATTTTTAATTTACAAGTTAATTTAATTACGTTATGGTACTATATCTGTTTTTCTCATTTGACTGTAGTTTGTACATCTGTTAAACTGCCAGGCTGCTGCAACAAGCGTCAGTAACAACTGATAATCAACGTTCATGTTATCCTAGTGAGTCATAGATCTATCTGCTCAGGCTTCTATCTTCATTCTCTCAGTATTCTAGACCGTCACTTAACTCTCTTAAAATATTTATTTACTTTATTTCCAAAGTACTTTATATAAGTATTTTATTAGCTTTACCATGTAAAAATAAATCAGTGTGAGATGCATTCCATCATTTTTTATTAATTAATTAATCATGGATTTTTTGCACATCTCTCCTTGCTGCCCCATAGTCTGATTAAAGCTGATTACCTTCCATTCCCCAGTCCCTGAATAACCCCCTACGAGTATAGCGCTTCCCAGCTAATACAGTAATATAACTGGGTTCTCCAGTAAGCTTGTTCATAGCTTTATTTACGAGTAAAGAACATGCACTAGTGGCCACCGTCAGTAATTATCAAGGAGTCAAGGTTTTGCAGTAAGTTAATTTTAGTGTCAGTACGATGGCAAGGTTCACTTTATAATACAGAATACCAAATTTTAATTGTTTTACCTAATTAACCATGATTCTTGCACAAAAGACATGTTGCAGAAAACAAGCTATTATTGGGGCAACATTTCAGTCTGCGTGGAGCTTTATCAAGCCATGATAAAGCTCTACACAGAGCGAAACGTAGTCACAACAAAAGCTTGTTTTGGATATTGTGTCTTTTCTTGAGCATTGTCGATAGTAGAAACCATGGATTTTATAGTTCTAATTTCAGAGAGTGGCAGCAAGAACAGAGGCAGCCCTGCCAGTGCATTTATATTCTGATCCAACAATAACGTTTGTTCTTGTGTGCTGAACGTGAATAAAACCGGACTAACAGGGGCACAGGTGTAGGGAAACATGTCTAGAGTCTCTACTCGCCCTAAGATCTAGCCCGAGTCCTTCGATTGAGCCGAAGGTGCTACCACTGAACCATGAGCCATCTAAAATTCGTATTAATTACGAATTAAATTATAAGACTTTGGATTATTAACCACAAAGGGTAATAGATAACTGAAAAGAACCTAGAAATACCAAGCAGTGTGGTTTATTTCCGTTTGGATCCCTAGATCCTCTCGTTCATGATGCGGCACAACAGTCGACTAACACCTAAGCCTGCTGAAATTCAAACCTCTGTTACCTCCTCCCTTCAACCGTTTCTAGGACGACCCCTACCTCTCCTACCTTCAACTTATCCTTCTCCAGCTTGTGTACATATCCAAACCACCTCAATAACCCTTCCTAAGGTCTCCGAATCGTTCCTTTGGTGACTCCTTTATGATATTAACTTTTAATTTCTACGCTTCGAATTCCCTACATAATACTCGCAACAAGCATGACACCTGCACTGCCTCTAGCGGCCGCCTCGCTGCAGCGACCAAAGTTCAAACTTCACACCCATATTAAGGTGTTAGTACCACTTTACTCTGGTACATTCCCTTATTTGTCTTCATAAACTTCATTCCCCAGATACTTCAACACACCACCCACCTTTTTCCCTCTCATCTGTTCTGTGGTTCACCTCATAGATCCATCTGCTGACATGTCCATTCCAAATATCTCAACATATCCCCGTTGTCCAATCTGATATTCAACTTATCATTGTGTACACTTTTTTGTTACCCTCATCAACTTGCTCTTTTCTGTGCTCACTTTTAAATTTCTTCTTTTACATACCTTCCAAAATTCATTCTCCAACCTTTGAAACCTTTCTGTGCCATCAGCAAAGCGCAAGTGTGATAACTCCCACTTTATATCATGATGATTCAATATCTTTTAATCCGACTCCCCTTCTCAACATCCTACCTTTCATTTCTCTTTCAACCCCATCCATAGGTTTGTTAAACAACCGAACACTGGGAAATAGGTCTTCTACCTTCTTGCATCCTAACCTGAGCCTCATTCTCTACATAAAAACTCTTAACTGCTTTTGTTAACCTACCTACCATTCCATTTGCAACATCTGCAACATGGCTCCCCTATCCACCCACGTTTCACTGCCTCAAAAACATCAGAGTGAATAAGTTAAAAGCTCTTAGTCCACTCCCGGACAATTTGTCTATCACAAAAAAAGTATAAAAATTTTCTCGTTTGTAGTCTGGTTGAGCTTGATAGTTCTCAGGGTCTGGTGGTATCTTTTAAAGTTTAGTGGTATTTGTTAGGGTCTGGTGGCATTTCTTAGGGTCTAGTTGTTCTTAAGGTCTGGTGTTACTTCTTAATGAATGGCAGGATCTACGTTCTGTGCAATAATTATAGGTATAATAGGTTCCTAAAGTATAACACGTTAAAAACACCAATGATATATCGCTCCCCTGTTGTGTTTTTGTTTGAAGGGGAAGATGATGATTCTGATGGTAATAATAATAATAATAATAATAATAATAATAATAATAATAATAATAATAATAATAATAATAATAATAATAATAATAATAATATAATAATAATATTAATAATAATAATAATAATAATAATAATAATAACAATAATAATAATAATAATAATAATAATAATAATAATAAAATAATAATAACAATAAGTTACTACTACCATTATCATTACTACCAGCAGCAGCAACGATTATAATAACGAAAACATAGGACTGCATGGTATGGACGACCCAGGAAGGTGGGTCGGTTTCGTCTCTTTGTGTTTCCCGACAAATAATAATAAAATAATAATCGGCTCTATGATTAACAGCGCAATCATATCATTCGCAAAAATTCGCCAACTCTATGTTCAACTTTTTGCATCGGGCATATTTCGTGGACTGTCGTCATTATGGTGTCAACTTTTTTATTCCGTGTCGTCATGAGGCTTTGAGGAGGTGGGTTTTTGTTTGTTTAGGGAGGGGGGGAGAGGGGAGAGGGGTCTAGGGGAGGGTGGGGGCGGGAGGGGGGAAAGGCAAGGGGGGTAAGAGGGCAGAGGGAAAGCTCTGGTTTACCTTTTTCTGAAATTTTCTTCTCAGGTAAAACCACAATGGCTTGGGGTATGCAGAGGTGGAAGCGACCGTTTCTCCGTTATTATTGGTTCTTTTCTTTCTCTCTCTCTCTCTCCTTCTCTCTCCTCTTTCTCTCCTCTCTCTCTACTACTCTCTCTCTTCTCTCTCTCTCCTCTCTCTCTTCTCTTCTCTCTCCCCTCTCTCTCTCTCTCTCTCTCTCTTCCTCTCCTCTCTCCTCTCCTCTCTCCTCTCTCTCTCTCTCTCTCTCTCTCTCTCTCTCTCTCTTCTCTCTCTATCTCTCTCTCTCCTCTCCTCTCTTCTCTCTCTTCCTACTCTCCTCTCTCTCTCTCCTCTCCTCTCTCTCTCTCTCTCTCTCTATTTTCCATGCACATATTAACACACCAAGATCTCTTTCTTTTTACTCTCCCTGAGTTGTGTTTTTTACGGGATGGAATCTTTAACTCACGGCCCGGCTCTTTAATTACAATCGCTGGCATTATTGGCCCCAGGCATCTCTGGTTCTATTGTACCTACTCTTGAAACTGTGTGTGTGTGTGTGTGTGTTGTCACCTATTTGCGTTGGCGAGGGTCGAGAGTTAGCTCCTGGTACCGCTTTCTAGGGTACTTAATCGATATCACTAATTTCTGTCCTACTCTTGAAGCTGTGCATTGAGTCTGCCTGCACAACTGAAACAAAAGAAATATTCCCTTGCCTTCCTCATTTGTCTTCAGTTTTCACCTGTCTTCCCTTGATCTTTGTCTGTCCTTATCTGCCCTATCAGTTCCTCTTAAAATTTTATGTCATAATCATATCTAGTCTTGTCGTTCTCTCCAACAAGGTCGTCAAGTTCAGTCCCTGAACACCTCTCCATAGTACATTCCTCGCACTTCTGGTACTGATCTGGTTGCAGACCTTTAAATCTTTTCGAGCCTGTGTGTCGATAGATATGTAGACATGTAGAACTTGTGGATAAACATGTAGCCTTGTGTGTGTGTGTGTGTGTGTGTGTGTGTGTGTGTGTGTGTGTGTGTGTGTGTGTGTGTGTGTGTGTGTTAACATGCGTGTTTTAGGACGTAAGTGATTGCATACTTACATGTTCCTTTATTTCAGTCTTCATCACATGTTCTCTACACATACACGAGAATGGTGGACTAATTGCGATTTATTCTTATCAAATCTTTACATAATATGATCCTCCTCACCCATTCCCTCTGTAAGTCCCTCTGTAAGGATACTTCTTTTACTCTAAAATAAATATCTCGCCTCCCTAAATAAAACCTTATTAATTCTGCTATTAACATTTTCATCTGTGATTCATTTGGTATACCGCCGACAACAGTGAATGAATGATACGTCACGAAAAAGTTTTTACTGACAGTGTTTCACTCCCTTTTGAACACAAGAATGTTTTGAAAACATTCAGCACAGTTAAACTGCCTCCCAGTAATTGCTTGTTCTACATCTTCTGTCTTTTCGTCAACATTTTCAGAACTGGTAAATATCGCCAAAGAACTTTTCCTTCGTGAGTGACAGCCACAGCAAAAAGACCCAACTCATTTGTCTGTGGATCTATTTTACTTTCACTTCGACAGAGTTCGTAGAACTCTATACTGAAGGTCCTCGCTAGAAGCAATGACACATTGTTAGCAAGCATGGAGACATAAGCTGAAAAATAAGCTTTAGCTGGGACAACATTTGGCTCTGAGTACAGCTTTAACATGATAAAGTTTTACCCAGCATCATAAATGAAAATTTATTTTGGAACTTGCGTCGGTTTTCAGAACGAACAATTCCCTAGGTGTTGACTATGAAGTCATCTGCTACCTGTCTCGCCCATTTACCACAGAACGAAGTCAGATGAGACGCAAGGCTAAGAAACTCACCACAGTTATTGTTCTCGTGTGTTCTTCCTCTCCTGTGTACACCTACCGTGCTGTGTCTTACATTCCTGAAGGCTGTCTTAAGAGTAAAAGGACACAAACGCAACTAATATGACATTTTATTGTGGCAACGTTTCGCTCTCCAGGAGCTTTGTCAAGCTGTTGGTAACAGCTTGACAAAGCTGTTACCACAATAAAATGCCACATTAGTTGCACTTGTATCCTTTTACTTTACATATTGTAGGTAATTCTACTAACATATATACAGACTGTCTTAAGGTTGTAGCTCAGTATGACCCCTCAACCATTAAGCCTATTTTTTGTGAATAATAATAATAATAATAATAATAATAATAATAATAATAATAACAGTAACATAGATGTAGAATATGCCAAACAATCGCATTTAAGCTTATTATTATTATTATTAAAGATTAGCCGGTATTCTCCCGGCCCGGGCCTTTTCCAAGTGGTGGCCCGGCCTTGGCTCCCTCTTTAGGGAGTGTCTGAGACCTAAGTCTCCCATGGGAGGAGGCACAAGTACCTCCTCATCTTTGGGACTAACTGTCCCCAGGCCTAGCCACAAGCTAGGCCTCTCTGGTCTGCCATCCCCGCCCCAAGGGGGCAAATGGGAATGACAGTCTTATGAGCTAAAGGCTCGGACTCAGGCACCTACCCTACCCTAGAAGGGTTAGGCATGGTGTCGATCGCATTTAAGCTGTCATCTAATGGTAATTTTTAAGTTATTAGCTCTGGGATATTTCTGTCAGATATTTTTATATTAAATATTCATTAAATACCATTTTCATCCATTAATATTGGCTATTTATTCCAGGTGAAATACATGATCTTTCTTGCTATTGAAATAAATTTAAAAGTTTTAATAAGAACTGGTTAAATTATATTTTGTTGAAATTAATTTTTTCTATCAATAATCCTTTATAATTGTTTGCTAATGATAATTTAAGATTTATACATTGTTTTGAAGCAGACATTGATCATTGTGGAAGATTATTAATAACCCGACCTAACTGAGGAAATGTTTTTGCTAAACATTTCTCTCATCTTTCTCTGGAGCCGGAAAATAAATATTTCAACCACTTCAGTGGTTCCTCTTTACTCATTTTTTTATAAATTTTAAAGACTAACATTTTATGGGAAACTCTGTCAATAAGTTTTGAAGGTCTAAATTATTATCGGTTTATCGTTATCGCTCTTGTATTATTTCTGTTTATATAACGTTATCGTGACAACACTGATGTGACTGATGTGACATTTTATTGCGGCAATGTTTCGCTCCCCAGGAGCTCCAAAGCTCCTGGAGAGCAAAACGTTTCCAAAATAAAATCTCATATTATTTGCATCCGTGTCCATTAACTGAACATATTGCCGATAATTCTCCTGACTTTACGTACTGCTTATATATCTACTTTTCTAAATGTCTGTATTCATAATCGTTGATCTACCACACTGTTAGTTGATCATCTCTGTTCCTCTTCTTGAATCATAGCCTTGTTCATCACCTTCCATTTATCCTAAACTTTGTTTTTCTCGTCAGTGTTCTGGAGGCCTTCAAAACTAATGTGTGTGTGTGTGTTACATCTGCGTTATGAGAGGTGCCTCAAGGCTAACAATAATGTTAATAGTATAATGGTGATATGAAAAAGAGGAATCTGGTTAGGAACTTGTTGTGGCGCAACAATATGAGGGACGAACATAAATGGAGACGGATTGTTCATGATGGTAGAGACGAGTCGAGCAAGAACAGAATCCATCATGGCACTCTGAAGACAACAACAAGAAAATCCAAGCCAGCCAGCTTGTCTCCCTGCTAGTCAGCATGCCTTCCTGCCAGATAGCTTGCTTCCCTGCCAGTTAGCTTGCTTCCCTGCCAGTTAGCTTGCTTCCCTGCCAGCTAGCCTGCTTCCCTGCCAGCTAGCTTGCTTCCCTGCCAGCTAGCTTGCTTCCCTGCCAGCTAGCTTGCTTCCCTGCCAGTTAGCTTGCTTCCCTGCCAGCTAGCTTGCTTCCCTGATAGCCAGCCATCCAATCAGCTTGCCTCCCAACCAGCCAGCTAGCTTGCCTTCCAGCCAGCCAGCCAGCTTGCTTTCCAGCCAGCCTACCTGCCTGCCTGCCTGCCTGCCTGCCTGCCTGCCTGCCTGCCTGCCTGCCTGCCTGCCTGCCTACCTGCCAGCCCGTCTATCTGCCTGCCTGCCTGCCTGCCTGCCTGCCTGCCTGCCTGCCTGCCTGCCTGCCTGCCTACCTGCCAGCCTGTATGCCTGCCTGCCTGCATGCCTGCCTGCCTGCCCTGCCTGCCTGCCTGCCTGCTTGCCTGTCTACCTGCCTGCCTGCCTGCCTGCCTGCCTGCCTGCTTGCCCGTCTACCTGCCTGCCTGCCTGCCTGCCTCCCTGCCAGCCTGTCTGCCTGCCTGCCTGCCTGCCTGCCTCCCTGCCTGCCTGCCTCCCTGCCTGCCTGCCTGCCTGCCTGCCTGCCTGCCTGCCTGCCTGCCTGCCTACCTGCCTGCCTGTCTACAAGCCTGCCTACCTGCCTGCCTGCCTGCCTGCCTGCCTGCCTGCCTGCCTGCCTGCCTGCCTGCCTGCCTGCCTGCCTGCCTGCCTGCCTGCCTACCTGCCTGCTTGCCTGTCTACCTGCCTGCCAACCTGTTTGCCTGCCTGTCTGTCTGTCTGCCTGCCTGCCTGCTTCCCGGCCAGCCTGTTTGCCTGCCTGCCTGCCAACCTGTTTGCCTGCCTGTCTGCCTGCCTGTCAGCCTGTCTGGCTGCCAACCTGTGTGCCTGCCTGCCTGCTAACCTGCCTGCCCGCCCGTCCGCCTGCCTGCCTGCCTGCCTGCCTGCCTGCCTGCCTGCCTGCCTGTCTGCCTCCCTGCCTGCCTGCCTGCCTGCTTGCCTGTCTACCTGCCTGCCTGCCTGCCAACCTGTTTGCCTGCCTGTCTGTCTGTCTGCCTGCCTGCCTGCCTGCCTCCCTGCCTGCCTGCCTGCCTGCTTGCCTGTCTACCTGCCTGCCTGTCTGCCAACCTGTTTGCCTGCCTGTCTGTCTGTCTGACCTGCCTGCCTGCCTCCCTGCCAGCCTGTCTGCCTGCCTGCCTGCCAACCTGTTTGCCTGCCGTGTGCCTGCCTGCCTGCTACCGCCTGCCTGCCTGCGCTGCCACCTGTGTGCCTGCCTGCCTGCCTAGCCTGCCTGCTTGCCTGTCTACCTGCCTGCCTGCCTGCACCTGTTTGCCTGCCTGTCTGTCTGTCTGCCTGCCTGCCTACCTGCCTGCCTGCTTGCCTGTCTACCTGCCTGCCTGTCTGCCAACCTGTTTGCCTGCCTGTCTGTCTGTCTGCCTGCCTGCCGGCCTTCCTGCCAGCCTGTCTGCCTGCCTGCCTGCCAACCTATTTGCCTGCCTGTCTGCCTGCCTGTCAGCCTGTCTGGCTGCCAACCTGTGTGCCTGCCTGCCTGCTAACCTGCCTGCCCGCCCGCCTGCCTGCCTGCCTGCCTGCCTGCCTGCCTGCCTGCCTGCCTGCCTGCCTGCCTGCCTGCCTGCCTGCCTGCCTGCCAACCTTTTGCCTGCCTGCCTGCTGTCTGCCTGCCTGCCGCCTGCCTGCCAGCCTGCTGCCTGCCTGCCTGCCACTGCCCCTGCCTGCCCTGCTGCAACCTGGCCTGCCACTTGTGCCTGCCTGCCTGCTAACCTGCCTGCCGCCGCCTGTCTGCCTCCTGCCTGCCTGCCGCCTGCCCCGCCTGCTGCCTGCCGCCTGCCTGCCACTGCCTCCTGTCTGCCTGCCCCTGTCTGCCTGCCTGCCAGCCTGCCTGCCTGCCTGCCTGCCTGACTGCCAACCTGCCTGCCCTCCTGCCTGCCAACCTGTTTGCCTGCCTGTCTGTCTGTCTGCCTGCCTGCCTGCCTGCCTGCCTGCCTGCCAGCCTCTCTGCCACCTGTCTGCCTGTCTGCCTGCCAGCCTGCCTGCCTGACTGCCAACCTGCCTGCCTTCCTGCCTGCCAACCTGTTTGCCTGCCTGTCTGCCTGCCTGCCTGCCTGCCTGCCTGCCTGCCTGCCTGCCTGCCAGCCTGTCTGCCAACCTGCCTGCCTGCCTGCCTGCCTGCCTGCCTGCCTGCCTGCCAGCCTGTCTGCCAACCTGCCTGCTTGCCTGCCTGCCAGCCTGCCTGCCAGCCTGTCAGCCTGCCTGCCTGCCTGCCTGCCTGCCTGCCTGCCTACCTGCCCGCCTGCCTGTGCCTGCCTGCCTGCCTGCCTGCCTGTCTGCCTGCCTGCCTGCCTGCCAGCCTGTCAGCCAGCCTGCCTGCCTGCCTGCCTGCCTGCCTGCCTACCTGCCTGCCTGCCTGCCTGCCTGCCTGCCTGCCTGTCTGCCTGCCAGCCTGCCTGCCTGTCAGCCAGCCTGCCTGCCTGCCTGCCTGCCAGCCTGTCAGCCAGCCTGCCCGCCTGCCTGCCAGCCTTCCTAAAAACCCATCTGAAAACATTATTCATTACTTATCCCTAAAGCAGCACCTTTAAGTAATTAACATTATTGTTCTTACACTACAGTTTTCGGGGGTAACTTTAAAATGTCCCATCTGATCAACTTTTAATATCAGCGTTGGTTTTCTAAGGAAATTCCACGCAAATGTTGGCAAGTGCAGGCGTCCTCTGATCAGTTTTATATAGATCATTCCCGATTTTGGTTTCTGTGTGATAAATTGAGAAAGCCTTATCCTCCTCGACGCTGCTCATGTGCTCTTGATCAAAGGAACTAGAGTCCTATCTAATCCAACCTGATTGCCTCCATTCCCAGGGCGCTCCATGGCCCTTACCGGTTTAATATTTCCCCTTAAATATAATAATAATAATAATAATAATAATAATAATAATAATAACATAATAATATAATATAATTATTATTATATAATAATAATAATAATAATAATAATAATAATAATAATAATAATTATTATTATTATTATTATTATTATTATTATTATTATTATATAAAATAATATAATATAATAATAATAATAATAATAATAATATAATAATATAATAACATAATATTATAATATAATTATTTTATATAATAATTAATAATAATATAAAATAATAATAATAATAATTATTATTATTATTATTATTATTATTATTATTATTATTGACAAGGAAGTACCCCGCCTGGAACCCTGGACCTCCTGCAAGCAAGGCTAATCCATCCTCGCACCGCAAGTGATGTGCGTGCAGATTTGAACGCTTCCAGGTGCTCGTTAGTAGACGCTTCTCCGACTTTTTTAAAGCCGTGTACTTGTGGTTACATATACGACTTTATAGGTTTACATAATCTAACCTTTTTTTACAATAATCTAACATAACCTAACTTATCGTAATCTAATTTAACGCAATCTAAACAACATTGCAGGATTAAGTGACTTAATCGAATACAACATCCTAGCCTATTCTAACTTAACACCCTATTCTAACCTATTCTAACCTAACAACCTATCCTAACCTATTCTAACCTAATAACCTATCCTAAACTAACAAACATAGCAACCTAGCCTAATTTATCCTAACATTCTATAACCTGTACAAACCTAAAACAAAGGAACTAACATAGCAACCTAACAAAGTGTGGAGAAGGACACTTGTGTACAGCAGTTCTAGGACTGATGAAGCCATTCGGGGCGAAACGTTTCCATTTCTCTATGGATTATTTATACATGTACATGCACAATATCTCCCCCCAGATAGTTTTGTTTTTGATATGAGCGAAACGTTGTCAATAAAAGATCGCATTATGTTACATTTGTGCCTTCATAGCGTAATCATATCGTGAGATTAACAATTATTTTTTGTATGTGGTGATTTCAACTTCTTTGTATTTTTTCTGCATATTTTTGTCTTAATATGAGTAGAACAGGAGCAGATATGAGGAACAGCAAAAACAGACGTGTGAGGAGCAGCAGATAGGAGAAGACGTGCGTCGAATGACAGGTAACAGACATGAGAGGGAGAGCAGGTAACAGTAGCAGAAAGTTTACGTAGGAAATGCAGCAGCAACTATGTAGGGGAACAAAAGAGAAAGTGTGTGGAACAGCAGGGAAACATGAGAAGACAGAAAGGTGTGAGGGAAAGGGTGTGTGAGGGAGACGGTGTGTGAAGGAGAGGGTGTGTGAGGGAGAGAGTTTGTGAAGGAGTTGTTAGCGAGGAGTTCCAGGTTTGTGTGAGGGAGGGGAGGGGAGGGATGTTTGGTGTGTGTGTGTGTGAGAGAGAGAGAGAGAGAGAAATGTGTCAGGGAGGTGTGAGAGGCAGGGGGTGTGTGAGGGAGGTGTTAGGGTCTGTGTGAGGAACACCTCACACCCCCATCTTAGTGTCGGAAGTGGGCGGTTCACCTACTCATGTCAACCATCAACCAATCATCATCATCTTGACAACTGACGGTAAAATTAGCCTGTGATTACGACCGTCTTTAGGAGCTAACTAATTTTTGGCTTTACTGTCAGTTCCGCCTCTTATAAAATGTGGAAATTTGCTAAACGGAAATACGGAAAGATGGGGGGGGGAGGGGGAGAGGGAGGGGGGAGGGGGGGGGAGGGGGAGGGAGGGGGAGGGGGGGGAGGGGGGAGGGATATTCACACACATTTTCCCGTCAGGAATAATAGTGTGAGTACACACTCACAATCTCCCACACACAACACACATACACAACACACACACACACACACACACACACACACACAACGACATACACACAAGCACACAACCACACAAACACACTATACACACAAAACAGGTTAAGTGTCTGTCGAGAAGTGAATTTGACAAAAGGTAACTAACACAATGCATCACCAGTATGGAACCCACATCGGGTAAAGTATATAAAGAAGCTGGAAAACTGCAAAGGTTTACAACGAAACGAGTCCAAGGGCTGAGTGGTATAAAGTATGAGAAGAGGTTAAAGTCTGAAACGCTAGATGACGAAAGATCCAGAGATGACATGATTACAACATACAATATACTGAGAGAAACTGACAGGGTAGACAGGGAGAGTCTGTTTGAAAGGTGGGTCTCTGGTACAGGTCACAACCGAAAGTTAAAAACACAGATGAGTCACAGGGAGGTTAGGAAATACTTCTTTAGCCTTAGAATGATCAGGAAGTGGAACGATTTAGACAACGAACTGGAAAAGGCAGACACCACACAGCTTTAAGAATAAGTACGATAGGGATCACGCAGCCAGGAGTGAAAGCAGTAGCTGCCAGTAATGAGACGGGGACAGGCTCCGAGACTCGACCTCTGCAACCACAATTAGGCAAGTACAATTAGGTGAGTACACATACACGCACACGTACAAACACACCCATACCGAAGGCCCCATATGGTCCAGGGCTCGTGCGAGTAGGCCTATACAATATACACTATGATTACAAACAGCCATTCCCCCGGGGTGGACCATATGAGCCCACAATGATAAAGTGGACATGGAACCTCCCAATGTACTCGCCCCTTCTTCCCCGCCTCTTAACCACAACACACTGAGATACGTCTGAGTCCTACTGAAGGGGACCGCCACCATCATAGCCTCTTTTGGTTTTTACTTAGATACATATCTCAGAAGTCGAAATTGTATTAATTTACACTGTTTTTATATTAGTTATGTTTTCCTAGTACTTATAATTTGTTTATATGAGGTGCTTTCAAAAAGTTCTTGGAGTGTCACGAAAAAAATATATAGATTTATCTTGAAGTATCTCCTTGGGAGAATATACACTTCTGGAGCTTTTCTTTCTTAACGATGTCTAACGCAGCCAGCAATTCTGCTTGAATCTTTTCTACGTCGTTAAAGAGCCATCCCTTGAATGTCATTTTTATTTCTGGGAGGAGAAAGAAGTCACAGAGGGCTAGATCTGGGAAGTAGGGAGGATGGGGCGGATGACTCCCATTTTATTTCTGGCCAGAAAGCGATGTTTTTTTCTGGTTTTGACTCAGCATTCGGGGCAAAAATTTTGGCAGCCACCCTCCTGAAGTTCAGATTCTGACGACGATCTTCGTGAATTGACTTCCTCACTTCTTTAATGTTGGCGTCTGTTTTTGACGTTCATGGATGACCAGAACATTTATTATCCAATGGTTTTCTTGAATCAAGAAAACCATTCAAAATACCGTGTCCAACCCATTGCCTCATTACCAAATGCTTGCTGAACCATTTTGTAATTTTATTACCAATTTTACCAAGCTTGAACACAGCTTCAAACACACACACACACACACACACACACACACACACACACACACACACACAACACACACACACACACACACACACAAAACACACACACACACACACACACACACACACACACACACACACACACTGTTTTTTCTTTTAAAGATTCTATTCTGTTCTACAAAACAATCCCAACAGCGCACTGTTAATGTGGAAAAAATGCCCGTCTAACCTCAGCGGAATGACCGACTGCATATATATATATATATATATATATATATATATATATATATATATATATATATATATATATATATATATATATATATATATATATATATTATATATATATATATATATATATATATATATATATATATATATATATATATATATATATATATATATATATATATATATATATATATATATATATATATATATATATATATATATATATATATATATATATATATATATATATATATATATATAATGTGTATGAAATTTATTCATAGAAGCAAGGTAAGGTTCTTAAATAAGCACAGCACTTACACTCTAATGACATGCTAATCCTGAAACAGAAGCTGCGGGGAAGCTTTATCAGTCTGATATAAGTACATAAGAAAGAAACCTTTAATATTGGATCCAGTGGAAAGTGTACAGCGATGCAGAAGTACTACAAGGAATACAGTACAAGATTCTGAAAATCGATTGCTAGTCTATGGCTCACGTTATGAACCTGTTTTTTCTCCCACTATTGGGCCCCAGCCCACGCGTGACCACGTCTTCTGCTGAGTCCTGCTCATCATCGTTAATTCTACTGAAGCTCCTGTCTCTCTTTTCAAGTATATGGTGAAATAATAATAATAATAATAATAATAATAATAATAATAATAATAATAATAATAATAATAATAATAATAATAATAATAATAATAATAATGATAATCTTTATTTCTACAAGTACATGTGCAAGGTATATAGGCCTAACTGACATCAATGACGTACTACTGTACAGAAAGCCCTTTATTATGCAGAGCATTTCGGGCAAATTAGGTCAATTTTGTCCCAAGATGCGACCCATACCAGTCGATTAACACCCAGGTATCTGCTTTACTGATAGGTAAACATGAATAGCAGGTGTCTTAAGGAAACACGTCCTAATGTTGATAAATTAGACACATGTGCAACTCTTGGGTATCTTTATTGAGGAAACGTTTCGCCACACAGTGGCTTCATCATTCCATACAAAGGAGAATCTTGAAGAACAGGAGGAGAATGAGGTAATCAGTTCCTCAACCTTGAGTCGATGTGGTCAGTCCATCAATCTTGAACAGAATACGGAATACGTGCGGAGAAGGAGCTTATAAACCGTTGGCAGGAGAGGTGCAGCAGTCGTAGGTGGTGTCACATTTGCTCAATGTGGAAGTAGGTCGTGCCCAAGAATTAGGCAAGCGAAGAATTCCCAAGTATTAAGATCCCAAGAAGTTGCAGTGTCTGACAGGTTTGTAGATGAATGGTTCAGAGAACCGGCATGTCGGTTCTCTGAACTATTCATCTACAAACGTCCTAATGTTTCCACCCATACCGGCGATCAACCCCGAACCTCAGTGTGTGGGCCGAGTCAGCTAACAATCCAGCTACAGGACACCTACTGCAGTATTGCTAACTCTTACTCTAACAAGCTTTGCGAAAATATTTGTTCCCATGGTATATTAACAGGATTCTTTCAGCTGGGTATAATGAACAATAATAAATACTTGGAATCCTAATATTAATTTATTTTACCCTTGGCAATACACTGAGAGTAAAAGGTAGATGGGATACAAGGAGAATAGAAGCATCAGGGAAGAGAGAGGTGAAGGTTTATAAACTAAAAGAGGAGGCAGTTAGGGTAAGATATAAACAGCTATTGGAGGATAGATGGGCTAATGAGAGCATAGGCAATGGGGTCGAAGAGGTATGGGGTAGGTTTAAAAATGTAGTGTTAGAGTGTTCAGCAGAAGTTTGTGGTTACAGGAAAGTGGGTGCAGGAGGGAAGAGGAGCGATTGGTGGAATGATGATGTAAAGAGAGTAGTAAGGGAGAAAAAGTTAGCATATGAGAAGTTTTTACAAAGTAGAAGTGATGCAGGAGGGAAGAGTATATGGAGAAAAAGAGAGAGGTTAAGAGAGTGGTGAAGCAATGTAAAAAGAGAGCAAATTAGAGAGTGGGTGAGATGTTATCAACAAATTTTGTTGAAAATAAGAAAAGTTTTGGAGTGAGATTAACAAGTTAAGAAAGCTAGAGAACAAATTGATTTGTCAGTTAAAAATAGGAGAGGAGAGTTATTAAATGGAGAGTTAGAGGTATTGGGAAGATGGAAGGAATATTTTGAGGAATTGTTAAATGTTGATGAAGATAGGGAAGCTGTGATTTCGTGTATAGGGCAAGGAGGAATAACATCTTGTAGGAGTGAGGAAGAGCCAGTTGTGAGTGTGGGGGAAGTTCGTGAGGCAGTAGGTAAAATGAAAGGGGGTAAGGCAGCCGGGATTGATGGGATAAAGATAGAAATGTTAAAAGCAGGTGGGGATATAGTTTTGGAGTGGTTGGTGCAATTATTTAATAAATGTATGGAAGAGGGTAAGGTACCTAGGGATTGGCAGAGAGCATGCATAGTTCCTTTGTATAAAGGCAAAGGGGATAAAAGAGAGTGCAAAAATTATAGGGGGATAAGTCTGTTGAGTGTACCTGGTAAAGTGTATGGTAGAGTTATAATTGAAAGAATTAAGAGTAAGACGGAGAATAGGATAGCAGATGAACAAGGAGGCTTTAGGAAAGGTAGGGGGTGTGTGGACCAGGTGTTTACAGTGAAACATATAAGTGAACAGTATTTAGATAAGGCTAAAGAGGTCTTTGTGGCATTTATGGATTTGGAAAAGGCGTATGACAGGGTGGATAGGGGGGCAATGTGGCAGATGTTGCAAGTGTATGGTGTAGGAGGTAGGTTACTGAAAGCAGTGAAGAGTTTTTACGAGGATAGTGAGGCTCAAGTTAGAGTATGTAGGAAAGAGGGAAATTTTTTCCCAGTAAAAGTAGGCCTTAGACAAGGATGTGTGATGTCACCGTGGTTGTTTAATATATTTATAGATGGGGTTGTAAGAGAAGTAAATGCGAGGGTCTTGGCAAGAGGCGTGGAGTTAAAAGATAAAGAATCACACACAAAGTGGGAGTTGTCACAGCTGCTCTTTGCTGATGACACTGTGCTCTTGGGAGATTCTGAAGAGAAGTTGCAGAGATTGGTGGATGAATTTGGTAGGGTGTGCAAAAGAAGAAAATTAAAGGTGAATACAGGAAAGAGTAAGGTTATGAGGATAACAAAAAGATTAGGTGATGAAAGATTGAATATCAGATTGGAGGGAGAGAGTATGGAGGAGGTGAACGTATTCAGATATTTGGGAGTGGACGTGTCAGCGGATGGGTCTATGAAAGATGAGGTGAATCATAGAATTGATGAGGGAAAAAGAGTGAGTGGTGCACTTAGGAGTCTGTGGAGACAAAGAACTTTGTCCTTGGGGGCAAAGAGGGGAATGTATGAGAGTATAGTTTTACCAACGCTCTTATATGGGTGTAAAAGCGTGGGTAAATGAATGTTGCAGCGAGGAGAAGGCTGGAGGCAGTGGAGATTGTCATGTCTGAGGGCAATGTGTGGTGTGAATATAATGCAGAGAATTAGTAGTTTGGAAGTTAGGAGGAGGTGCGGATACCAAAACTGTTGTCCAGAGGGCTGAGGAAGGGTTGTTGAGGTGGTTCGACATGTAGAGAGAATGGAGCGAA
The DNA here is from genome assembly GCF_026875155.1 of Cherax quadricarinatus. Classification (NCBI taxonomy): domain Eukaryota; kingdom Metazoa; phylum Arthropoda; class Malacostraca; order Decapoda; family Parastacidae; genus Cherax; species Cherax quadricarinatus. Next base: position 38,690,056 of record NC_069422.1, read on the forward strand.
ACAGAATGACTTCAAGAGTGAAATCAGTCTGTATGGAAGGAAAAGGCGGGTAGGGTCGGCCTAGAAGGGTTGGAGGGAGGGGTAAAGGAGGTTTTGTGTGCGAGGGGCTTGGACTTTCCAGCAGGCATGCGTGAGCGTGTTTGATAGGAGTGAATGGAGACAAATGTTTTTTAATACTTGACGTGCTGTTGGAGTGTGAGCAAAGTAACATTTATGAAGGGATTCAGGGAAACCGCAGGCCGGACTTGAGTTCTGGAAGAATGGGAAGTACAGTGCCTGCACTCTGAAGGAGGGGTGTTAATGTTGCAGTTTAAAAACTGTAGTGTAAAGCACCCTTCTGGCAAGACAGTGATGGAGTGAATGATGGTGAAAGTTTTTCTTTTTCGGGCCACCCTGCCTTGGTGGGAATCGGCCGGTGTGATAATAAAAAAAAAAAAAAAAAAAAAAAAAAAATAAAATATAATATATATATATATATATATATATATATATATATATATATATATATATATATTCCTTTATTATAATCTGTCGAACACGCCATATGTATCAGCATCTTAACAAGTCATATGTGTCACCATTACAAAACACAATATTCATTCTTATTTCCGTAACTCTATCAGGCCTTAATGCCTGTACTAAGTACCATTCCGTGTACATCAATATACAATCCTTTCAGTGTGAATGTGTGTAGCGCGTATGTCACTGGGGATTATAGATGAGGGATGGCAGTGTGTGGTGAGGGGAAGCCAGATGCAAATTATGTTATGGTGCCTGGGGATTTTTTTTGTTTTTATAGCTTGGGAGTTATCATATCCCGTGATAAAAATCTCATGCATATTTTTGGACCCACGTAATACTCTCCAAAGGCTGCATCGTCGGTGTTCTGGTAGCCGTATAAGACGTATTGATAGCCGGAGAACTGATTCAGCCTGGGATTGACAACCTCAAAGGCATTCAAAGTCAAACTTTAAAATAAACAGGGCATAGTAGAAGCGACGGAGCCGCAATCGATAGACACTAACAGGCTTAGCACGGGGTGTGGGCTGACTGGGAGAGGTACGAGGGAGAGAGAGGGTAGGATCACAGCCAAAACGGATCTTGTCTCTCTCCCTCAATCTCTCTCTCTCTAGGAATCTAGATAGTTGGTAGACAGCAACCCTCCAGAGAGGCACTACAGTCCTGTCATACGAGTGTGAAATGTAGGTTGGTAGACATCAACCATCGAGAGAGGTAATACCGTCATGTCATTTGAGTGTGAAGCATAGCAAGTTAGAAAATAGCTACCAGCTAGGGATGTTCTACTGTCTTGACACGATAGTGTTCAATGAAAGCTTGTTAAGCGTTTTGCACTGACAGGATTACTGGTCTTCCTCTTGTCTTACAAACGAGCAGTGTGACATATTGTCTTACACTCCTCTGCTACATTCAGTGTACATAACTGTGTGCTTCTTAAGAGTTCTTAGTCGTATACTATTTTATTCTCAGTTTAGGAAGCCAGAACTAAGACTGGGCCGCAGGAACGATGATCTTTTGAGCCAATGACACATGTCTCCTGCGGAAAGGAGGAAGGAGGGATCTTAGCCCAAATGAATCTTGCCTTCCTCTCCGTCTCTCCTACTATAAGAAACATCTCTCAAGTACCATGAACGTCCTGCCTGCTGAGGTACCTCGGTAAATGTGGCTCTTGCAGCTCTCAAAGATTTAATTCCATCTTACAATTGTTTTTCTTCTGCTTGTCCCTGTATGCCTCTTCATTCTTCCAGTCCTTGTTATCATACGCTGGTTCTTGCAGTCCTCGTGTTATCACGATTCGTCAACCGACTGTCGAACGTGTTGACGATCTGTTGTAGACTTCATGCGAAATCTTTTATTTTGACTAAGCGTATCTGTTATTATATTTGGTAATTCATAACCTTTTGGGCATATGATAATTCGTAATTTTTTTTTGCCTATCATTACCAAGTTTACTCAAATTATAAGATACAATCCCACTACCTGTCCCATAAGGATAGGATACCACCTACTACCTGGTCCATAAGAATTGGAGCCTACCCACTAGCTGGTTCTCAAGAATAGGAACCCACCACTATCTGGTCCTCAAGAATAAGAACCCAACAATACCTGGTCCTTAACAGTATAGGAATCCGTTCCCTACCTGGTCCCCATAAACCCTCCTGTGACTGCTGCAGTGAAATACTGACATCCATATTTGTTAATGCAATGCAACACTGACATCCATGTTTGTTACTGTAGTGCAACACTGACAGTCGTGTCTGTATGCTGCAGAAAACTAAGTATACCATGTTTGTTACATCAGTGTACTAGATATACCATGTTTGTTATTGCAGTTTATTAAGTATACCCTGTTTGTTGCTGCGGTATACTAAGTGTACCATGTTTGTTACTGCAGTATACTTAGTATGCCATGTCTGGCACTGCCGGTAATAAACACATCTTTCTGTCTCTTGTGAGGCGAGCAGCAAGGCAAGTGCAATCACTGCTTAGCTGCTCCCTGATATGAAGTAAAATTTTAATATTTTATGTGAGGAAAAGCACCAACGATTGTGTCAGGTGTTTACTTTCACGAAGCTTTAAACCCGTGTGGTCATAAGGAGCATGGAAAGATTGAGGCTCGATCCTCTGTCCCCTGATTGTGGCTCCAGTCTATGACCAGCCAGACTCTTAGTGATCGTAATGACGCTTGAGACTGCTTGTTAGACACGTCAGTCTACAAAACTGTCTTTTCTTAGTTGGTGGTTGACAAAAAGGAGTCTATTGGATCAGACATTACATGTGACTGCACATGACTGAATGACCAGTTACTGGGTGTGATTGATCAGTTACTGGGTGTGATTGATTAGTTACTGGGTGTGAGCGATCAGTTACTGGGTGTGAACGATCAGTTACTGGGTGTGAACGATCAGTTACTGGGTGTGAACGATCAGTTACTGGGTTTGACCGACCCGTTACTGGGTGTGAATGACCAGTTACTGGGTGTGAATGATGAGTTACTGGGTGTGGAAGACCAGTTACTGGTGTTAATGACTGAGTTAGGTTGTGAATGGCCAGTTACCTTTGACTAAACGACCAGTTACCTGAGACTGGACGACCAGTTGCCTGTGATTAAACGACCAGTTACTTGTAACTAAACGACCAGTTACCTGTGACTAAACGACCGGTTACTTGTGACTGAACGACCAGTTACTTGTGACTGCATGACCAGTTACTTGTGACTGAACGACCAGTTACCTGTGACTGAACGACCAGTTACCTGTGACTAGACGACCATTTACTTGTGAGTGGACGACCAGTTATCTGTGACTAGACGACCATTTACCTATGACTGGACGACCAGTTACCTGTGACTGAACGATCAGTTACCTGTGACTGGACGATCAGTTACTTGTGACTGAACGATCAGTTACCTGTGACTGGACGATCAGTTACTTGTGACTGAACGATCAGTTACCTGTGACTGGACGATCAGTTACTTGTGACTGAACGACCAGTTACCTGTGGCTGAACGACAAGTTACCTGTGACTGGACGACCAGTTACCTGTGACTAAACGACTAGTTACTTGTGACAAAACAATCCAGTTACCCATGATTGAACTGACTGGACTAAAAGGGTTCATCTACGTGTCAATATGTACAGCCATATTATTGCCCCAGTCTACATAACAACTATAGTTACTAGGGGCACCGACCCCTCACTCATCAATCACCTCCTCCCCCTTATATCCCGGTACCCCGGTCCGCCATTCCCTGGGCGGTGAGCTGAAATATCCCTCTCTCACAGTCCTTCCCACCCATCATAATGCATTGCCAAACACCTCACTTGAGGTCAGCAACTAGATTATAGCCGGTGGTTTACGAGGCGAGGTGGGCTGCGACCATGATCTATCTGATAAAGGCAATAGAGTCTATTAAAATAAGGTGGCCGGTTCATCCAGGGCGCGACCCCCTGGTGGGAGCGGCGGGGACTAGCCAGGTTTGACCCTGAGGGAATACGGTGAGTGACGGTATCTGTGTTATTTACGGGGGTGAACGGCGGGTATTACATCTGGAAGACGGGAAGAATGGAGGTGAGAGAGAGAGAGAGAGAGAGAGAGAGAGAGAGAGAGAGAGAGAGAGAGAGAGAGAGAGAGAGAGAGAGAGAGAGAGAGAGAGAGAGAGAGAGAGAGAGAGAGAGAGAGAAACTTGTGTTTCATATCAATAAAAATGCTTTCAAATGAGCTGATGTGGGTAACAGCTCTTAGCATGTAAATAAAGTTAGGAAGCCTTAACCTGTAAATACTTGTCAATAAAGCTAGGGATCGTTAACCTTGTCAAACCCCGTGTAAAAAAAAAAAAAAAAAAAAGAGAGGGGAGAGAGAGAGAAATAAAGAAACATCAGATTCACGTCCTACTCACATCTCTAAGACTTCATCAGCTCTGACTCTTAGATCCCTTCAAGGAGTGGGCCTTGATGTAGTTGAAGGGCTTTTGATTCAATTAATTGGGGGATATCCCTCCTATTCCTTGGATCAAAACTGATTAACTATTGGTCAACCCGGTGCTATATGACCCGCTACGGGGGTAATGGTTGCTTAACAGAGAAAAATGCTACTAAGACTTGTGATCGCGTATCAAAGAAAATATTAATAAAGCGAACTGTTGAGAAATATTGTAAAAGGAGCAGGAAAAATTAAGTTTTTAAGTTAACTGTGGGTAGAGGAGGAGGGGGAGAAGGAGGAGGACGAGGATTAATACCGGTAGTAGCAGTAGGAGGAGGAGGAGAGGGAAGAACTAGAGAAAGAAGAAAAAGGAATGCTGATGATAATGGTGGTGGGAGGAGAGGTGAGCCGTACCAGTGCTGAAGAGCGCTCCTTACGCATTATTGTTCATCTCACCGACAGTAAATGCTGACATTACTATCAAAGAATTAGAATTAGAAAATATAGGAAAACACGGTGTCGTAGGAAGCAGCAATAATTCACTAAAGATGTCTGACCCAAATAAGCAAATGAAAGATATTGCAATTACTGAATGAATTTATATATATATATATAATATTTATATATATATAATATATATATAAATAATTATATATATATATAATAATATAATAATAAGATCACAGTTAAAAAGGTGATATCAGAATATGCAAAGCAACCACTGTGAAAGAATTCACGTTAAGCGCTTGGAATTTCTCATCTTGTCACAGTGGTTGTTTTACACCGACACACACACACACACACACACACACACACACACACACACACACACACACACACACAACAAAACACACATCACACACACACACAAACACAAACAAAATCGACCACACACACAACACAACAAACACATTACTAACACTACACACACACACACACACAACACACATACAACATACACACACAACACGAACACACACACAATTGGACACAGTAACAAGGGGACATAGTTGGAAGTTGAAGACACAGATGAATCACAGGGATGTGAAGTATTCTTCAGCCACAGAGTAGTCAGTAAGTGGAATAGTTTGGGAAGCGATGTGTGGATGCAGGATCCATACATAGCTTTAAACAGAGGTATGATAAAGCTCAACGGTTCAGGGAGAGAGACCTCAAGTAGCGATCAGTGAAGAGGCGGGGCCAGGAGCTCGGACTCGACCCCCGCAACCTCAACTAGGTGAGTACATATATAAATTAATATATATTATTATAATATATATATATATATATATATATTATATATATATATATATATATATATATATTTATATATAATATATATATATATTATATATATATATATATATATATATATAGAATATTTATATATAATATATATAATATTATAATATATATATATATATATATATATTATATTATATATATATAGATATATATATATTATATATATATATATATATATATATATATATATATATATATATATATATATATATATAAATCACACACACACACACACAGGAGCTAAGATTCGACCCCTGCAACCACAAATAGGTGGGTACACATACATATATCGTGCCGAATAGGCAAAATTAGTCAATTAGCAAGAACTCATTTAAAATTAAGTCCTTTCTGAAATTTTCTCTTATACTTTTAAAGATATATATTTTTTTAATTTATGTTAATGTAAGAATTAATAATTTTGTACCAAAAGAACCTTAGAAAACTTACCTAACCTTATTATAACAAGCGCAATTTAATTTAGCCTAGTCCAACTAAATATATTTTAGCTAAGTTTACAGTAATTTAATAATAAACAAACACAATGAAATATATTTTTTCGTTAAGTTCAGAATGATTTTTGCGAAATTATTGCATACACACATTTTCACTTGCCTTATTCGGCAAGAAGAGCATTGCTATGTAAGCAACGCTAAATTGCGTCTGTGTACTCACCTATTTGTACTCACCTATTTGTGGTTGCAGGGGTCGAGTCCTAGCTCCTGGCCCCGCCTCTTCACCGGTTGCTACTAGGCCCTCTCTCTCCCCGCTCCATGAGCTTTATCAAACCTCGTCTTAAAACTGTGTATGGTTCCTGCCTCCACTCCGTCATTTTCTAGGCTATTCCACTGCCTTACAACTCTATGACTGAAGAAATACTTCCTACTATCTCTCTGACTCATTTGTGTCTTCAACTTCCAATTGTGGCCTCTTGTTTCTGTGTCCCCTCCCTGGAACATCCTGTCTTTGTCCACCTTGTCTATTCCACGCAGTATTTTATATGTCGTTATCATGTCTCCCCTGACCCTCCTGTCCTCCAGTGTGGTCAGGCCGATTTCCCTTAATCTTTCCTCATAGGACATTCCCCTTAGCTCTGGAACTAACCTTGTCGCAAACCTTTGTACTTTCTCTAGTTTCTTGACGTGCTTTATCAAGTGCGGGTTCCAAACAGGTGCTGCATACTCCAGTATGGGCCTGACATACACGGTGTACAGTGTCTTGAATGATTCCTTACTAAGGTATCGGAATGCTGTTCTCAGGTTTGCCAGGCGCCCATATGCTGCAGCAGTTATCTGATTGATGTGTGCTTCCGGAGACATGCTCGGTGTTATACTCACCCCAAGATCTTTCTCCTTGAGTGAGGTTTGCAGTCTTTGGCCACCTAGCCTATACTCTGTCTGTGGTCTTCTGTGCCCCTCCCCCATCTTCATGACTTTGCATTTGGCAGGATTAAATTCGAGAAGCCATTTGCTGGACCAGGTGTCCAGTCTGTCCAGGTCTCTTTGAAGTCCTGCTGGTCCTCATCAGATTTAATTCTCCTCATTAACTTCACATCATCTGCAAACAGGGACACTTCTGAGTCTAACCCTTCCGTCATGTCGTTCACATATACCAAAAATAGCACTGGTCCTAGGACCGACCCCTGTGGGACCCCGCTCGTCACAGGTGCCCACTGTGATACATCATTACGTACCATGACTCGTTGTTGCCTCCCTGTCAGGTATTCTCTGATCCATTGCAGTGCCCTTCCTGTTATATGCGCCTGATGCTCTAGCTTCTGCACTAATCTCTTGTGAGGAACTGTGTCAAAGGCCTTCTTGCAGTCCAAGAAGATGCAATCAACCCACCCTCTCTCTCTCTTGTCTTACTTCTGTTATTTTATCATAAAACTCCAGAAGGTTTGTGACACAGGATTTGCCTTCCGTGAATCCGTGCTGGTTGGCATTTATACTCCTGTTCCGTTCCAGGTGCTCCACCACTCTCCTCCTGATAATCTTCTCCATAATTTTGCATACTATACACGTCAATGACACAGGTCTATAGTTTAGTGCCTCTTTTCTGTCTCCTTTTTTAAAAATGGGAACTACATTTGCCGTCTTCCATACCTCAGGTAGTTGCCCAGTTTCCAGGGATGTGTTGAAGATTGTGGTAAGTGGCACGCACAACATATCTGCTCCCTCTCTAAGGACCCACGGGGAGATGTTGTCTGGTCCCATTGCCTTTGAGGTATCGATGTCCCTTAGCAGTTTCTTCACCTCCTCCTCATCTGTATGTATGTCGTCCAACACTTGTTGGTGTATTCCTTGCTGGTGTCCCCATCTGGTCTGTCCCCCCAGAGTCCTTCCTGTCTCTACTGTAAATACTTCCTTAAATCTCGTGTTGAGCTCCTCACATACCTCTTGATCGTTTCTTGTGAGTTCTCCACCTTCTTTCCTCAGCCTTATCACCTGGTCCTTGACTGTTGTCTTCCTCCTAATGTGGCTATACAGCAGTTTCGGGTCAGATTTGACTTTCGATGCTATGTCGTTTTCATACTGTCGCTGGGCCTCCCTCCTTATCTGTGCATACTCGTTTCTGGCTCTTCTACTAATGTGTGTGTATGTCTGTGCGTTACTCATTGCAAGAAACTATGTAACCTCGATTCTCCTCTCAGTAAGGATAGATTTGACTTATTTTGTTTTACTGCCATTGTTTTCGGATTTCAATACCGAGGATGGGGATCAAACATTAATATGCAACATTTGGCACCAGATTTTCTTTCAAAAGAGACTTATGAACGAAGTATAAAAACATTTTCAATATTGCAATATTGTTGAATTACTTTTAGCACCTTTCAGTGAATATTTGAACATGCTTATCATTAGTGAAGTATTTAAGGAGTAAAAGTTTCAAATGTAATTAGAAAGTATAGACTAGAGAGATTCAGGTGGTGAGGCCAGAACACCTGCGAACATCAGGTGGTGAGGCCAGAACACCTGCGAACATCAGGTGGTGAGGCCAGAACACCTGCGAACATCAGGTGGTGAGGCCAGAACACCTGCGAACATCAGAGTGAAGTGTGATAACCTGGACAATGTTTACATCACCAGCAACCAAAATACTCCAATTTGCAATTCTGTTTTTATAATATAGTAGAAATGCTAGCATTGCTGGACATGAAAATATCTAATAGAAAATGTGTCGTAATCAAAGAGAGAGAGAGAGAGAGAGAGAGAGAGAGAGAGAAGAGAGAGAGAGAGAGACATTCCTCATAACGATTGATGCATTAATCTCACGAGACAGAACTCACTGATCTCCCAACGAGAGATATTCTTCTCTCACATCCAGACAGAGGGACTACTTTCACGAACAGACACACTATGCTAGCAACGAGACACTACGCTAACAACGACACACTACGCTAACAACGAGACACTACATTAACAACGACACACTACGCTAACAACGAGACACTACGCTAACAACGACACACTACGCTAACAACGAGACACTACATTAACAACGACACACTACGCTAACAATGAGACACTACGCTAACAACGAGAAACTACGCTAACAACGAGACACTACGCTAACAACGAGTCATTATACTAACAACGAGACACTACGCTAACAACGAAACGCTACATTAACAAGAGACACTACGCTAACAACGAGTCATTATACTAACAACGAGACACGACGCTAACAACGAGACATTACACTAGCAACGAGACATTACACTAGCAACGAGACATTACACTAACAAGGAGACACTACCCTAAACCAAAAGACAATACGCTAACAACGAGACATTACACTAACAACGAGACATTGCACTAACAACGAGACATTACATTAACGAGACACTATGCTAACAACGAGACACTACATTAAGAACGAGACACTACGCTAACAACGAGACATTACAGTAACAACGAGACATTACATTAATAACGAGACACTACGCTAACAACGAGACAGTACACTAACAACGATACATTACACTAACAACGAAACACTACGCTGAACCACGAGACACTACGCTAACAACGAGACATTACACTAACAATGAGACACTACGCTAACAACGAGACAGTACACTAACATCGAGACACTACGCTAACAACGAGAAATTACGCTAACAACGAGAAATTACACTAAGAACGAGACACTACGCTAACAACGAGACACTACGCTAACAGCGAGACATTACACTAAGAACGAGACACTACGCTAACAACGAGACACTACACTAAGCAACGAGACACTACGCTAACAACGAGACACTACACTAAGAACGAGACACTACGCTAAGAACGAGACATTACACTGACAACGAGACACTACGTTAACAACGACTCTACAACAGCCCTGAAAGTCTAGCGAAAAGAAACTTAACGCTGGAATCCCTTGATTCTGGGGAAGGTCTCTTGATCCAAGGATCTTTGAACTCTCATCTTCCTCGGATCAAACCTAATTGCCTTTAATTCCTTTAACCATAGGTTTTAATACTTCCTCGTGAGGAGCATAATAAAATATAGAAGTTACAGATAGAATTTAAATTAGAGCAAAAGGAGAGAGGGATAATAATGTGGAGAGAAGGAAGTTGATGGAAGGAAAGGGAGAGAATGAAATGGAATGAAGGGAATATAAGGAAGGGGTGGGAAGAAAAAAGGAGGGAATAAAGGTGCTGGAAGTAGGAGGAATGAAAAGGGGAGAAGAATAAGAAGAAATGGAAGAAGGTAAGGGAAGGGAAGATATTACGAACACAGGTAATATATGACCTGTGAGACCTGGTCGTAATGGGAATTGGAGCAAACAAAACTCAGCAGTAGACTATAATGTATATTTTGCCTTCACCCACTATATACAGGTATGTACACTCTGTACAATATGTACAGATAAAATAGTAAGTGTACACCACGGTGACAGATGGCAAAGCAGAAGCCAGAGAGAGTGCACTGTATTCAACCAGCAGGCAGGCAAGTCTGCCAATGCTTACCGCTAGTGAACCACGTTGCTTCAACTTTGGCGGGCTTGCCTGCGATTGGTCAATGAACCAAGGTACTGATTTAACGACGGGTACCCCATTGATCGTTAAACCCTTAGCACCCGGTTCGCTGGTTGGGAGGCAGCCTATGTGAGAGTGTGACATACTCTGAATAAATTGTAACATACTCTTTGCATGCCACGGAAGACGAATGGATGAAGGGAAGGGAAAAAAGAGGAATGCTTAAAGGGAAGAGAAAGAAGAGGAACGTATAAAGGTAAGAGAAAGAAGAGGGGGGAAGAAAAAAAATAGGAAAGCAGGAAGACGGAAAGTGACGACAATTATCCGCTTATTTACGGGAGGAGGCGGCGGCCCGGAGACTCGTAACTCAAGAGGCAGGGTACTGAGAGAGATAGAGAGAGAGCGAGGAGAGAGAGAGAGAGAGAGGAGAGAGGAGAGAGAGAGAGAGAGAGAGAGAGAGAGAGAGAGAGAGAGAGAGAGAGAGAGAGAGAGAGAGTGGCTTGTAACTACCATTGATCAAGATGACTGTATTGGTATTAACATTCATCACAGCGGTGCCTCAATTACTTTTAATTCACTAATTACTACCACCTTTCATAAGTGCCCTAGCCTGGCTTGGGCCCGCTTAACACCTCTTAAATTTGTCACACGCGCTTACATGTATGATAACTTACAGAGCGCTGTGATTATATATATATATATATATATTATATATATAATATATATATATATATATATATATATATATATATATATATATATATATATAATATATATATATATATATATATATATATATATATATATATATATATAATATATATATATGCAAAATAACCACTCTGAAAGAACAGAGAAATTCCAAGCGCTTTCGTGACTACTCACATTATCAAGGAACTTGATAATGTGAGTAGTCACGAAAGCGCTTGGAATTTCTCTATTCTTTCAGAGTGGAACGCTTGGAAGCACTTGACTTGTACTCGTTGGAACGCAGGAGGGAGAGATATATCATAATCTACACTTGGAAAATCTTGGAAGGTATGGTCCCAAATCTGCACACAGAAATCACTCCCTACGAAAGTAAAAGACTGGGCAGGCGATGCAAAATGCCGCCAATAAAAAGTAGGGGCGCCATTGGTACACTAAGAGAAAACACCATAAGTGTCCGGGGCCCAAAACTGTTCAACAGCCTCCCATCAAGCATTAGGGGAATTGCCAATAAACCCCTGGCTGCCTTCAAGAGAGAGCTGGACAGATACCTAAAGTCAGTGCCGGATCAGCCGGGCTGTGGCTCGTACGTCGGACTGCGTGCGGCCAGCAGTAACAGCCTAGTTGATCAGGCCCTGATCCATCGGGAGGCCTGGTCGTGGACCGGGCCGCGGGGGCGTTGATCCCCGGAATAACCTCCAGGTAACTTCCAGGTTATTTTGCATATTCTGAAATCACCTGTTTACTGTGATCTTATTGCATTATATATATATATATATATATTATATATATTATATATATATATATATATATATATATATATATATATATTTTATATATATATATATATATATATACATGTATATATATAATATTCTTCTTTTTACATTTAGTAATTTATACAAGAGAAGAGGTTACAAGCCCTGGTTCCTGGTAGTTTACGGAGGAAAGATTCTTCTTCACTTACATATGAAGATGAAAGAAAATAAATAAGAACTATTAAGAATATAGAAGCAAACTCTGCTGGGTATGTATATATATACGTGTACATGTATGTGTAGTGTGACATAAGTGTAAGTAGAACTAGCAAGTAGTAGTAGAACTGCCTGGGACTCTTCAGTATCTGCCAGAGTGACATGATCCAAGCACCAAATGCTGAATTCGCTGATCAGTCTGGCCGTGAGTTTCCATACCGCTATGTAGAAGAGGAATGGGGCGAGTGGGTCTTCCTGCTGAATGCCGTCTGACGAGATGACTGCACTCTCGCAGAATAATAGAGATGAGTCTTCTATACAACTGGTTGAAACGAATGGAAAAAGACCAGAAAAAATGCTCTTCAACGGCTCTCAAAACCGCGTCCCCTTTAACGAAATTAAATTCATTCTTGAAAATTAGTTTAACTATGGCCTTACTGTATGAGCAAAGTTGATTTAGTCGAGCCAAACCGGCAGCTTCTGCGCGATTGTTTCTGACAGCTGCCTTGGCAACGAGACGGCGTAGAGTGTTACCAATGACGACCGTGATTCTCCGGGTCGTTCTTTTACCAAGCCATATGATGATTAAATGATGCGTCGAAGAAGAACGGCTTAATTTCATTAGGTATCCTCCCAGCAAGGCAGCTGTTGGCGAGCGTCATCCCGAAATGAAATAGCGGTCGTTCTGAGGATAAAAAAAAGTAATTATTAAGAAATACGAAAGAAACTAAATTTTACATCACTGAAAGAACCAAGAGTCAGAAAAGATATAATCGTAATTTACAACATAAATAGTTTTCTGTTTTATAAAATAAACACATTAAACAACCAGGGAGACATCACATAATTGTAAGTTCTCACTTTAATGAAAAAAAAATTATTCTCTCTTACACATATATAATCATTTATACAAAATGTGACAAATTTTATGTACGGTAGATTGTAATAGTCTGGATTTAAGATTATAACAACACATACATAGCATTTGATCTTGCCAGAAGTCAAGTGCTTCCTTTATTCGTGGAAGAGTTATCAGGTATCGTATTGATTAAAAACAGAAAGATATTTTACATTCAGATCAGTGGTTGAAACAAATATAATAGTCAAGTTTATATAAAATCGCAGAATCATATGATATGGAGTATGTAGGATAATAGTTAAAACACAGTCAGAAGATGATCTATACATCGACACCATGCCTAGCCCTTCTAGGGTAGGGTAGATGCCTGAACCAGAGCTTGCAGCTCACAAGACTGTCATTCCCATTAGCCCCCCTTGGGGAGGGGGTGGCAGACAAGAGGGGCCTAGCTTCTTCCTACGAGAAGCTAGGCCTGGGGACAGTTGGTCCCGAAGATGAGGGGGTACTTGTGCCTCCTCCCATGGGAGACTTAGGTCTCAGACACTCCCTAGACAGGGAGCCAAGGCCGGGCCACCACTTGGAAAAGGCCCGGGCTGGGAGAATTACCAGCGAATCTTTAATAATAATAAAAATAAGATGATCTATATTCATCCAAGGGACAGTCTTCAGAGGGAGAGAGAGAGAGAGAGAGAGAGAGAGAGAGAGAAGAGAGAGAGAGAGAGAGAGAGAGAGAGAGGAGAGAGAGAGAGGAGAGAGAGAGAGAGAGAGAGAGAGAGAGAAAGAGAGAGAGAGAGAGAGAGAGAGAGAGAGAGAGAGAGAGAGAGAGAGAGAGAGAGAGAGAGAGAGAGAGAGAGAGAGAGAGAGAGAGAGAGAGAGAGAGAGAGAGAGAGCTTAGCTAAACAATTACACAACGTCAGTAGAGCTGTTTACACAATGAGTTACGTTTTACTAGTGAGTTCTAGCATTGTATAAGACAGGTTGTGTAAACTGTGTTGTCAGTATTTTAATGTATTAATTTATTTATAATTGAGTTTAGTGAAGATGTATTCGAAAATAACTTAAGTTTGTGATCTAGACAGTTATCCTGCGTTGTCAAGTGTTATTTTATATTTCAGCACTGATGACGGGGTCTGAGAATACCAAACTTTACGAAATTATAAAATATATGAAAAACTTTTCTAATGCTATGAAATTATTGAAATGTGTGTGTGTGTGTGTGTGTGTGTGTGTGTGTGTGTGTGTGTGTGTGTGTGTGTGTGTGTGTGTGTGTGTATGATTATATTCTTGATATTGCATTATAAAGTATTTTTAATTATATTAATTTATTTTAGCATTACTAAAACAATTTATTTTTCAGTGTCAATAATAATATTTGTAATCATGAAAAATTAATGTGATAAAATATTTTTATGTTTATTATAATTGTTATTAAAAAATTGATGAATGTAATAATAAGGATTATATTAATAAGAGTAATAATATAATATAAATACATTTTCTAAATATTACTGTTAATAATAATATTATATAATAATGATAATAATAATCATTCTTCATTTTATTATTATTATTATTATTATTATTATTAGCTGATTAAAAATTACAGTAAGAGTTCTCAATAATTTAATATAATTATATACATTGACATTATTTTAAAATTATTATTATTATTATTATTATTATTATTATTATTATTATTATTATTATTATTATTATTATTATTATTATTATTGTTGTTGTTGTTGTTGTTGTTGTTGCTGTTGTTGTTGTTAGGAAATATCAGTAATAGGGAAAATTTGTAACAACGGATGAAGAGGAAAAATAACAGAGAAGCTAAACGAAAACAATAAAATAAACCAGGAAAACACGGGTAAAGGAGGACTCGAGGGAATAAAAAATAAAAACAGAAATAAGCGTAATGAGAAGATAAAAAACAAATGAGGGGAAACAAATGAGCGCGATAGTCGACTGAATTTTATAAAGCTCTAAACCCGCGCTGGTCATTCAGTGGGTAGAAACGGTGGAGGCTCGGTACTCCGTTCACTAATGGCTTGAGGTCTCGGACCAGTCAGGCTGTTACAGGTGGTCGCTGAGCAGAGGAGGTGAGGAGGAATATGTCAGCGGAAAATGTTGTATTTCAAAGATGGAAATAAATGGTATAAAATACCGACACAATGGAAATATAAACACATATGCAGTATAATGTGATCCTTTATTGACGACGTTTCGCCCCCACAGTGGGTCTTTTCAAGTCATAAACAGATCTCAACAGATCTGTTTGTGACTTGAAAAAGCCCACTGTGTGGGCGAAACGTCGTCAATAAAGGATCACATTATACTGCATATGTGTTTATATTTCCATGTTTCAAAGGTACTTTAAGCAGAAACCGGGGTGTGAGACCGGGGTGTGAGACCGGGGTGTGAGGCCGGGGTGTGAGACCGGGGTGTGAGACCGGGGTGTGAGGCCGGGGTGTGAGACCGGGGTGTGAGACCGGGGTGTGAGACCGGGGTGTGAGACCGGGGTGTGAGACCAAGCCGCCAAGGCGATGATCCCAGGATTCGTCAACTGGAAAACAGGCATATGTCTGTCATTCCAGCTCATCATGGTAATCAATGTCAACATTTCACTGTGGCTAAGACAGTCGGATGTGTGACTTTGACACGAGCCTTTAAAACCAATCATTTTACTGTGTATTGTACTACACTGTGGCTCTCGTTTTATTTCTCCTCATCCAAAGTTTTCCTCGCTTATATGGAATGTTGCATTTATTATCATTATGATATGTTATAATTATTTTACCTACGTTCATAGAAGGCAATCTAACTTAACATAAATAACGTAACTAGGCAAATTTGTTTGTAACACTTTGTAAGAAATCGATTTTGATTTTTAGTTGGCCATGTTGGTCGATCTTACAGCGTTGTGATGAATAAGACACATGTTTAACTCGTGGGTATCTTCAAGCGAATGCAGATGATAAAACACAGGCAATGAGGATACCCAAGAGCTGCACATGTGTTTTTATTCATCAATTTATTGGTATTATATACATCAGCAACATGTTTACAGTGTTACCATTATTGAGCTCCTTCCTGAAGGCGAAAAGTTGTGGATTATCCAGTAATCTGCTCCAGTAGAATTAATACTATGATGGGACTGTAGAAGAGCATCTTAGATTTAATAATTATGGGGGAATCGCTAAAACTGAGAGTTCTTTCAGTGCCTGGGTAATGAGAGGTAGTGGGGCTTGATACGAGGGTGAAACCAATCCTTGGATCAAGACCTTCGTAAGAAGGTCGCCCGCTTTGAAGGACACAGATGTCATAAAAAATATCCTCGTTCTGTTTACTTCTGTATATGTCACTAATTACTTATTATTATTATTATTATTATTATTATTATTATTATTATTATTATTATTTTTATTATTATTATTATTATTATTTATTATTATTATTATATTATTATTATTATTATTATTATTATTATTTTATCATCATCATCATCATCATCATTTTTTATTATTATTCTTGTTGCTGTTGTTGTTATGGGAAGTAGTAAACCCGTAGGAGTCATAGAGTGCTAAGAGAATAAGAAGTAAGCAGATTTGATCCTTCGATTACGAGCTCTTTAGTTCCAAGGCACTTTAAAGGAACTGCAATTAGATCATCACTTAAGAGACTTTATGCACGAGGGTTGACCTTTTGTGTGACCACATAAATGTAATAAAGTTTAGTAGCGGTGTATCTTCGCTGTTCAAGAGATGTCCAATCAGATTTTTGCTTACCACTTTTTTTTTTATCTTTGTGTCATCAAGTTCAGTGAACGCAGTAAGGGGAGTTTTACACTTTAATTGAATAGGAAATACGGACATAGCAGCCTCAAGCCACAGGAATGGTCGGCATGGCAGCCTTAAACCATAGGATGGCGGCCATACTGCCCTAATGTGAAATCTTCATTACTGCATTAATAAAGATCACATTAACATATTTGGGACAATAATAATTAGCCCAAAATTTGTTTCATTTGTGAGCTACGGTAATGGTGCGCATTATAGGCGAACGTTCCTGGAATGCTGAGCATGGCAGGCTATAGTCGGGAGAATGATGGACATGCCAACTTCACATCGTAGGATCGGCCAAGGTATTTTCCCACGTGTGACGGAGAGCGGACGTACCAGTGTGACGCCGATCTAGGGGCGGTGGACAAGTCATGATCACGCCTTGGGCAGGGCTGGACACCTCAGGGTCAAGTTCCTGGAAGGAAGAATATGTTGGGATCAGTTGATTGAGTTCCCGTGGTAGTGGCGAGAGCCCTCGTCAGCGACAGTGTTCCCGCTGGGACACTTCCCAGCGATGGGCGTCAACAGCAGTAGACGGCAAAATAAAATACCAAGTGATAGGGAAGCATGACGTATAAAAGTTATAACACAATGACCGAAAATAATTACAATCAATCTCCAAACTGAAAAGAAAAGGTGAACGAAGCTTCGGTCAGTCCAGGCAATTAGTAAATCGCGTTATCAGAATCAACTCGCTGCTATTCGGTCAAGAACGTTTTCATTTCTAATCTGTTGATTAGTTGTGGATAAGAAAACATGTGTGGATCAAGATATGAAGCTAAGAGGAAGGACCGGACCGCTTCCCCACTCTCAGAAACAGGCATCACACCAACCCCCACGCTATCCCAGTACTGAACACACCATCGTACTGTCGACAGTAATGAACTCAAGCCATAAGTACAGAACATTGTCTAGTAAGACAGCGTTTCGCTACGTGAGGAACTTTATCAGTTCAGTCACTACCTAGCGATGCATAATTTCACTACACAGAGCGAAACGTCCACAAAATAGAAGTCTATTCTCCATCTGTGTATTTTCTCAACCCCACCGCTGACGCACAGCCAACAAACACCGTCTCAGGGAATCGTAGATCAGGAGAGGAGGGCGTTTAGCTTCTTGTCCCACGTCCTGATATCAGCATCCATCACACCCCAGCCTCCTCCTTCCACGGTGAAACATTACTTACCTGTATAATTTACTTCTAATGATTTCCTTGCCTTTGGGGGTAAGAATGTGCGTATATTTCATGCTCGGCGCCTCCATTTAGGCTCGGATTAATTTGAGATGTTTGGCAGCATGAGGGAGTTTATTATTATTATTATTATTATTATTATTATTATTATTATTATCATTATTATTATTATTTTTATTACACTCATGGGGAGGAGCGCTAAACCCGAGAGGTCATACAATACCAAGGAGATAGAGAATAATCACATTAGAGAGACTCAAGAGGAGTGAAGGAGTTGATGGTCACATAATGAGACTAACACTCAGGTACCTATTTAGTACTAGGTGAATAGAGGCAGTAGGTGTAAGTGCCTATTTACTGCTAGGTAAACAGGAGCAGCAGGTTTAAGGAGACCTACCTCAACGTCTCACCGTCATGGCTGCGAAACCTGGCAGAAATATAGAAGTACTTGGTAATTACGTTTGATACCAAAAAGGGAGGGGCAGCTCCCATTCCTTTAATCAAGAGCCTTAAGTTTCAAGGTATCTGCACACGCAGATACCTTGAATACCCAGGTGAGGAAATTAAGAAAATTCTCGTGATTTTTCAGTTATGTGACCCTTACGGGTTTAACGTTTCCCATTCATTCCTCTGTTTATTCACTAACAGTCTTTTAATGCTACTTATATTGAGTTTATGGATAATATGGCTTTGAGAGGATGAAAATAAGACGTACTATGAAAGCTTCTAGGACTGTTGATATAGACAGTGGGATTGCAGATGGTTGTGACTACTGACTCAGAAAAGTCACAGAAGTGCAGATATTTTGCAATTAAAAAACTGCAACATATCTACACCCCTTCTTCAGACTACAGACACTGTACTTCCCACCTCTGTCAAAGACCTATCTGCTGACAAGTCAACTCCCAAATATCTGAACACATTCACTTCCTCTATACTCCCCCCCTCCAATATGATATCCACTCTATCATTACATATTTTTTTTTTGTTATTCTCATCACCTTCCTCTTTCCTATGTTCACTTTCAATTTTCTTCCTTTACTCACTCTCCCAAATTCGTCCAGCAAACCAACCTCTGCAACTTCTCTTCAGAATCTCCTAAAAGCACAGTGTCATCAGCAAAAAACAACTGTGACAACT
>NC_069422.1:38719505-38794920 GCF_026875155.1 Cherax quadricarinatus
TTTTGAGTGTTAATATTTCTATTGTAGAGGCAGGAAGACGACTACAAGAACCTGTTCTGGAGTATGTCAGGCCACTACAATACTGCACTGCAATACTGCATGTTCTTAAGACACAGTACAATATTTGTGTTCTTACGACAATATTTCTGTATTTAATTTAAAATATTTTAAAGGCGTCTCTTCTATATATATATATATATATATATTATATATATATATTTTATATATATATATATATATATTATAATATATATATATATATATATATATATTATATATGTCGTGCCAAATAGGTAAAACTGGTCAATTACCAAGAACTCATTTAAATTTAAGTCCTTTCTAAAATTTTCTCTTATACATTTAAAGGTATATTTTTTATGTGTTAATATAAAAAAATAATGATTTTGTACCAAAAGAACCTTAGGAAACTTACATAATCTCATTATAACAAGCACAATTTAATGTATCCTATACCAACTAAAAATATTTTAGATAAGTTTACAATATTTTAATAATAAACAAACACAATTAAATATATTTTTTTCGTTCGATTCAGAATGATTTTTGCGAAAATACTGAATACACAAATTTTCGCTTGCCTTATTCGGCAAGAAGAACGTTGTGTGTGTGTGTGTGTGTGTGTGTGTGTGTGTGTGTGTGTGTGTGTACTCGCCTAGTTGTACTCACCTAGTTGTGGTCGCTACTGGATCACTCTCCCTGAACCATAAGCTTTATCATACCTCTGCTGTGTGTGTGTGTGTGTGTGTGTGTGTGTGTGTGTGTGTGTGTGTAATTTAGTTATTTTATTTATTTTACCATGCTTTCCATGCTGAAACTGGAGAAGCTGAATACAGAAGCATACAAAGTATGTATGAAACATGTACCATTGAGGAAGCCCAGAAGAAGATCAGATAGAGAGAGAGAGCGTAGGAGATGGTACAGAAGAAGAAAACGGGTTACTGAAATGCTTAAAAACACAAATATGCTACAACAGAGGAAAGATAGACTTAGCAGAGAGATCACTGAATTAAGAGCAAAACCTTAGGATGTCATACCTCACAGAAGAAGTACAAAGGGAACAAAAGGCCATACAGGATATTGCAAGAAAACCAAAATATTTGTATTCTACGCAAAATCCAAGCTAAGAACTACCAGTAGAATTGGACCACTACTGAGAGGAGACTCATATACTGACGACGAACAAGTAATGAGTGAATTCCTAAAAGAACAGCATGAGTCGGTGTTCAGCAACCCACTAAATGACAGCAAGGTAGAAAATGCAAAAATATTTTTCACTCCAGCAGAAGGCCGCACAGACCAACTAACTGACATTAGTACAAATCCCATAGATTTCGAAAAAGAAATGGAAAACATGCCCACTCACTCAGCACCTGGACCAGATTCATGGAATGTTCTGTTTATAAAGAAATGCAAAGTACCACTAGCACGAGCCCTCAATATTCTTTGGAGAAAGAGCTTAGATCTAGGTGAAATACCGGAGGTCTTAAAGAGTGCAGACATAGCTCGTTTGCATAAGGGAGGTAGTGCAGCACAATCTAAAAATTACAGACCAGTAGCCCTAACTTCTCACATCATAAAAATCTTCGAAAGAGTGATGAGACGGCAGGTTACAAATTTCATGGACCAGCACAACCTGAACCAGCATGATTTTAGAGCAGGACGATCATGTCTGTCACAGCTGTTGAACTATTATGACATAATTACGGAGGCACTGGAAGACGACTAAAATGCAGATGGGATTTACACAGATTTTGCAAAGGCGTTTAACAAATGCGATCATGGAGTGATAGCGCACAAAATGAAGGCCATGGGCATTACGGGGAAGGTAGGCAGATGGATTTAGGTTTCCTAACACACAGAACACAAAAAGTAGTAGTAAACAGGGCAAGATCTAGCATCAGCGAGGTCAAAAGCTCAGTGCCCCAAGGCACTGTCCTGGCACCTCTGCTGTTTCTCATCCTCATAGCATACATAGACAAAACACCCGGCATACTTTTGTATCATCATTTGCAGATGACACTAAAATAAGCATGAAAGTCAGTACGGTAGAGGACACTGAAAAAGTACAAGAAGACATAAACAGGATTTTCCAGTGGGTAGTGGAGAACAACATGATGTTCAATGGTGATAAGCTCCAGCTGCTTAGGTATGGAAAGAACGAAGAACTCAAAAGAAGCACTATATACAAAACTCAAGAGGGTCACCAAATAAAACGTAAGGAACACGTAAAAGACCTAGGAATAATTATGTCAGCGGACCTTTCTTTTAAAGACCATAGCAAGACGAAGATCACGACAGCCAGGAAGATGACGGGGTGGGTATTGAGAACTTTCAAAGCAAGGGAAATAATGCCGATGGTGACATTCTTCAAATCGCTAGTGCTCCTTCACTTAGAGTATTGCTCAGTGCTGACGACCCCGTTCAAGGCAGGGGAAATATCTGAGCTGGAGCAAATACAGAGATCGTTTTCGGCTCACATTGAGCCTGTAAAGCACCTAAAGCACTGGGAACGCCTGTAAGTCTTGAACATGTATTCACTGGACCGGAGGAGAGAGAGGTACATGATAATATATACCTGGAAGGTACTCGAGGGCTTGGTCCCAAATCTACACACTGCCATAACAACATACTGGAGTGAGAGATATGGGAGGAAGTGTAAAATAAACCCAGTGAGAAGCAGGGGTGCGGTGGGGACAATAAGGGAACACTGTATCAACATCCGGGGTCCCAGACTGTTCAACATCTTACCAGAGGATATCAGAAACACTGCTGGAACAAGTGTAGAAGCCTTCAAGAGGAAACTGGACAGGTGTCTTCACCAGGCGCCAGATCAATCAGGCTGTGATGGATATGTGGGGCAGCGGGCCTCCAGCAGCAACAGTCTGGTTGACCAGGCAAGCACCAAACGAGCCTGGCCCATGGCCGGGCTCAGAGAGTAGATAAACTTTCGAAACTCTTCAAAAGTATATCAAAGATTTCCCTGTGAAAAGTATCTCCCGACCCAGTACTTCGAAGAACCCTGCCCTAAGACACATGTTTACGACACACTGTTTACGTTTATCATACGTAGAAAGATACTTAGGTACCCTAATACACGTGGTTTAAACTTCTCATGTGTGGGACACCAGCCAGGGACCTGTGTGGGACACTAGCCAGAGACCTGCCTGAAACGTTAGCCAGGACCTGCGTGGACCACCAGCCAGCGACCTCCTGGGCCACCAGCTAGGGGACGTGCGTTGATCACCAGGAAGCGACCTGCGCTGAGACACCAGCCAGGGACTTGCGCGGGTCCACCGGTCAAGAGCCTTCTAAACGACCTGAACAGGACCTTGCCTACAAAGCTAACTGCTTATAACACATCAAAGGACGCTTTGAATTTTTTTTTCTACTAGGGTAACTTCTTTGTTCCCCTCAAGGAAGGTTCCTTGATGTTGGTGAGGGGCTCTTGATTTAGGGAATTGGATCTGTGCTCCAGTTCCCCGAATTAAGCCTGCATGCCTTCCACATCCCCCCCCCTAGCGCTGTATAATCCTCCGGGTTTAGCGCTTCCCCCTTGATAATAATAATAATAATAATAATCCGTGATATGACCTTCTGTAAAGGGTAACCTGGTCCGACTTCCTCAGAGACTGGTGACCAAATCCGACTTCCTCAGAGAGACCAGTGACCTGGTCCAACTTTCTCAGAGACCAATGACCTGGTCTTGCTTCCTCAGAGACCAGTGACCTGGTCCGACTTCCTCAGAGACCGGTCGGTAACATGGTCCGAAGAGCCACTTGGTCGTGCCTAGCTGAGGACATAACACTGGTCACTTCACACTTTCACTGCCATCACCGCCTCCAGGATGTAATTAAACACCACTCCAAAAAAATATACCCAATTATTGTCAGTACCAAATGCTGGAATGGGGAACCATGTAATTATAATTCAATTATTAAGATAAAAATAATGAAGTGGGAGACAGAGGGGGGGGGGCTAAAGATGTAGAAGAGGGAGGGGGTAGGGGGGTTAATAAGCCCAGGTGAGCCAGGGCTGGACACAATCACCTGCATTACACTGCCTGGTTTCCAATTAGTGGTGCTACGAAGAGCGTCATTAATACTTAACCTTGGCGTTGGTGCCAATTACGGCTCAGCAGCTACCAGGTGGCGAGGCTCACAACACTGGAGGGCGACGAGGGGCGAGGGGCATTTTTCTTGATTTTTCTTTTTTTTTTCTCTTGCTTCAGCTCGGGAAAGTATAAATCAGAAGAGGCAGAAGCGTGACTGCTGAGGAACACCCTGGGAAACAAGAGTTAGCTGAGTACTAAAGGTTTTCTTAACTAGAAGAGTTTCTTTCCACTGGGGAACCCCGCCTACCAGTGAAAACTCCTACTTCGTCTGCACTTCCCTCATCTGATATCAGTATATAAGCACTAATCTTCCTGCCTGTGCTTCAGACCCCTCAAGACTACGGTGCTCATCTCCTACTCCCAGGCTGAGGGACTGATTACCTCATCTTTTGTATATACTTCTACAGTCTTCACATTATGTCCTTGTATTGTATTGATGAAGTCACTGGTTTGCGAAACGTCTACAAGTAAAGATACCCAGATGTTGAATATGTGTCTAATCCTTCATTAATTACGGAGACCACACGATCCAAGAGAGGTGTCTCCCGCATCACACAGACCAGCCTCTCCCAGTGCATAAGAGGCACTGGGAGAGGCCTGGACTAAAGAGACCCGTAATAATGTTGGTAAAATTACCGTCAATGTCTTAGGTAAAAGGACACAAGTACAACAATTGTTACATTTTATTGTGGCAACGTTTCACCCTCTAGGAGCTTTGTCAACTCAGTAACTAGGCTTGACAAAGCTCCTGGAGAGCGAAACGTTGCCGCAGTAAAATTGCACATTAGTTGCACTTGTGTCCTTTAACCTAATATAAAACTAAAAACTGGCAAAAAGTCACCTACAGAGCTCAGTAACAATTCGAATCTTCCTCTATGTAACATTCTCCAGCAATGAAAGTTTGGAACCAGCCGGAAAAGGCATTTTCGAGTTATCTCACTGAAACCAGTATTCCAGTTTGCTAAAGGAAACTGGGAAATTGGTTTCTACACAGTCCAAAACCAAACTGAAATTTATCCTAAGTAAGCCTCACCATCACTGAAAGTGGTTTGAAGTCTGTCAAAAGAATCATTCTCCGGTTATCGGACAAAAAAAAAAAGGGCATAATAAACAGTTTATTAAAACTGGCAAACTATTGTGTGTCTCGGTTGCTCCGAGAGTGGTATCCCTGTATACCATAACAACACTCCCCTGTTCCTCAGTGATCCGAGAGTGGTATCCCTGTATACCATAACAACACTCCCCTGTTCCTCAGTGATCCGAGAGTGGTATCCCTGTATACCATAACAACACTCCCCTGTTCCTCAGTGATCCGAGAGTGGTACCCTGTATACCATAAACAACACTCCTGTTCTCAGTGATCCGCAAAGTGGTACCCTGTATACCATAACAACACTCCCCTGTTCCTCAGTGATCCGAGAGTGGTATCCCTGTATACCATAACAACACTCCCCTGTTCCTCAGTGATCCGAGAGTGGTATCCCTGTATACCATAACAACGCTCCTGATTCCTCAGTGATCCGAGAGTGGTACCCTTATACCATAACAACGCTCCCCTGTTCCTCATGATCGAGAGTGGTATCCTGTATACCATAACAACACTCCCCTTTCCTCAGTGAATCCAGAGTGGTAACATCCTGTATACCAAACAACACTCCCCTGTTCCTCAGTGATCCGAAAGTGGTATCCCTGTATACCATAACAACACTCCCCTGTTCCTCAGTGATCCGAGAGTGGTATCCCTGTACATCATAACTATAGTCCCCTGTACCCCAATCAGGGGAAGCGGTAAACTCGTAAGGGTCATAGGAATAGGAGACAATCAGGTTCGATGCAAGGAAGGTGAGAATAAATCCAGGTACTTGGATCAAGAGCCCTTCACTGGAATGGAAGCACCTTCCTTGAGATATAGGTCAACATCTTGAATAGACCCAAGAGGCAGAGCTCAACCCTCCCACAGAGGTATAGGAGGCGGAGATCAACATCCTTTAGATAAAGTGATTAAGAATAACATCCAGATGTAAAGCAGCACCCAGGTGGATTAACACTCAGATGGATTAACACCCAGATGGATTAATACCCAGGTGGATTAATACCCAGATGGATTAATACCTAGGTGGATTAACACCCAGAGGGGTTAATACCCAGGTGGATTAATACCCAGATGGATTAATACCCAGGGGATTAACCCCCAACGGGGATTAATCCAGGATTGGATAAAAAACCCAATGTGGTTTAACACCCAGGTGTGGTTTAACATCCAGGTGTGGTTTAACACCCAGGTGTGGTTTAACATCCAGGTATGGTTTAACACCCAGGTGTGGTTTAACACCCGGGTGTTTTTAACACCCGGGTTTGTGGTTTAAATCCGGGTGGGGTTTTAAAAACACCCAGGTGGGGTTTTTAACACCCAGGTGGGGTTTAACACCCAGGTTCCGGCAATGCATTTGGGTTCGGTTTAAGGTAACCGGTTTAGCATTATTAGTGACGTCTAACTCGGGAAAACCTCCACCAACCCGAAAATTTTTTGCATTTGCCCCCCGTCAAGCTAGATGGGGCCTTGCCAGTGCCCCTGCAACTAGATGAACCTTTGTCGTGCCTCCGTCAAGCAAGATGAGACCTTTGTCTGCCTCCGTCAAGCTAGAGAGGCCTTGCCGGCCTTCCGTCAACTAGATAACCCTTTGTAGTGCCTCTGTCAAGCTAATGAGGCCTTGCCAGTCCCCTCCGTCAAGCTAGATAACCTTGCCATGCCTCCTCAAGCTAATAACCCCTTGTCATGCCTCCGTCCAAGCTAGATTGGCCTTCCCCGTGCCTCCGTCAAGCTAGATGAGGCCTTGCAGTGCCCCGTCAAGCTGGATAACCCTTTGTCAGTGCCTCCGTCAAGCTAGATGAGGCCTTGTCAGTGCCTCCGTCAAGCTAATGAGACCTTGCCAGTGGCCTCCGTCAAGCTAGATGAGGCCTTGCCAGCCTCCGTCAAGCTAGATGAAGCCTTGCAGTGCCTCCGTCAAGCAAGATGAGGCCTTGTCAGTGCCTCGTCAAGCTATGATGAGCCTTGTCCAGTGCCTCCGTCAAGCTAGATGAGGCCTTGCCAGTGCCTCCGTCAAGCTAGATGACCTGCCAGTGCCTCCGTCAAGCTAGATGAAGCCTTGTCAGTGCCTCCGTCAAGCCTAGATGAGGCCTGCCAGTTGCCTCCGTCAAGCTAGATGAACCTTCAGTGCCTCCGTCAAGCTAGATGAGGCTTGCCAGTGCCTCCGTCAAGCTAGATGAGACCTTTCCATGCCTCGTCATACTAGATGAAGCCTTGTCAGTGCCTCCGTCAAGCTAGATGAAGCCTTGCCAGTGCCTCCGTCAAGCTAGATGAGACCTTGTTCCAGTGACCATCCGTCCAGCTAGATCGAGAGCTTGCGTATCCTCCGTCCATAACTAGATAGCCTTGCCATGCTCCGTCAAGCTAGATGAAGCCTTGCAGTGCCTCCGTCAAGCTAGATGAAGCCTGCCATGCCCCGTTCAAGCTAGATGAGATACCTTGCCAGTGCCTCCGTCAAGCAATGAAAGCCTTGTCAGTGCACTCCGTCAAGCTAGATGAGACTTCCAGTGCCTCCGTCAAGCATAGATGAACGACCTTGCCAGTGCCTCCGTCAAGCTAGATGAACCTTGCCAGTGCCTCCCTCAAGCTAGATGGAAGCCTTGTCATGCTCCGTCAAACTAGATGAGGCCTTGCCAGTGCCTCCGTCAAGCTAGATGGATTAATCCCAGTGATATCCCGTCAAGCTAGATGAACCTTGGCAGTGCCTCCTTCAGCAGATGAGAATATGCCAGTGCTCCGTCAAGCTAGATGAGGCCTTGCCATGCCGTCCGTCAACTAGAGTGAGAACCTTGTCAGTGCCTCCGGTCACAGCTAGATGGAACCTTGCCAGTGCTCGTCAACTCAGTGAGGCCTTCACCAGTGCTCCGTTCACAGCTAGATGAAGACCTTGTTACCCAGGTGCTCCGTACACACCTAGTGAGGCCTTAACATGCCATCCGTCAAGCTAGATGAGCCTTGCCAGTGCCTCCGTTCAAGCTAATGAGGCCTTGCCAGTTGCCTCGTCAAGCTAGATGAGACCTTGCCAGTGCCTCCGTCAAGCTAATGAGACCTTGCAGTGCCTCCGTCAAGCTAAGATGAGCCTTGCCAGTGCCTCCGTCAAGCTAGATGAGACCTTGCCAGTGCCTCCGTCAAGCTAGATGAAGCCTTGCCAGTGCCTCCGTCAAGCTAGATGAGACCTTGTCAGTGCCTCCGTCAAGCTAGATGAAGCCTTGCCAGTGCCTCCGTCAAGCTAGATGAGGCCTTGCCAGTGCCTCCGTCAAGCTAGATGAGGCCTTGCCAGTGCCTCCGTCAAGCTAGATGAAGCCTTGCCAGTGCCTCCGTCAAGCTAGATGAGGCCTTGCCAGTGCCTCCGTCAAGCTAGATGAGCCTTGCCAGTGCCTCCGTCAAGCTAGATGAGGCCTTGCCAGTGCCTCCGTCAAGCTAGATGAACGCCTTGCCAGTGCCTCCGTCAAGCTAGATGAAGCCTTGTCAGTGCCTCCGTCAAGCTAGATGAAGCCTTGCCAGTGCCTCCGTCAAGCTAGATGAGACCTTGCCAGTGCCTCCGTCAAGCTAGATGAAGCCTTGTCAGTGCCTCCGTCAAGCTAGATGAAGCCTTGCCAGTGCCTCCGTCAAGCTAGATGAAGCCTTGCCAGTGCCTCCGTCAAGCTAGATGAGGCCTTGCCAGTGCCTCCGTCAAGCTAGATGAGACCTTGCCAGTGCCTCCGTCAAGCTAGATGAAGCCTTGCCAGTGCCTCCGTCAAGCTAGATGAGACCTTGCCAGTGCCTCCGTCAAGCTAGATGAAGCCTTGCCAGTGCCTCCGTCAAGCTAGATGAGACCTTGCCAGTGCCTCCGTCAAGCTAGATGAAGCCTTGTCAGTGCCTCCGTCAAGCTAGATGAGGCCTTGCCAGTGCCTCCGTCAAGCTAGATGAGACCTTGCCAGTGCCTCCGTCAAGCTAGATGAAGCCTTGCCAGTGCCTCCTTCAAGCTAGATGAGACCTTGTCAGTGCCTCCGTCAAGCTAGATGAGGCCTTGCCAGTGCCTCCGTCAAGCTAGATGAGACCTTGTCAGTGCCTCCGTCAAGCTAGATGAGACCTTGCCAGTGCCTCCGTCAAGCTAGATGAGGCCTTGCCAGTGCCTCCGTCAAGCTAGATGAAGCCTTGTCAGTGCCTCCGTCAAGCTAGATGAGGCCTTGCCAGTGCCTCCGTCAAGCTAGATGAGACCTTGCCAGTGCCTCCGTCAAGCTAGATGAAGCCTTGCCAGTGCCTCGTCAAGCTAGATGAGACCTTGTCCAGTGCCTCCGTCAAGCTAGATGAAGACCTTGCCAGTGCCTCCGTCAAGCTAGATGAGACCTTGTCAGTGCCTCCGTCAAGCTAGATGAACCTTGCCAGTGCCTCCGTCAAGCTAGATGAGGACCTTGTCAGTGCCTCCGTCAAGCTAGATGAGGCCTTGCCAGTGCCTCCGTCAAGCTAGATGAGACCTTGCCAGTGCCTCCGTCAAGCTAGATGAGGCCTTGCCAGTGCCTCGTCAAGCTAGATGAGACCTTGCCAGTGCCTCCTGTCAAGCTAGATGAAGCCTTGCCAGTGCCTCCGTCAAGCTAGATGAGACCTTGCAGTGCCTCCGTCAAGCTAGATGAGCCTTGCCAGTGCCTCCGTCAAGCTAGATGAGACCTTGCCAGTGCCTCGTCAAGTTAGATGAACCTTGTCAGTGCCTCCGTCAAGCTAGATGAGACCTTGCCAGTGCCTCCGTCAAGCTAGATGAAGCTTTAACATTGCTTCTGTGAAGATTTTTCTCACCCGTCCACTCCTCTCTTCACACTTCAAATATAACAACAGCCCTGATAATAACATGAAACATATGCCATATACTATATATATATATAGATATATATCTATATAGTATATATGAACTTATATACTAATAATATTATATCTATATATATATAGCTTGAAATCACAACAATGAGCCTGCTGAAGAGACTCGAACCTACGAACCTTAGGACCAAGGTAAGCAGTGCTTTCAACAATAGCCTTCCCACTGGACCAATACCATTGGCGTGTAGCAGAGCTCACGTCTTGAATCCAAGGCAGCCCAGCTTTCAGGAGAGGCTTCCAGTGCTTTTCATCTAGATGTACCCTGCATGCATCAGCCGTACTAGAGATTTGAACAATGCAAGGATTCAGCAGATGAGCTGCGAAATCTCACAAACACGATCCTGGCTGAAGGAGACTCGAACCTACGTCAACTTAGGAAAGTACGCAGTGCTTTCCAATCTAACCCACACTGGAGCCATCCTTGCGTGTAGCAGAGCTACATTGATCCAGGCCAGCCGCTTTCAGGGAGAAGGCTTACCAGTGCTTTTCAACTCATACCCCTGCATGCATCAGCCTTACTAGAGATTTGAACAATGCAGGAATTCGCGAGAGCATGCTGAAATATACACAACACTGATCTCTAGCTGAATGGAGACCTCGAACCTACGAACCTTAGACAAGGTACGCATGCTTTACCAATCTACCTCACTCGACCATTACCTTGGCGTGTAGCAGAGCTACACGTTTGATTCCAAGGCAGCCAGCTTTCAGGAGAAAGGCTATACAGTATTTATTATTCATCCCCTGATGCATCACCTTACTAGAGATTTGAACAATGCAAGGAATTCGCGAGAGCATGCGAAATATACACAAACACTGCATATATATATATATGTATATACTTCCTGTCTACACTTCCTTAATAACCAAAATCGCATGATTATTTTTCTGCTTGATCAAATTTGCGTGGTGTGGTATTAATTATGTCTCCCTCCTCTGCATGCACCATTGCAGGCAGGTGCGCCATATTACCCAGAAAAAAAATTATAAAGAATTAACAAACTGAGTTAACTGTGCATCTGGCAGACCTATACACGGGGGCTACGACAGGTCCAGCTGGAGCACTGTAAATATGAGTGAAGAACGAGAGACAGGCGGCCTAACTAGTTTATATTTGGGACAACGTTTCGCTCAGTGTACAAACATTCAAATCATACTATCATCATACTATCATCAGGGTATGGTGTGAATTATACAGGTGATCTGTTACTTATACAGGAGGCGATGGTGAGCACTATACAGGAGGTGATGGTGAGCACTATACATGAGGTGATGGTGAGCACTATGCATGAGGTGACGGTGAGCACTATACATGAGGTGATGGTGAGCACTATACAGGAGATGATGGTGAGGAATGATGTATGTTTTTCATATTATTTTTATATAACGATTTTAGCTGTTTTATATCATTTGATGCTTAGGATATTTTATGATATCTTCTTGTAATTAGGGAAAAGACCTAGACCTCAGTGACCACCTTCCCTTCCTTCAAAACATCGGAATATCGTTTGTTGTGAGATACTCCTAAAAGCGGATGTACTCGGTGGTACAGGGAGAAGCCAGAAAGCTAAGGATCTTAGTGAGGGGTGACGACAACTACGTACATTTATAGGCCATGTTCGAGGTAGCGTTTCTGCACGAACGGTATCCTCGGTCCTAATCAGGACTACAAAAGTCACTCGTGGCGAAACGTTTCCTCTGACAAATGTCCTGAACTGTAAGTAAATGCCTTGATCCACTGCTTGTTTGTACCGCTGTGAAATTTACAACAGATCTTAGTGAGTTGAGAAAGCGATGTTTGTTACTTACTAGACTTGAGTGATTATGGATAAGGATGATGGAACTAACTGACGCTGCTGGAGCCAGATTTAATGCTCTATGATGGGAGATTTTTGTCAATACCACGACCACTACTACTCAGAGTTCCAGGTTCCTTCATGTGATTTAGACAACATCACCATTCAGCGCTCCAGACATCATCATTCACAGTTCCAGGTGCTGTGCTGGTGGCATTCAGACAACATTACTACCTGTTGTATTAATGTTGGTAGAATTACCTACAATATGTTAGGCAAAAGAACACAAGTGCAATTAATGTGACATTTTATTGTTGCAACGTTTCGCTCTCCAGGAGCCTCATCAAGCCGTTATAAACAATACATGAACACAGAGGGTATATATAGGCTTAGAGTGAGGTGTAATACTAGTGGTAGTAGTAGTAGTAGTAGTAGTAGTAGTAGTAGTAGGAGTAGTAGTAGTAGTAGTAGTAGTAGTAGTAGTAGTAGTAGTAGTAGTAGTAGTAGTAGTAGTAATAGTAGTAGTTGTAGTAGTAATAGTAGTAGTAGTAGTAGCAGCAGCAATATTAGTTGTAGTAGTAGTAGTAATACATTATGGTAGAACAATCAACTTTAGTATTCCATGTGCTGGTATCTTCAACACATCACCACCATTCAGTATTCCAGGTGTTCTGGTAACTTCCAGACATCACCACCATTCAGTTTTCCAGGTGTTGAGCTGGTAGCTTCCAGACATCACCACGATTCGTTGTTACACGTGTTGTTCTGGTACCTTTCAGACAAAATTCAGAATTCCGTTCTGTGATGAAGAGAGCTAGAAAAAAATATCACCTCTGTTCAGAATTTGGAGTTTCCATGATGGAAGCTTCTAAACATCACCATCATTCAGGAAGCCTCTTGAGTTATTGCAGTATTACAGCCAATATTCCGGGCCTTACAGAAAAGCAGTACATTAGTGCTTGAGGTAACAGTGGTGGTTACAATGTACTAATCTATCTCAAAGAGGACAGGCTTTGGAAGCCACATTTGTCACTCAGTGAAGGAGGGTCGGCTTCCTTGTAGCCTTGTAGCCAGGCCATCTGTTTCTCGAGCTCTGGTTCGTAGCCAGCTCAATATTTACACTCAAATTATAAGTCTCCGAGACTGGATAATAGCCACTTTTGGCAGAATGTCGAAGATGATAACTAGCCTGTGATGTGAACGATTATTGATAACGTTATATTTTCCAACTAATATGCCACTTCTTTTCATGTCTAAGTTAGTATTTAACTCATTAAGTCACATTACAAGCATTTAGATGTATTTCTAAGTTTCTAGAATCCTGTTCCTCCGAGTTTAGGTTCGCTGGTGTAGCTGATCTAGCAGGTATTAAAATATTCCGATTAAATACTCACAAACACTAAAATATAGTGTAATACAAAAATTAATTTATGCAAATTAACTTGCCATATTTGTCAATATAACGTACTTCCTGGTGTATGTATGCTTTTTTATATATATATATATATATATATATTTTTAAAATATATATATATATAATATATATATATATATATATATATATATATATATGTCGTGCCGAATAGGCAGAACTTGCGATTTGGCTTAAATAGCAACGTTCATCTTGCCATATAGGACAAGTGAAAATTTGTGTATGCAATAATTTCGCCAAAATCATTCTGAAGCTAACGAAAAAAAATATATTTCACTATGTTTGTTTAGTATTAAATTATTGTAAACAAATCTAAAATATATTTAGTTGGGTTAGGCTAAAATAAATTGGTTCTTGTTATAATAAGGTTAGGTAAGTTTTCTAAGATTCTTTTGGAGCAAATTAAAATTTTTTACATTAACATTAATGAAAAAAAATATATCTTTAAACGTATAAGAGAAAATTTTAGAAAGGACATAATTTTAAATGAGTTCTTGCTAATTGACCAGTTTTACATATTCGGCACGACATATATATATATATATATATATATATATATATATATATATATTTTTATATATATTTTTATATATATATATATTATATATATATATATTATATATTATATAAATTATATATATATATATATATATATATATATATATATAATATATATATATTATATATATAATATATATATATATATATATATATATATATTTTATATATATATATATATTTTATATATTAAAATATGTCGTGCCGAATAGGCAGAACTTGCGATCTTGGCTTAAATAGCAACGCTCATCTTACCATATAAGACAAGTGAAAATTTATGTATGCAATAATTTGCCAAAATCACTCGAAAATAACGAAAAAAATATTATTTGATTGTGTTTTGTTTAGTACTAAATTATTGTAGACGTATTTTTAAAAAATATTTAGTTGGGTTAGGCTAAAATAAATTGCTCTTGTTATAATAAGGTTAGGTAAGTTTTCTAAGATTTCTTTTGGTGCAAATTAAAAATTTTTACATTAACATTAATGAAAAAAAAATATATTTAAACGTATAAGAGAAAATTTCGGAAAGGACTTAATTTAATGAGTTCTTGCTAACTGACCAGTTTTACATATTCGGCAGACAATATATATATATATAATTTTTATATAATATATATATATAAATATATATTATAATATATTTTATATTTTTTTAATAAAAATTATATATATAATATTTTAATATTATATAATATATATAAATAATATATATATATAATTTATATATATATATATATAATTTTTATATATATATTTAAAAAATAAAAAAATTTATAATATATATTTATATATATATATATATATATATATTATATTATAATATATATTAATAAAGGCTATGATAGGGTGGATAGGGAGCAGATTTTGCATGAAGGGAATAATGTAAGTTATAAATGTTGTAAAGATTTTTTTTATGGGGATAGCGAGGCATGTTGGGGTGGTGGGGGAAAAGGGAAATATTTCCGAAAAGAGGTTTTTGACAAAAATTCCCAAATGCCCCTGGTTTTTTTAGATTTTTAGATTGGTGTGAAAAAATTTAAATTTGGGGTACGGGGGAGAGGGGGGGAATTAAATTATTCTGACTAAATACCAAAGGAAGTTGACACTTTTACTTTTCCCTGATTGCTGTGTTCTGGAGGTTGTGAAAAGAAGTTGCAAATGTTAGTGGACGAGTTTGGAAAGGGGTTATAAAGGAATTTGAAAGTATAAAAAATAAGAGAAGGGTGATGAGGGTATCAAATAGTTGGGTAAGAAAAAAATAAATATCAGATTGGGGGAGAGATGGAGTTGGAAGGGGAAAGTGCTCAGATATTTTGGGGGGGCGTCCACGGATGGGTAATAAAGGACGAGGTAAACCATAGAACTGAAGGATAGAAGGTGGGTGGTGCATTGAGATTGCATTGAGATATGTGTAAACAAAGAACGTTAGTCATAGAGGCAAAGAAGAAAAAGTATGAGAGTATAGTGGTACCGACACTCTTATATGGGTGTGAAGCATGGGTTGTGAAAGGTGTAGCAAGAAAGAGGCTGGAGACAGTGGAAATGTCATGCGGCGTAAATATTATGCAGAGAATTCGTAGTGTGGAAATTAGGAGGAGGCGCGGAGTTACTAAAAGTACTATTCAGAATGCTGATGAAGTGGTTTGGTCAGTTTGAGAGGAGGAAGCAAAATAGGATGATTTGGAGGGTGTATAAATCGGTAATAGAGGGAAGGCGGGGTCGGGGTCGTCCTAGGAAAGGAAGGAGGAAGGGGGCAAATGAGTTTCTGTGTGCAAGGGGCTTGGGCATACAGCAGGCATGTGTAAAAGTATTAGATAGGATTGAGTGGAGAAGACTGGTTTTTGGCACATGAGCAGGTAATATTTTGTGAAGGGATTCAGGAAAACTGGTCAGTTGGACTTGAATCCTGGAGGTGGGTAGTACAGTGCCTGAACTCTAAAGAAAGGGTTTGGGATATTTGCTGTTTAGAGTGACATCTAAACTGTCACATTTCCGCGCCTTTGGCTAGACAGTGATAGTGTGAATGATGGTGAAAGGTCTTCTTTTCTTGGTCACCCTGCCTCAGTAGGAGACTGCCAGAGTGTTAATTATATAAAAATATTTTATATATATATATATAATATATATAAATTTTATATATATATATATAATATATATATATATATATATTTTATATATATGTCGTGCCGAATAGTAAAACTGGTCAATTAGCAAGAACTCATTTAAAATTAAGCCTTTCTAAAATTTCTTTTATACGTTTAAAGATATATTTTTTTCATTATGTTAATGTAAAATTTTTAATTTTGGGACCAAAAAGGGAACTTAGAAATCTTACCTAACCTTATTAAAACAAGAACAATTTATTTTTTGCCTAACCCAACTAAATATATTTTTGATTTGTTTACAATAATGTAATACTAAACAAACACAGTGAAATATTTTTTTCGTTAGGTTCAGAATGATTTTGGGGGAAATTATTGCATACACAATTTTCACTTGTCTTATATGGCAAGATGAGCTTTGCTATTAAGCCAAGATCGCAAGTTCTGCCTATTCGGCACGACAATATATAAAATAATATATATAATATATATATAATATATATATATAATATTTTTAATATATTATATATATTATATATATATATATATATATATGTCGTGCCGAATATGTAAAACTGGTCAATTAGCAAGAACTCATTTAAAAAAAGTCCTTTCAAAAATTTTCTCTTTCACGTTTAAAGATATATTTTTTTCATTAATGGTTAATGCAAAAACTTTTAATTTGCAAAAAAAGAATCTTAGAAAACTTACCAAAACCCTTTTTATAACAAGAACAATTTATTTTAGCCTAACCCAACTAAATATATTTTAGATTTGTTTACAATAATGTAATACTAAACAAACACAGTGAAATATATTTTTTTCGTTAGGTTAAGAATGATTTTGGCGAAATTATTCCATACACAAATTTTCGCTTGCTTATATGGCAAGATTTAGCGTTGCGATTTAAGCCAAGATCGCAAGTTCTGCCCATTTTGGCACGACATTTATATATATATATAAAATATATATATATATATATATATAATATAATATATATATTCTTTTCTTTCAACACACCGGGCCCTATCCCACCCAGGCAGGGTGGCCCAAAAGGAAAAACGAAAGTTCTCCTTTTCATTTAGTAATATACAGGAGAAAAGGTTACTAGCCCCTTGCTCCCGGGATTTTAGTCGCCTCTTACCAAACACGCATGGCTTACGGAGGAAGAATTCTGTTCCACTTCCCCATGGAGAATTATATATAAAAATATATATATATATATATATATATATATATAATAAATATATATATATATATAATTTTTAGTGGGCCCAATATGTAAAACGGGCAATTACAAAACCATTTAAAAATTTAAATGCTTTCTAAAAATTTTCCCTTTTTTTTTTTTAAAGATATTTTTTTCATTAAGTTAATGAAAAATTTTTTTTTGCAAAAAAAGGAACTTAAAAACTTACCAACCTTTTTAAACAAGAAAATTTTTTTAAACCCTAACCCAAACTAAATATATTTTAGATTTTTTACAATAAGAAATACTAAACAAACACAGGAAAAAATTTTTTTCTTTAGGTTCAAAAGTTTTTGGGAGAAATTATTGCATACACAATTTTTTCACTTGTTTATATGGCAAGATGACTTTGCTATTAACCCAAATCGCAAGTTCTCCCTATTCGGCACGAAAATTTATAAAATAAAATATTAAAATTATATAAAAATTTTATATAATATAAATTTTTTAAATAATTTTATATTTTATATATTATTATAAAATAGTCGTGCCGAAATGTAAAACGGTCAATTGCAAAAACCCATTTAAATAAGTCCTTTTAAAAATTTTTTCTCTTTCACGTTTAAAGATATTTTTTTTTCAAAATGTTAAGCAAAAACTTTTAATTTTTTTGCAAAAAAAAGAAT
This sequence comes from Cherax quadricarinatus, assembly GCF_026875155.1. Taxonomy (NCBI): domain Eukaryota; kingdom Metazoa; phylum Arthropoda; class Malacostraca; order Decapoda; family Parastacidae; genus Cherax; species Cherax quadricarinatus. The sequence continues at coordinate 38,737,342 of NC_069422.1, forward strand.
CTTAAAAAATTTCCCAAAACCTTTTTTAAAACAAAAAATTTTTTTTACCCTAACCCAACTAAAAAATTTTTTAGATTTGTTTCAATAATGTAATACAAAACAAACACGTGAAATAATTTTTTTCGTTAGGTTAAGAATTTTTTGGCGAAATTTTTCCATACAAAAATTTTTTCGCTTGCTTTATGGCAAGTTTAGCGTTGCGTTTTAACCCAAAGATCGCAAGTTCTCCTTTTTCGGCACGAATTTATATATATATATTAATATTATATTTTATATATAAATATAATTTATAAATTTTCTTTTTTCAACACACCGCCGTACCCACGGGGGCAGGGGGGCCCCAAAAGGAAAAACAAAATTTTTCCCCTTTTTTCATTTGAATATACAGGAGAAGAGGTTACTAGCCCCTTGCTCCCGGCATTTTAGTCGCCTCTTCCCAAACACGCATGGCTTACGGAGGAAGAATTCTGTTCCACTTCCCCATGGAGAATATTATAATATATATATATATATCTATATATATATATATATAAATATATATATATATATATATATTATGTCGAGCCGAATATGTAAATGGTCAAATTAGCAAGAACCATTTAAAATTAAGTGCTTTCTGAAATTTTTCTTGTACTTAAAGATATATTTTTTTCATTGATGTTAATGTAAAAAATTTTATTTGCTCCAAAAGAATCTTAGGAAAACTTACCTGAACCTTATATAAAAAGAACAATTTATTTGAGCCTAACCAGAAATAATTTTAGATTGGTTTACAGTAATTTAATACTAAACAAACACAGTGAAAAAATTTTTTTTCGTTAGGTTTCAGAATGATTTTGGCGAAGATTATTGCATCACAAATTTTCACTTGTCCTGTATGGCAAGATTGAGACGTTGCTATTTAAGCCAAGATCCAAATTTGCTTATTCGGCACGACATATATATATAAATATAGGTATGGGATATATATATATTATATATTATACTAATATATAATATATATCATATATTAACATAGTACATATATATGTAATATAATATAATTATTATATTTATACCCTCTAGTAGGTAGTAGGTTGGTAAGATACCTCCCAGGGAGGTACTACCGTCCTGCCAAGTGAGTTTAAAATAAAGCTTAATTGTTTACATGATGGTAAGGATTGCTGGCGTGTCCTTTTTCTCTATGAACATGCAAGATTTCAGGTATGTTTAGCTACTTCTACTTAAACTTAGGTCACACAACACATACATTTACAACATATGTATACTACACCCCTCTGGGTTTTCTTCTATTTTCTTACAGTCTTGTTCTTGTTTATTTCCTCTTACTCCATGGAATGGAACAAATTTCTTCCCCGTAAGCTATGCTTGTAAGAGGCATCTAAATGCCAGGTTTAAGGGGCTTATAGTAACCCTTCTCCTGTAAATATATTTCTAAATGTGAAAGGAGAAACTTTTGGTTATTTCCTTTTGGGCCACCCTGCTTGGTGATACAGCCGTATGTGAAGAAGAGTATATATATATCATATATCAATATATCTATTGATAACATTATATAATATATAATATATATATATATATATATATATATATATATATAATATATATATATATATATATATATTATGAGCTGAGGTAGGATAATAGATCTTAGCTTGTAAAACTGGTCTGTGCAAATAAAAATGCATTGACACAGTCCTGTGAATAGAGCAATACTTTAGTGAAAAAGAAAGATGAGAAAGAAGCAGATGATAATGCAGGAAGATAAAGGATTCACGTCCCATCCCTCGTCCCCGCTCCTCCGCTGACACGGTATTTGCATTGGAACATCTCCTCTGACGCGCCCACCCATAATGACTCCTTTAATTTTGACTTGAAGGGGGAGAGGTAAAATCTGAAAATAAAGGGGGCGAGTCTGTGAATACTAATAAGATAAGGAAGCGGAAATTTTACATAATGTATGATTGATGTAATTTAAATTGTAATTACGAGGTGATTTGGCGTCGAATTTAAACTGGTTGGCGTTGGCTTCCCTGGCAGACGTCACTGGGATTTAGGAGCTCCCAGGAAATTATGTACGGGACAAGTTTGTTGACTGCTGGACAAGGTATCTTGCAGTCTTTATCATTACAAAGCTTTATGCTGTAGAATAGATATTCTTCTTCTTTCAACAAACCGGCCGTATCCCACCCAGGCAGGGTGGCCCAAAAAGAAAAGATTATCTTTTTAATTTTAGTAATGTATACAGTAGAAGGGGGTTACTAGCCCCTTGAGAATAGATATTAATATTACTAATTATTACTAAGTAATCGCTTTGTAGGTATATTCTTCATTTAATTGTCTATTTCTGTGTGTGTGTGTGTGTGTGTGTGTGTGTGTGTGTGTGTGTGTGTGTGTGTGTGTGTGTGTGTGTGGTGTGTGTGTGTGTGTGGTGTGTGTGTGTGTGTGTGTGTGTGTGTGTGTACTCACCTAACTGTGTGAAGATATATTTTTTTCCATTTATTATAACAAGCGCAATTTAGTTTAGTCTGATCCAACTAAATATATTTTAGAAAAGTTTACAATAATATAATAATAAACACACACAATGAAATATATTTTTTTCGTTAGGTTCAAAATGATTTTTGTGAAATTATTGCATACTCAAATTTTCGCTTGCCTTATTCGGCAAGAACAGCGTTGCTATATAAGCCAAAATCGCAAGTATAATGAACTGTTGTCACTGCTTATTTATAACCCACATGGAGACAGAAACTCAAAGAACATAAATTTATAGGAATTTGCGCCTGTAACCTTGCAGGGGAGCATGAAGTTCAGGTCAGTGCGTGGGAAACAGGAAAGGATGAGTGGGTGATGCGGGTCTTAAGTGAACCTTAAAGTTTGGGGTAGGAAGTTCCTTTGTGCTGTGTATTCCTGTCTTGTGCTGGTTTTTCTGTTTTAAAGGGCAAATTTTGCAAGACGTCGGGTTCTAGCCCATGTGAAATGTTGAAATTGTGGGTGGTTCTGGAGGGTGATTTTAAAATTTTTGCGGTTTATAGCTCGTGTGTTTTGGGGTTTGAGGGTGGGGGTTTCCCATGAATTTTGTGATTGTTGAGCAAACATGTTGTAAAAGGGCTGAATTTTTCTGTTTAAAACGTATTCCCCCTCGGGGTTTCCATAATTTTTGGGAAATAGATCCGACTTGACTGCCCAATTATCTGGTTGAAATTTTTTTGCAGCTTTTGTGTTCAAAGTATTTCGTGATCAACATTGTTCTTGGATAAATATTGTTCTTGTGATCAAAAAGCTTTTGTTTTCAACATTATTTGAATCAATCAACTTTGCTCTGTGTCAACATTGAGCAACATTTCTCTGGTGATAACTTGTGATCACTTTGCTCTGGTGCAACATTGATGATCAACTTTGCTCTGATGTCAACATTGATGACAACTTTGCTCTGATGACAACATTGTGATCAACTTGCTCTGGTGATCAAAAAGTCCCGGGGGTTCAGAGAATTAAAATATGCAGGAAACCCTCTTCATTATTCTAGAGGGAAATAAATCAGGTCATTACCCTGGGGGGAAGTTTTCAGGTTTTTCAAAAGGTGAGAATAAATGCGTTAGCATCAACAATCAAAATTCCCCCGGCGTGAGCGGTACCTCAAATTATTCATGACACTCAAAAACACATATTTTTGTCTTAAACAGTCTGTTGATATAAAAACATTATTTTTAGAAATTTTTTTACCCCCGTCCTCCTGATCCCCTTTGGGTATCCTGGAAATTTAAAAACTGACGGAGATTTTCCCGCTTTCCGAGAGATCCGTTGGTTTATGTTTAAAAAATTTTGGGTTCCGCCTGACGAGCGTATCCCGTCTGACGGGTGGACGGGGGATCAAACCCCCCACCCCGATTCAATCCCCCTTTTTGAACTGGAAAACCCCAACGTAAGCCCTTCGGGGGGAGAGGGGCGTGGAAGCCCAATTATTTACTCATGAACATTGTCTGAATATTTTTGGGGTGTGTGGTGTGTGTGTGCCGCGCGGTCGTGCTTGTATGTGTGGTGTGCTTTTTATTTAGTTTTATCAAAGACCTTGGATAGGGCCCAACTGTTTTTTTGTGTTAGTTTCCCCTGCCTTTTTGGGGGTGTGTGTGTGTGTGTGTGTGGTGGTGTGGTGTGTGTGTGTGTGTTTCATCACGGCATAATTTATTATAACAAGCAGGTATGTCTTTTCGCAAAATTATTAAAAAAATCCCCTCCCTGGAATTTTTTGGGGAAAATTTACTTTACGCGTTAAGATGACGATTTATACGTGTTACCTGACGCTGCCAGGTTGTCATATTCACAGTTACACAGTCGACAACTATAAAGGAATACATATAATTCACTAAATTGCCATTTTGGGATTTTAACTCCCCAAAACGTAATGACCGGTTGCAAACAAAACCCGGTAAGGTTTAATGCCTTACGCGCTAGCCTGGAGTTATACGATTCACTTGCCGCGAGTTCAATCCTCACCTGCACCATGGTTTCATTGTGATATATTGTGGCTGTGAGTCCTCACACTGTAAGTGAAGATCGTGTACTTTTTAACGGTGTAATTTGATTGTGTCACCTCTCTGCCAGACGTATCCCATCTAGTTACTAAATTTACTTATTGAATTTTAAATCTACGTATATAAATATATAGGTAGGTTAATTTTTATTATTCTAACCTAAAGTGTTTAAGTTAGATTTTTTCCCGAAACTGAAAACGTTTGGAAATTATTTAAAGAGTAATACGAGAGAACATGTAGTTTAAACTGTGAGGATGTGGTGTGTGGTGCTGTGTGAGGATGTGGTGTGTGGTGCTGTGTGAGGATGTGGTGTGTGGTGCTGTGTGAGGATGTGGTGTGTGGTGCTGTGTGAGGATGTGGTGTGTGGTGCTGTGTGAGGATGTGGTGTGTGGTGCTGTGTGAGGATGTGGTGTGTGGTGCTGTGTGAGGATGTGGTGTGTGGTGCTGTGTGAGGATGTGGTGTGTGGTGCTGTGTGAGGATGTGGTGTGTGGTGCTGTGTGAGGATGTGGTGTGTGGTGCTGTGTGAGGATGTGGTGTGTGGTGCTGTGTGAGGATGTGGTGTGTGGTGCTGTGAGAGGATGTGGTGTGTGGTGCTGTGTGAGGATGTGGTGTGTGGTGCTTGTGAGAGGATGTGGTGTGTGGTGCTGTGTGAGGATGTGGTGTGTGGTGCTGTGTGAGGATGTGGTGTGTGTGTGCTGTGTGAGGATGTGGTGTGTGGTGCTGGAGAGGATGTGGTGTGTGGTGCTGTGTGAGGATGTGGTGTGTGGTGCTGTGTGAGGATGTGGTGTGTGGTGCTGTGTGAGGATGTGGTGTGTGGTGCTGTGTGGAGGATGTGGTGTGTGGTGCTGTGTGAGGATGTGGTGTGTGGTGCTGTGTGAGGATGTGGTGTGTGGTGCTGTGTGAGGATGTGGTGTGTGGTGCTGTGAGAGGATGTGTGTGTGTGGTGCTGTGTGAGGATGTGGTGTGTGGTGCTGTAGAGGATGTGGTGTGTGGTGCTGTGTGAGGATGTGGTGTGTGGTGCTGTGTGAGGATGTGGTGTGTGGTGCTGTGTGAGGATGTGGTGTGTGGTGCTGTGTGAGGATGTGGTGTGTGGTGCTGTGTGGAGGATGTGGTGTGTGGTGCTGTGTGAGGATGTGGTGTGTGGTGCTGTGTGAGGATGTGGTGTGTGGTGCTGTGTGAGGATTTTGGTTGTGTGGTGCTGTGTGAGGATCTGGTGTGTGGTGCTGTGTGAGGATGTGGTGTGCGGTCTGTGGTGTGTGGTGTGTGTACTGTGGTGTGTGGTGCTGTGGTGGTGGTGCTGTGAGCTTTGTGCTGTGGTGTGTAGTGCTGTGGTGGGGTATTTGCTGTGGTGGTGTGGTGCTGTGGTGTGTGTGTTGTGGTGTGTGGCTGTGGTGTGTGGTGTGTAGTGCTTGGTGTGTAGTGCGGGTGTGGTGTGTAGTGCTGCGGTGTATGGTGCTGTGGTGTATGGTGTTTGTGGTGTGTGGTGCTGTGGTGTGTAGTGCTGTGTTGTGTGGGGGCTGTGGTGTGTGGTGCTGTGGTGTGTAGTGCTGTGGTGTTGGTGCTTGTGGTGTGTGGGGCTGTGGTTTTAGTGCTGTGGTGGGGTGGTGCTGTGGTGTGTGGTGCTGTGGTGTGTGGTGCTGTGGTGTGTATTGCTGTGGTGTGTGGTGCTGTGGTGTGTGTGCTGGGGTGGTTGGTGTGTGGTGCTGGGGGTGTTTTAGTACTGTGGGGTTTGTGTGTGCGCGGTGTATGGGGCTGTGGTGTATGGTGTTGTGGTGTGTGGTGCTGTGGTGTGTAGTGCTGTGTTGTGTGGTGCTGTGGTGTGTGGTGCTGTGGTGTGTAGTGTGTTGTGTTTTGGGTGTGGGTGTGTGGGGCTGGGGTGTGTAGTGCTGTGGTGTGTGGTGCTGTGGTGTGTGGTGCTGTGGTGTGTGGTGCTGTGGTGGGGTAGGCGTGGTGTGTGGTGCTGTGGTTTTGTGGTGCTGGGGTGTGTGGTGTGTGGTGCTGTGGTGTGTAGTACTGTGTGGTGTGTAGTGCTGCGGGTATGGGGCCCTGTGGTGTATGGTGTTTGGTGTGTGGTTTTTGTGGTGTGTAGTGCTGTGTTGTGGGGGTGCTGTGGTGTGTGTGGTGTTGTGGTGGGGGTGCTGTGGTGTGTAGTGTTGTGGCGTGTATGCTGTGCGGTGTGTAGTGCTGTTGTGTGTGGTGGTGTGGTGTGTGATGTTGGGGTATGTGGTGCTGTGGGGTGTAGGGGTATGTGTGTGCTGTGGTGTGTGGTGCTGTGGTGTGTGGTGTGTGGTGTTGTGGTGTGTGGTGCTGTGGTGTGTAGTGCTCTGGTGTGTGGTGCTGTGGTGTGTGGTGTTGTGGTGTGTGGTGCTGTGGTGTGTAGTGCTGTGTGGTGTGGGGGTGCTGGGGTTTGTGTAGTCTGTGTGTGGTGGTGCTGTGGTGTGTGGTGTTGTGGTGTGTGGTGTTGTGGTGTGTAGTGCTGTGTGGTGTGTGGTGCTGTGGTGCGTAGTGCTGTGTGGTGCTTTGTGGTGTGTAGTGCTGTGTGTGTGTGGTGCGTGGTGTGTGGTGTTGTGGTGTGTGGTATTGTGGTGTGTAGTGCTGTGTGGCGTGTGGTGCTGTGGTTTTGTAGTGCTGTGTGGTGCTGTGTGGTGTGTAGTGCTGTGGTGTGTAGTGTTGTGTGTCATCATGAACTCCACTTTGTGATCGAGGTGCCTCCAGGGTGCCATAATTCTCCTGGGAACTGTGGTTATCCTTCATGAGGTTTATTGTGACTCAAGTCTTATGGCTTTTGACTTTTGCCCCATAACTTTATCAACTCACATAATTTTCTCTAGCTGAGGTAGTCATCAGAGACTGCTGTAAGATTAGAAAGGGATGTAGGATTTCGGATGAAATTGCTTCCTGCCACTTGCTGTTATCTAGTTTTATTGCTACACTTCTCAGAGCTTTGTTTTTTTCAGATAATGAAGTTTATTGATGTTTCTAATCCTGCTTTATTTCACGACCTGAGGATATTTATGTTGGTTAATCAGCGAGATTACTTTTAGGTAGAAATAAACGCTCTTGTGAGCTGTTTCATAGCGATGGCCAGTTACTGTATAAGAACCGATGCTTTGTCATACATGTGGGTGGGAAGGGGGCATAGTCCCTTCACCTTTCCCACTGATAATAATCAGAAATTGAGGGGAAAGTTATTGAAATTAGAATCTCACAATATCGTGAAAGTAGTAAATGGTGTAAGGAGTCCTGGGAGCTCGATCCGGTGACCTCACAGACGCTATCCTTCGAAGTTAGTGCCTTGAAGTGGATAAAGAAATCGGAGCTACCCACTTCGATCAGACCTGAGTGTTTCCCATTCCCAAGTGGCTGCATGACTTTCATGGGTTTAGCGCTTCCCCGCGAGTGCGCTAAACGGGTGTCCTACGGGTAGGCCACCACTCTGGGTGGCCACCACTCTGGGTGGCCACCACTCTGGGTGGCCACCACTCTGCAAAGTCTTTCAAATATGAATTTGATTGTAGACACAATTGCAGAAGTTCCAGCTGTCACTCTAGCTGTCAGCTGACACCACAAGCACTTTCTTTCTTTCCTGGACAGAAGAGATTAGCATATGATATGCTAATCTCTTCTGTCCAGGAAATGTCTGTTTCACGAAAGTAATGAATGAGTTTACTGCTTAATATCGCATTTTTAGAGTAATCGGGAAAAAATGATAATACGTTTGTGCAAAGTGAATATTACCATCTGTCAAGAATATTTTAGACACTAAAATAGCTATGAAAATCAATTCTCACTGTATGTATAGTGTATATATGTATACACACCTCCGTCAAGAACAGAAAAGCACAATACCGGACCGAAATGATGTCATAAGCTGCTCTCTCCTCTGGGCGACTTATTTGTGTATTACACCTCCGTGTTTATACACTGAGAGATACACACGTCTTGGTAAATATAAACACTGCATATTTACATGCATTTGGTTTGTGTGCTAAATTTAAATCGTTATGTGAGGTTCATTAAGGCTGCATTTCACTTGTGCGCTACCAATTCAAGAATATTTTAATCCCTAAGATTAAATTCCCAGTATATATACATTCAGAAGTACAAATCTCTTGGTGTATATACCTTGTATAGAAGCGGCAAGTATCACTCTCTATTATAATAACTTACATAAATCGTATGCACAATACTCTCGAATTTTGCTAAAGCGTTTCACGAAGAGGCAGCTTCGAACTCAAGCCGAAATGGCAGTGAGGAACGGCGACGTTGATGGTGCCAGTGTTAAAGCTTTCTTTTACCGTGTCTGGGGGGGGGGGTTTGAAACTCGGAAGAAATATACGTGTTGTGATGAAGACATAGTGGGTGAGGGGAAACATCGTTAGTACAATGTTTTGTTAGCGGCGGAGCTGAGAGATATAAGACGCTGTGATCGAGATAGCTGCGAACCTATTTCTTGCTTGATTACTTTGAACTTTGCTGTATCTGAGAGCCTAATGCACTGTAAACATTTCAGACAACACTGAAGATGCTATTATGCATATATTGACGTCAACAGTCCGTGGGTTTGTGCCTTTACGTAAATTAAGAGGAAAAATGTTTCCTAAGCACTAGTGTTACCCAGGAGATATTTCTGAAAAAATGGACATTGCTTGTGTTGAGTACCCATTCCCTACAAGGGCTCCCCGCATATACTCCCACACTTACCTTCAATCTTAAGCAGTTTTCCGCTCTCCTCGCTTACAAACTTTTCTCACGCTGCATTTTTTAGATATCCATTTTGCTCTCCACCGCCGTAACAACTTCCAACGAAATATAATCGCCACATTTCTTTCTTCGATCCCTCGTCTTTTACAGACTTTTCCCATTCCTCACACCGTCCACTTCCCTTATTTCTTATCCAGTTCTTTAGCGGTTTCTTTCATGCATCTTCACTCAAGTAATCACTAATGAAAAATACAAATGAAAATTATTAAATATATAAGAAAAATTCCGACGCAAAATATCAAAAAACTTCCGAAAAAAGTTTGATCCTGTTGTGCATCTTTTCAGTGTACAGTCACTGAGAGTTTGCTGTCAGTGTGTATGTTCACCGGGATACTTGACTGGTAACATGAACATGCAGCCTTAATGTTCTCATTTAGTTGACAGGCTTTCAACCAAACACATTAACCGTTGCATGCCGTGTCAGTGTGCTTGTCATAGCGTCCCCGTGGTAGGTACAGCTTTCCATTGTCACTGCCCACTGAAAAAAAATTAATCAGTAATGAAGAGATCCCAGGCGTTGAAAATCATTATTATCAACATGACTGCATTAAATCTGAACTAAATGCAATTTGGTACTTCGTCTAGCATGACCTGTACGAACTGTATCGCTAAAGACAACAGGAGCAATTCACCCCTCCATCAGAAAGCCCCTCCTTAGAGGTTCATTGCTAGTAATCCCTGTCTTTAATTACTTGCAAAGGCAAGTGCTCAAGAAGTAATTTCTCCCTTAACTGTTCATAATGATATATCACAAATTATAAACACTGATGGATCTACACAAGAGTTTATTGACAGGGCTACATCTGCTCTTGTTGCCACCTCTCTAGACAAGAACGATAGGAAGCAAGTTGTGTTATACAAAAGAATTAATAACTGGGAGTCTACACTACAAACAGAATTATTTGTCATACTAATGACACTAAATTTAACTTATGACACTGAGCTTAGCTCTGATTATTGCTGATTCTATGACATCACTGAAGACTCTTGACTCACATAATGACTCTAACATCATGCTCATAAACTTGCAAAATATCTATACTCAAAAATCAGTGAAAATCGAATTAACGTACAATTTTTATTGATTCCATCACACAATGAAATACTCCTTCTTGATAAAGTAGATAATTTTGGTATGTCTGTGTCTAGCATTAGAAATAATACTTGGAGATGAGTAATTAAGATGAATTTCAGGAATGCAGTTAGAAGCCTGAGTAGATCTTTCACTCGACGTAAGATGGACGTAGATAATTACGTTTATGGAGCAACTTGCAATGTGAACAGATTGACTAATGTTATAATAGCCAGTCTTGGGCTTGGTTACGAGTGCCTCTGGCACTCTGGCAGATGTACAGATGATGATCAAACTAAATTCTAAGTATGTGGTCAGTTTTATGGTTATTGAACAGTGTGTTGTCATTAATTGTCCACTTATTGAGAAATATAGAGATAGTATAATAACATACGTGATATGTCAAAGTGATTTATTAATAAAAATAAGATAGCAGACATAATAAGCAAATAGCCAAAATTTGCTTGAAACAGATAGTTAATTATGAGCACAAATCTGTAGGTATAAATCTAAGGCTCACACTAACATGTATGTTCATGACTGACTACACTAACATATACTGTGTGTTCATGACTGACCACATGTGGCATGCAAAGAGTACGTAACCTTTATTCGGCGCATGTACACACCCTCATTGAAAGGCTATCTCCTCCAACCAGCGAACCAGGTACTAGGGTTGATGATGGGGCCCCGTCGTTCAATCACCCAGGTTCCAGCCAATGAGAAGATGGTTTTGGCAATCGCAGAGGTGTTTTGGGTGCCACTCACCTGTCTGCCCTTGTCATTCCCATTCTAGAGCTGGTTGAAACACGGTCTGCTCTCTAGTGGCTTCTATTCTGCCTTGCTTACCGTGGAGTGCACTAATACCTATTGTTGTACATAGTGTATATAGTGTACATACTTCTGTTCTAAACCGGTGAAGGATAATACAAGTCAAAAGTTTTTCTGCTGTGTTTATTTTGCTCCCTTTACACCCAGGATAACAGGCCTTCGGGACTCCTGGGTTGTAATACCACACTAACACAGACTATGTGTTCGTGACTGACCACACTAACACATACTATGTGTTCGTGACTGACCACACTGACACACTATGTTCGTGACTGACCACACTGACACATACTATGTGTTCGTGACTGACCACATTGACACACTATGTTCATGACTGACCACACTAACACATACCATGTGTTGATGACTGACCACACTAACATATAACCACAAGAAGCCATTATTGTAAATTGAGAAAAACATGAAGGAGAAATTTTGCAACACTAAAATAACTTTTTGAAGCAACGTAGAAATATGTTACTTTCGTAATATTTCTTTTCGTTTCTTTTTTTTTTTGGGGGGGAGTCCCGCACTCTGTTCTCTAGAGCGGTGAACGTTGGTGTGCAGAGCTGAGGGACTGATCACCTCAAAACTACGTCTTCAAGGGTGATGGACTGATTACATCGTCTTCACATCTCTTCTGATTCTACCAACTTTTCTGTACTCGACTGAGGAAACCTGCTGTGTAGGCGAAACGTTTCGAAATAAAGATACCTAATTGTTGCACATGTGTCTTACCTAACAACCTGTCGGTATTTTATACCATTTTAATATTCACAGTCTCTCATCTTCGAAGACACATGGGTTCTGATTTTTTAATAAGAATGTACATTGATACACTTTTGTGCAGGCATAGAACTGAAATATATCATTTATTAAACAAGATTGTCTTAATATTTGAGAACTGTATATTTGTCTATAAAACACTTAACATAAATTAAAAACATTAATGATGACACTAAGATTATAATAACTCGTGTACTCCCTGAAAATACCGCCGAATTTCCCTGGGGGTACGAGTACCCCAGTTTTGAACGCGTGCTGCAGAGCGGTGAAGGCTGGTGTGTAGAGTGCTTTAGTCTCCACAGCGAGGAAGGTTGGCGTGCAGAGTGCTGTATCGCCAAGTTTAGGGCTGCCAGACTAGCGTTGATGGTGAGGAAGCCTCAAGGGCCGTCACTTGCTGTCACTCGGTGGCGCGACCCTCCAGGGAAACCTGCCACGCTGCCGCCTTGAAAATGTTAATTTTATAAAAGCTGTCATTCGCAGGTGGGATTTACCTCTATGAGAATGCTTGTTGAAGTTACTAAGAGACAGGCTGAGGCGACGAGGGTTCTTTCTTTTCCCCCAACTCAGAGTTCTGACTCTCACTCTCTCTGGGTACACAGCTCCTTTTTCTTTCTCTTTTTTTTTCTTGGACTTCGTGTTTCTTAACAGGTCATTGATGCAAATACTTTGGGAAGCTCTAAGACTGGGAAGGACAAACAAATGAGTGGAAAGGGTTGGTTGTATGTTGGGCCTGCCTAATATAGGCTAGTATACCTACTGCAGTGCTCCTTCTCATGGTCTTGTTTTCTTTATTCTTCCTGGTGAAAGTCCTGATGGTAATCAAAACACTATGCTTGTTGCCAGTGACCTAAGCATTTTGTATTTTAAAGATACACAGTTTTGGTGAATGTGCATAATTTTAACTTACATGGGACGAGCACTAGCTCTTGTTTCGTTAATTACACCTTTCTGCCAGAATCCTCGACGAGAAATCCCAAATTCTGAAGCTGTCAGGTCTCGCCAGCTGGCGCGATTACCGAATGGAAGATGGATCCTCCAGCATTTCCTGCGTTGAATAATCCACACGGATGTTGATGGTGTAAACTAGTGTAATAGCAGCAGTGGTTGTAGCAATATTTATATCGCTATATGTAAAATTAAAGTTATGAGGAAGATGAGTGTATCACTATGGTACACACACTAATACAGACACACAACAGAAGAAGGAATAATTCATGGCTTCGCAAATAAATAGGATTAATGCAAGATAACAGCCGACAAGACAGTCAATAGGCCGGCCCAAGAACTTGCAGCTTATGAACCTGTAAACTCAACTAGATGATAACAGCTTACATCTTGGTGATTATAATTATAATTACTTACAATTAAGTGCTCACAAGTAGGTTACTACATACACACACAATATCCTGTACTAGTTACGTTTAAATTCCTCCCAGAGTTGCTGCCATAGTTCTTGTAAAGAAAAACAATATTGCTTAGTCATAAGTAATATTAAGCTCAGAGGAGAACTTTTCATGCGATTTAAATAGGCAGGAAAAAAATTGACCATCAACACTGTTAAGCGCAGAAGACATCTTTTCATACATCTAAAATAGCCAGAATTCTTTCCTCGATCATAAGCACTATTAAACACAGAGAGCAACTTTTCATGCATTTCAAATAGCCAGGAAAAAATTTCGCTTGTGTTCTTTCATCATAAATTCCCTCAGAAAATCTAAGAGGGGAAAAAACTGGAGAAGAGAGTTGCCAATTCGTTCATTATACGTCGGAGACAAGAGGCATGTGTCAATAACAGGCACCGTCCCTCTGTTTTCAAAAGCTAACATTTTTAAATACGCTTGCGTTGGGAGGGGAAAGGTGGAGAGGGAGGAAGGGGCGAGGGGAGAGAAGAGAGGGAGGGAGGGAAGAGAAGGAAGGGGCGAGGGGAGAGAAGAGAGGGGGAGGGAAGGAGGGAGGTGGAAAGGGGGAGAAGAAAGAACTGAGAGAAGGGTGGGATGGTTTCTGGAAGGAAATGGGTGGTGAAAGGCGTTTTTAAGTTTGTACAAGTGCGACGTGGACTGTGGTTGATGGCTCCTCCCTCCCTCCCCCCGTCTAGTCTAGGTGATGGCCCCAGAAGGCCTCCTCTTCTTGTCTAGATGGTAGCCCGCGATGTCTTCATCTCTCCCTCTAGTCTAGATGGTAGCCCACGATATCTTCATCCCTCCCTCTAGTCTAGATGGTAGCCCATGATATCTTCATCCCTCCCTCTAGTCTAGATATTATACCGTGATGTCTTTATCCCTCTCTATACATGCTTAATCTTGAAATAATACTAACGTCTGAAGTGCCAGTGGCTGTGTCACTGCAATGCAGAGAATATTAACTGGAGACAGTATATATATTCTCTGTCTGTAGTGGATTTAAAAAGCCACTGGCTGGCGAATCATCTCGGCAATAAAGATAACCTGGTGTTGTACATGTGTCTTATTCGTCAACTTGTCGGAATTGTATACTATTAGTGTAAGGGTATTTGATCCCTAAACTACATGAAAGACGAAGTTTAACTATAGCTGGTGCTTGGAAGGGCCACAAAGCACTTACTTTTAATAAGACACAAACCATAATAAGAGAGAGAGAGTTAAGCACATAATGTTTTCTCTCACCTTTTAGGCTCCGGAGGCTGTGAAATCTTTTTTAAGAAGAATAAAGAGATGAAGACGATCGGCTTATGCCGGTGAAGGGCTCTTGATCGAGTGAATTGGTGTTATCTTCCAATTGGATTAAATTTAGTTATCTATCATTGCCCAGGAGCTGCATGACCCCTACGAATTTATCTCTTTCCTAAGAATATAATAATGGCTGAGTGACACTACGCAATGTTAGTGGGTCCAAATATTTCTTAATAGCGACTTTTCTACCGTCAACATTTAGCGCATTTATATACAACATTTCGAAATGCTTGAATAATCCATGGTAGGCTATAATCGAGATAATTATAAGAAACTATGTTGACATAGAATACAGACATATATACATGCAGGTCATTATCACACTGGTAACGGTAGAAGACATGGGTAAGTAATATAGCGGTATTAAGTTCCATAGTCTTGATGAAAGGACATACACTAGCATATACCTGATACAACCTGAAGATGACACATTACAGCAGCCGGAAGCCAGTAGCCACCCCGCCATCCCTTCACCTTTCCACCCCTTCACCCTTCCACCCCTCAACCCCGCCCCCGACCCCTCATCACGCTCTTGATTAAGTCATTCCCACTTAATTAATGAAGATTCCACGGACTCAGGTAAGTCCATCCATCGCTCGTTTACGGGAGGAGAGTAATGAAAAAATCAATATAATTATCTCTAATCCAGGTATCTGATGGTAGGCACGTGTGTGGGGCCACGATCACCCACTCTGTCACTCCTGCCCCCTTTCAAGGGACCTAAGTACCTTGATGATCATGAAGGGCTCTTGATCCGGGGAATTCGAGCTGCTCTTTCCTTTTTTTGGATCGAACCTGATTATCTCCCATTCCCCAGGAGTTGTATTGTTCCCCTACGAGCCTGCCGCTTCCCTATGAGTATAATAATATCTTCATTGTTGCTGCGATCATGGGCACGCGTGGGAGGGCAGGATCTCCCAGTCTATCTATCATGCCCCTGCAAGTCTCCTGCCCGCTGTCAGGACGTCGTTTCCACTTCCTATCCCATTTCATTGCCTTTTTTCCCACATTCTTCCGTGTACCAATTCTGATTTTACTGATGTGGACTAGGAATAAGAAGGGAGTGGGGGGAGGAGGAGGAGAGTGAAAGAAAGAGAAAGAAAAGGAAGAAAAGCAATAGGAGGAGAAGGACAGTGGTGGTGGTGTGGTGTGGTAGTGGGAAGTGAATGAGAAACGTGGATTATCATGAGAAGAGAGAACCAGGGTGAGAAAGGTACGAGAAGTAGCCAGAGGAGAGAGAGGAGTAAGTTGAAGAGGAGGCGACATATGACAGTAAACAGAAGTGTAGGCTAAGGAGAAGGCAAGAAGATAGAAGTAAACAGGAGAGGAGTGAGAAGATGGAAACAAAGAAAGAAGGCGAGGAGATGGAAATGAAGAGAAACAGCAGCAGCAGCCGACGAAAATAGACAGAAACCAGAGGCTAAAAAAAAGTGAAGAAAAGGAGAAGTTGAAAAAATGAGACGAGGCGGAAGTAACTAGATGTGGTAAAGGATAAAGTAGGTAAGAGAAGGAAAGATGGAGTCTGAGGTCATCAGTCCATCAGACTAGAGATGATGTGTCCAGATCATCTGCCTTAATAAAAGTCCAGCTTATGCCCAGGTAATCTTAGTACAGAGAATTAATTCTACAACAATTCCAACGCTTGTCCAACTTACTGTAATGACTTACTTCAACTAGTGAACACTGACCACCTATGATGCTGCCTCCAATTACCTTGATTCACCTGTCTAGTTTATATTTGCGCCTTCTCCATGTAGGCGCTGTATTGTTACCAAAGATGACAGACTCAACCCAACAGCATGGAAGATGAAGAGGTAGATACGAAAAGGGAGGATGGACGCTAGGTAGGTAACAAATGGGAAGATGAAGGACTAAACTGCAGTGTTACCTTGTTCACTCTTACTATGCATAGGGTAGAAACATAGGTATACATAAGTAAGGAGACATGTAAGATGTAGGAGGTTAGGTGAGGTGGTGCAGTGAGCACTGTACAGAGTTCACCTGATGGTCATGTCAAAGTATGATGGAGAAGATCATGTTGATTATTGAGACACTTGTGTAGCATTTGAGAATCTTAATTGTGAAAACGTTTCGCCAGCCAGTGGCTTCTTCAGTCCTTTACAGAGAAGAATGGTGGAAAATGAGGAGGAGTTTGGGGTGATCAGTCCCTTCAAACTTTATTCTCTATAAGTATTACAATGCTGAGTTTACAGAATTTGGTTATTGTGTGGTTTACATGTAGTAAAATAATAATTACAGAGTGTACCACTAGAACGCCTAGCATGGCTAGGCATTTCGGGCAGACTTATATTAAATCTTGGGTTTAAAATGTTACAAAATTATGAGATAAGTTGGTATTATGGCTAAGTGACTAAATACTAGTTGTGAGTTTAGCAATGTGAATGCTTTTGTTTTGGCACAATACATAGTTTCAGTATTGGAGTATCACAGGCCAACTTTTGACTAGTTAAGATTCATTATTTTGAGATTGAGATTGATATTTCTGTTCATGGTCAAATGGGTGAGTGAAAGTGTGAACCACCAGGTGGTATTCGTATTATTAGTTGACAGGGTGTATCAGGGAGATAAGATGTTTTCTGATGGTAGTTTTGAAGGTGATGAATGTGTCTGCAGTTTTGGAATTTTCAGGTAGGGTGTTCCAGATTTTAGGGCCTTTGACATACATTGAATTTTTGTAAAGGTTTAGTCGGACACGGGGAATGTCATAGAGATGTTTGTGTCTGGTGTTATGCCTGTGGGTTCTGTCACAACTATCAAGAAAGCGTTTTAGGTCAAGGTTAATATTGGAATTTAAGGTCCTGTAGATGTAGATTGCACAGTAGTAAGTGTGGATGTACTGAACAGGGAGTAAGTTTAGATCTATGGAGAGTGGGGGGGGGGTGTTGCCAGGGATGGGATTTAGTGATTATTCTTACTGCGGCTTTTTGTTGGGTTATTATTGGCTTAGTCTGGATATCATGAAAGCCAGCATGTGTGTGCGGTGTGTGTGTGTGTGTGTGTGTGTGTGTGTGTGTGTGAGAGGAGAGAGAGAGAGAGAGAGAGAGAGAGAGAGAGAGAGAGAGAGATCACATGGAGACTAGGAGCTACTTTTCCGTAGATTTATATTATAAAATACATTCTGCTACCATTATTATTTTTAATATTTTGGGAAATGAAGGCAAAGTGACAGTTCTGTATGACACTAAACCCTGGAAAAAATCCAGTGAGATATACTGAGATAAGGAACAAGATGGGAGATAAGGCAGCTTATTCTATCACCATATATAATGAAATTATTAATAAAAACAAAGTCAATAATAATGATAAATATTATTTTCTTCTTCTCCCCTCTTAATATTATTATAATTACAATAATAATAATAATATAATAATAATAATAATAATAATAATAATAATAATAATAATAATATTATTATTATTATTATTATTATTATTATTATTTTGTTGTTGTTGTTGTTGTTGTTGGTGTTGTTGTTGTTGTTGTTGTTGTTGTTGTTATTGTTGTTGTTGTTGTTGTTGTTGTTGTTGTTGTTGTTGCTGTTGTTGTTGTTGTTGTTGTTGTTGTTGTGTTGGTGTTGTTGTTGTTGTTGTTGTTGTTGTTGTTGTTGTTGTTGTTGTGTTGGTGTTGTTGTTGTTGTTGCCATTATCACACCACAATATCTACCATCACTCAGCATTCTAGCATCACACCTGCACCACTATACACATGAACCATCAACACAATCACCATTACCACTTACCACTCACCATCCGTCGCCCCAGCTGCACATACAGTGACCAACACCATTTCAGTCTTTCCTTAACCTTAATGACAGAAAAAAAAAATTACTCCCGTTTTTTCTTTGGTCTCCCAACGGACAAAAGTTTCCCTCAGTCGAAGTCTCTCGTGTTATCGCGCTGGTATCTCTACCAGCGATCAATAATCGCCACAGCTGTTCTCAGAATCAATAGCATTAGTTGATAACAGCGTGAGAGAGAAGGCACTAGCTTTGTGGATAGCTGGTTGTCTGCCTGGCTGGATAGCTGACTGCCAAATTGACCGGGAAGTTGGCTGGCTATTTGGATGGATAGCTGTCGTCTGGCTGGCTAGCTGTCTGGCTGACTGAATGGATGAATGACTAGGAGTAGGCAGGCAGGGAGGGAGGGAGGCAGGCAGACAAGCAGGCAGGCAGGAAGGTAGACAGACAAGCAGGCATATAGGCAGACAGGCAGGCAGGCAAGCAGTCAAACAGGCAAGCAAGCAGACAGGCAGGCAGGCAAGCAGTCAAACAGGCAAGCAAGCAGGCAGGCAGGCAAGCAGGCAGGCAGGCAGGCAGGCAGGCAGGCAGGCAGGCAGGCAGGCAGGCAGGCAGGCAGGCAGGCAGGCAAGCAGTAAAACAAGCAAGCAGGGAGGCAGGCAAGCAGGCAGGCAGGCAGGCAGGCAGGCAGGCAAGCAAGCAGGCAGGCAGGCAAGCAGGCAGGCAGGCAGGCAGGCAGGCAGGCAAGCAAGCAGGCAGGCAGGCAGGCAAGCAAACAGGCAGGCAGACAAGCAAGCAGGTTAACGAGCTGGATTGTTGCCTGCTTTCTCACACGAGTTAATGATTAGAATACACTCATCACTAGAAGTGCAATCACTCTCCTCGTTCAAAAAAAAAAAATTATATTAGTAACGTTTTATACAACAAGTGATAAATAATGCATCAAAATATGTATAGTGTCTAGAAAGAAACATTTATTAATAATGAATCTATATGAATAAAAAGAAGAGTGGACGGGGGGCGATCCCCCCGTCCTGCCTTCTATTTATCCATTGACAGTTGTCTATTACAACTTAATTTGAGTTTCTAAATCTATAGTTATTCCAGCTATACAAACTGACCCTCGATAATTCAAGACAATTATTTCTTTCATAAATTCCAAAGAATTATCTGTTGCACAAAATTATTTTAATGAGGACAATAATAAAGCAAAATAAAACCTTTGCTATTATTTACAGAAAGTAACAACACAAAAGATAATTATCTTGAATCTGTAAACATAAATAATCTGGGTGAGTATAATGAAGGTTCAGCTTGCATGGCTGCCATAGATATATATTTATTATTTACAAATGTTCGTTTGAAAAAGGCTTTGAATACATTTTCTTGCTAATTTGATGTGTATTTACACCTTATGACATGTGCGAACAGTGTGTGTGTGTGTGTGTGTGTGTGTGTGTGTGTGTGTGTGTGTGTGTGTGTGTGTACTTAGGCTGTCCGCCAGCTACACTCGTGGAGAGCTCCTGATCTGGCTTCGAATCCTGCTGACTGCGAAATCACTTTGCATTTCCCTAAGATAAGATAATATAAGATTTCGTTCGGATTTTTAACCCCGGAGGGTTAGCCGCCCAGGATAACCCAAGAAAGTCAGTGCGTCATCTAGGACTGTCTAACTTATTTCCATTGGGGTCCTCAATCTTGTCCCCCAGGATGCAACCCACACCAGTTGACTAACACCCAGGTACCTATTTGCTGCTAGGTGAACAGGTGTAAGGAAACGCGTCGAAATGTTTCCACCCCGCCGGGAATTGAACCCGGGCCCTCCGTGTGTGAAGCGAGAGCTTTAGCCACCAGGCCACAAACGTTGGCGTCCAACAGGTACACTGGACTTGCCATACCTAACGCGAGCACATTTGTGGACATGGAAAGCTACAGGAACTAATTTCATTTTCCTCCCGTTTGGGTACCGGTTTCACGAGTTGCCTTTGGCATTGTTCACATATGTCATGATATGTAAATACACACATGAATTTAGTAAGAAAAAGCAGCTGAAGACTCGTTGTGTGCTATTACACCTATTGTTAAAGGAAGGTACGAAATAAACTTCATCACACACACACACACAAATAACCCGCACATGGAAGAGAGGAGCTTACGACGACGTTTCGGTCCGAATTGGACCATTTATAGTCACTCTCGTCAGATCGAAGCGTTGTCATAAGCTCCTCTCTTCTATGTGCGGGCTATTTGTGTATCGTTCCAGTCACGGTATTGCGCCTTTTTTTTGTTATTTGTTAATTTCATCACTTTTTCATCCAGGTATAACCTTCAGACCACCTTGAAGCTGAAGAAATATTTCTGACATCCCTATGGCTTATGCTGATGATTAATTTCTTTCTTCTCGTGTTCCCATGTCTTGCATCTCAAACAGTATTTCCTTATCCTACCTATCAAGCCTGAGTACCCCAAAATACTGCAATCACGTCTTTCCTGGCTCATCAGGCTTCTAGTATTTTCAAAACGGTGTTCTTTAATCGGTCGTCATAGTTGATCTACCTAGTTATGGGATTAGTATCGTTGATAACTTTTGCAGTTCCACTAGTTTCTTGGCATGCTTTTCCAGGTGTGGGCTCCGTGATAGTTCTGCATGCTCGATGACAGGGCCGATGTATGTCGTTTACCTTGAGTTTACCTGGAGAGAGCTCCGGGGGTCAACGCCCCCGGTCTGTGACCAGGCTGTGTATAGGAGTCAGGAACGAAATCTGGTGACGTTGTTGAAAACTAATCCTGGGTTTGAAAATCGCTCTATATATCACAGATGCTGTGAGATAGAGGAGTAAGATACTTTCCTGTTTACTACGAGAAAAACATTCCCCGGCCCTCGGTACTATGATCACTTCTAAGACCGTGAGTAGTGTTTAGTATGCGTCAGCGAGCGTACGTGAGTGTGTGTGTGTGTACTCATCTAGTTGAGGTTGCAGGGGTCGAGTCCAAGCTCCTGGCCCCGGTGTGTGTGTGTGCGTGTGTGTGTTTGTGTGCTAGTTACTGGTTGTCAAAGGCACTTGTAGATAGACTTTGACTTATTTTGTGTGTGTGTATATGTATGCGTTTATATGTATTTGTGTATATGTATGTATGTATATGTATGTATGTATGTATGTATGTATGTATGTATGTATGTATGTATGTATGTATGTATGTATGTATGTATGTATGTATGTATGTATATGTGTGTGTATGTGTGTGTGTGTGTGCGTGTGTGAGTGTGTGTGTGTGTATGTGTGTGTGTGTATGCGTGTGTGAGTGTGTGTGTGTGTGTGTGTGTGTGTGTTGTGTGTGTGTGTGTGTGTACGTGTGTGAGTGTATGTGTGTGTATTTGCATGTATGTAAAATATAAATTTTCCTACAAAATAACTTATGAATATACAAACCCCCTCCGGATTTTTTTTTTTTTTTTTTTTGGCCTGGGTGGGCGAACTGTGCCTTAAGAAGGCGAGAGCTAAGTAAACTTCTCTGTTACTAAGGCAATACACTGACGTCTTCCCGTGTCTCTTGAAAAATGAGTTGCTATTCCTAGAATTTCCGCAGGACGAGGGGAGTGAGGCGGCAAAATATAAGTCACTTGTATGTAAAGCAGGTCCGAATACTCTCAAATATTTCACACCTATTTTGCATCTCCCATAAAACGTCGGTAAATCTCTCCTCTTCTTCCTCCTCCTCCTCCTCCTCCTCCTCCTCCTCTGTCGCCCCTTCCCCTCCCCCACCGTCTCCCGACACACAGAGAGGATATTTAATAACATCATACGAGGCAGTAGAGCCGCTCCTGCCAAAAAATCCAGAGAATGGTGATTTTCTTTTCATGAAACCTGGCGCCTCCGCCGCATCCACTGCCTCTTCACTGTCGTTTTACACACTGCCTCGTTTTACTCACCAATGTATATTAAATTTTTCAAAGTCAATAAACCAGTATTAAAATGCTCTTTTTCGACTGCTGTAAATCAACTTAAAATTTGTTATTCAATACGTAATTACGAGGGAAAAAAAATGTTGAGGTGAATAGAGAGTTATGTGTTGTGACGCGGTAGAGGCAGCGAGGAAGCGACTTTCTCGTCAGTGTGGCCGGTTGTTTACACCGGCGACTCAACCAGCAAATATTTCCCTCTCAATCTCAGCCAACCTTCAGATTTCCTAGAATTTTCACCCATATTCTAGTTTAAGAAAATATCGTGCGGTTCCGTACGTTCTAAGACAATGATTGACTCTTAACAACAGTATGGTGTATTTTGATTGCGATAATGCGTATGCATACACTGTCCTGTTGTATTGCTGTATTTCTTTACTTTTATTGCTATATTCACGGGGAAGCCTTAAACACGTAAGGGTAATCGGGTTTGATCCAAGGAAGGCGGGGGGAAGTTCGGTTTCCTTGGAATAAGGGCTTTTCACCGGAATCAAGGCGTCCCCACTCCTTGAAAGCACTGACTCACGAAAGGGATTTGTCAGTGTACCTTTCAACTTGAAGTCCATGCTGACACACTAACTTACATCGCTGTCAGCAGGCTCTCCTACACTGCCTGTCTGCCTTACTACCCTCACTCTGCATTATCTTCCCCACCACTCTGTCGCACACTTTCTGTCCTCATCCTCATTCTCCTCCTCCTCCTTGTCACCCCTTCTTCCTCCTTGCTACTTCCTTGTGCTTCCTCCTTGTCTTCTCACAAACAAGTAGGATTCGAACCCGTGGAAAGCCAGTGCTCTAACCATGTTGTTGGCCTTATTAAATTCATTCAGCTAGGTGCATTTCTAATTATTTAGAAGGTAACATGAGCCTCACTGTGACCGCTTCCCGTCACCTCTTACTCCTATCATCACCTCTTCCTCCTTTTCTTCACATCTTCCTCTTCCTTTCCACCTCTTCCTCCTTGTCACATCCTCTTCCTGTCACCTCGTCCTCCTTGCTCGTCCTTGGAGCGTCGAGGACGCCGTAAAACTCTGCGTTACGACTCCAGTCATCATGATTTACTTGGCGGACTCCATATTGGCGTGAAAACTTGGAAGGACCAGCTGTGGATTGCTTAATACCTCGGGCGAATTCCTCGAGTTATAGCGTGAGCCGGAAGTCTGGCCAAGAGACTTTGTAGAAGGTGGGTTGATGGGCGGCCATGATGGTGGCCGTGTTGTTGATGGCGTCGCCGCCACCCGCAGTTGTTGATGAGATGGCTGTTGCTGCCGCTGCTGGTGGTTCCTAGTGGTGGTGGTGCTGCTGTTACTAGTGGTGGTGATGGTAGTTGCTAGTGATGGTTGTGGTAGTGTTGGTTGCTAGTAGTGTTGCTGCTGCTGTTACTCCTGCTGGTGGTGATGGTGATGGTAGTTGCTAGTGCTGCTGCTGCTGCAGTTTCCGGTTGTGGTGGTACTGTTGCTGCTGGTACTGGCGAGACTGGTTGTGGTAATAATACTTATTGGTGCTACTGTTTCTGCTGCTGATGCTATTGCTGATTACAGCTTCTGCTACCATTGTAGCTACTGCAGTTGCTGCTCGTGCTACTGTAGTTACTTCTACTACTGCTCCTGCTGCTGTTGCCTCTGTTGCTTTTCATATGGCTGCTGATGTGATGTGTATATGCCAAGCTACATTTATATACCCTCTCTGTCAACTCTGAGCTAAGACATTTTAAATAATTCCAATCGCTTCGTTTCCACCTACAGTAACCATTCTTCACAACCATATAGATCCTCAACACCAGTGACTTCTTTCTTTCTGGTTCACCTTATTGGCCAATATTGAATGAAGGTAAAGAAGGTGATTAGAAAGGGGATTAGAAAAGCTAATCACGACTATGAAATTAAGGTACCCAGGGAATCAAAGACAAATCCAAAAGGGTTCTTTCGAGTGTATAGGACAAAGATCAATAATCCGGGAGATCACCGACAGCGTTACTGATCGAAGATCAGGCCGCGATTAGAGGACGGAGGATCGAGCCTCCGCCATTCCTTGTACTGGATGTACTACACGCTTCATGAAATGCAGTGTGACACAATCCTCCACACTTCTACAGTTTTTGTGTGATATTCTGTGATTTACTTAATCTTTCATAGCACTTTCTATTGATACGTTCACTTTCATAGCACTTTCTACTTATATGTTCACTTTCATAGCACTTTCTATTGATACGTTCACTTTCATAGCACTTTCTACTCATACGTTCACTTTCATAGCACTTTCAAGCAGCTCACTTTCAAGCAGCTGGATAGTCACTTCCTAAACACGTCTCTTTTCTTACCACCTCTGATCTTTAAATTGCCTCAGTCTTCTGCTTATTCTCAGCTCTACGTTGTGTTCTGTGTTCCTCTCCAACTTAGGTTACACACCAACTTTCCCGCCAAACACGTCAGCCTCTCTTCTGAATCTCCTAATATTACTGTTGTTGTTGATGTTGCTGTCATAAGGGCTGTGGCTGCTTGTGCCAAATGAACCCTGCTCTCAGAAGTCTGGTGTCCAGACGTTTGCTTAGCGTTTAGATACTGTCTGACCTCCCCGCGGAGCGAAGAAATGAACACACGGCAAGAAGAGTACATTCTCGAATGACTAAGTCAGAGTTAGAGCGTTTAACAAGAACTGAAATTGTATGGTGCTGAATCTCTTCTCTTTTTTTTTTAATTGATTTTGGTGGAATCTGGTAAGTGCAGTGTAAAAACTTCAACAGTATAATAAAAAGTTTTTAACTATATCATCCTGCATAAAGCAGCAAAGGCAGCATAAGCTGTCCACCAGTAGTAACCGGAAGAAATATACAGACGTATCATCGCAGGTCCAGGGAACGGTCTTCAGCATGAACCCATGGACAGGGCTCATGAGAATCACCAATGAGTCGCAGCTAGTAAATCTGGGGGCTGGTGCCAAGTCTGACAGCGTTGATGACAGACTCACATCACCAATGAAAAAAAATTCTTTTATATTCAATAGTATAAAAGTGGGAACCACGATTTCATTTCTTGGGACGCCAACATGAGAAGAGAGCCACTGTATAAAAACGAATTAGCTTGGCGTTGAGAAAAGACGCAGTAGGAGTCGAAGTATGTCTTTAACCTGGACGCAGTGGGATACCTACCTACCTGGAGAGTATTCCGGGGTCAACGCCCCCGTGTCTTGGTCCATAGCCAGGCCTCGTGGTGGATCAAGGCCTGATCAACCAGGCTGTTACTGTTGACCGCACGCAATCCAACGTACGAACCACAGCCCGTCCGGTCAGGCACTGACTTTAGGTATCTGTCCAGTTCCCTTTTGAAGACAGCTAGGGGTCTGTTGGTAATCAATCCCTCTCATATTTCTTAGAAGGCAGCAAGAGCAGATGCAGCCATTTCAGTAGATTCATATTAGATCTGTCAGTGAATATAAGCTTTTTTTATCAACACATCGGCCGTCTACCACCAAGGCAGGGTGACCCGACAAAGAAGAAACACTTTCAACATCACTCAGGCGATGCAACATACCCCCAGTGAAAAGTAGGGGCGCCACTGGTACACTAAAAGAAAACACAATAATTGTCCGGGGCCCAAGACTGTTCAATAGCCTCCAACCAGCCATAAGGGGAATTACCAATAGACCCTTGGTTGTCTTCAAGAGGGAGGCGAACAGATATATAAAGTCGGTGCCGGATCAGCCGGGCTGTGGTTCCTACGTTGGACTACGTGCGGCCACGAGTAACAGCCTCGTTGATCAGGCCTTGATCTTCCGAAAGGCCTCGTCGTGGACCGGGCCGCGGGGGCGTTGATCCCCGGAATACCCTCCAAGTCCCACCTTCAGGACTCAAGTCCGGCTAACCGGCTTCCCTGAACCACTTCATATATATTACTTTGCCCACACTCCAAAAGCACGTCAAATCATAAAAACCATTTGCCTCCACTCGCTTCTGTCCAACACGCTCGTGCATGCTTTCTGGAAGTCTAAGCGAGAAATTTATTCCTGAGCAGTTGTATCTGTAAGTGATTTAAGGAAGAGATTCCTGGTGAAGAACTTCTTGGGAGGGGTTTACTGATTCGTGATATTAAATGAATGCAGCCTCAATGGAGTGGGAATATGCTTTCGTTGTCTACAGTGATAGTTCGTGCAGGTTATGGAATCTATTGTAATTACATGTTTTCACAACTCATTTAGATATGCGTTTATTTACTTCTGTACAGTGAGTAAGATTTGCAGTGACGGTGTCTTTTAATTTCTTAACTTTCCAATTCCAATACAGTGTTAATCTCAATAATACTCTCACTGATACTAGGAACACCAAGCTCTTCCTTCATATTAGGAACCTGGGTAGTTTTAGGACAGCCAAGAATAATTCTGAGGAATTCGTTTAGCTTCAATGGCCAGAGACAGTTTTCTATGCTTAGCTAATATCAACATGGGCGCAGCATAATCTTTTAAGGATCTAATGCAGGATATGCAAATCATTCTCACTATTCTTACGTTAGCACCATAGTTGGGACTGTAACCAGCAACAGCTCTGAGAGCATTGAACCTATCTTTGCATTTCTTATTTAGCTGTGGTATGGTGGATTTATTGAAGGATACGTCTACACTGAGATATCTGGAAGATATAACGTAGCTTTGTGTTCTCACCCTGGAAACAGATTTTCTTTTCACATGCAAAATCTACATACGACTGAGTTGGCTGGCATTTTAATGCTCTAAAGGTTTTTTGGTAACTTACTGGGAGGAGATCATAAGCCTCTAGGATAGCCTTCTTAACGGAATCATAATCCACATATTTCTCAAAAGGTAACGTAGCCGTACAACTTTGAGCTTTACCAGACAATGAAGTATGTAATAAGGTTGCCCAGTGTTGTCGGGGCCAGCGCGTAGCACGTGCTTGATTCTCAAAGACTTCAAAATAAGTATCTAAATCTCCGTCATTAAACCTTGGAACCATAGATGCAGCTTTTTGTATATTGAAAGAATCATTTGAGGATTCAGTACATCTTTCACTCACATTACCTTGTTGTTGTTGTCTTATACAGCGGAGCGTTTCCCTTTGAAAGTCTTCTTCATTTAATTTACGCTGAGCCTCAATTTGAGCAGTCTGTAAAATAAATAGTCTCTCTAATTTCTCAAACTGACTTTGAGAAATATGCCCCGATGGTATCGAAAATGAGGAAATTGAACTGGCGGTATGTGGATATTCCTTTGGACGTGCACCTTGGTGAGGGACAGACTGACCATTAATAGGAATTCCTTCAGTAACGGGCGAATGCCGAACAGCGGCTGCACCCTGCAATACTTCATCTACTTTACTAGAGGCCAAAGCGGGACCTAATCTATCTGATTCAATTTCAAGATCAACTCTTTGAAATTGTTCTTCTAATACTTCGAATCTCGACTGGTAGCTTACTTGAGAAACTAAACTTTCAGAGTCAGAATCTCCTGCTACATGATGGTTAGAGGCCCCTGGAAACAATTTGTTTCTAATTATTGCCCTTATGGTATTGGCTGTGTAATATCTATCATATGGTACTCCCAATTTATGGGCTATCTGCCAGCATGTTTGAAGTTTCAAGGAGTCCAGCTTTGACAATGTTAAATCTTCAACTAACTCTTTAATGTGATCTTCCATGATCAATATTTTGAAATTAACTAAAGATAAATTCCCAGTATATAACTTTAATATTGTTCTTTTGATCAATGTCTTAGAACAACAGAGATCCCGGACAGGCCCCCATTTGTTGCAAATAAGAAATTTTTTAAAGAACTTCAGAATGTGGCCTGTTACCATTTTTTTCTTATGCAACAAGATTTTTGGATCCGAGTTATTTAAAGGTATTTTAGAGTCTAGGGGAAATAATTTCAACTGGGAAACTCCATAGAATAATATTCAAATTTATTAAAGTATTTAAATACAATACTTTATCTTCTCTTTGTAGTTAATGTAACTTAACACTTTGTACAATAAATTTAACATATACATTTAGTTCAAAATCATGGAAATGTCACATTAATAAGGAAGTTTAAATATTCTTCCTGTAATTAAGTCTTCATTAACATTTACGTCTTTGTCTTAACAAGACTGTAAACTCAAAATACAAAAGGTACAAGATTTAACAAGACCTTTGAATCTGGCCGTAAAGTATCTCTATGGATTACTGAACTGACCAAGAATATAAATATCAAAAGAATCTTTCAGAGCAATGAGGAACAAACTGAGTCAGCTCTAGAGTCCAATTCTCAAAACCATTCAAACTGTACACCGTAAGAGCCAATATACGATCAGTTGTCAGGGCTAGAGCTGGGAGCAGACAGACTACTTGCCAGTCTGTTGACGTGTCGTCAGGTTGGATCAGCTGACCCAAACGTCAGCCAGCCGGACATAAACAATTGAACAATTCACCGGATGGTTCCGAGACTTAAACTCTATATACACAAGAAATCCTACCTAGCAATAATAATAAAATAATAGTGATAATAATAACAAAATAGTGATAATAACAAAATAGTGATAATAACAAAATAGTGATAATACCATGGTATTTTTCATATATTAACAGATAATAATATAACGCCGAAAGTCTCTATTTTAGCTATAAACGGGGACTTTCGCGCTATGATATTAAGTGATGAACATATTCTCTTACAATAGTTAAATAACACAGGATGACCAATTTCGAAGATATAACACTTCCCATAATAATCCTGTTATGTTTATTGAACATGGTTACCCTTAGGTCCCATGTCTTCTCCTTCCGTAGTATCGAGAGGTGGCTAGTCAGAGACCGTGCCGCCGTCATTAGAGGACGGGGGATCGAGCCTCCACTATCTGCACTGAATAATCTACACGGGTTTTAAATTTCTTGAAATGTTTAATAAATCTAACTAAGGGTTTGAAATGTTCTGTTTTCCCTTTCAATTTTTTTTTTATTTTTTGCCAAATTTTCCTCAGTTTAATAATTGAAATTGATTCGTCGTTGTATTTCTCTTGTCTACTGGAAGTATTATTATTAAATTACTAATGATTTACAATATCCACACGAAGATTAAGATACTTGTTCAACAGTTGTGTTGGTCAGTCCCTCAAAACTGAGGAACTGACCACCTGAAAGCTACTACAAGGCTGAGGAACTGACCACTTCAAAGCTACTACAAGGCTGAGGAACTGACCACCTGAAAGCTACTACAAGGCTGAGGAACTGACCATTTCAAAGCTACTACAAGGCTGAGGAACTGACCACCTGAAAGCCACTACAAGACTGAGGAACTGACCACCTCAAAACTACTACAAGGCTGAGGAACTGACCACTTCTAAGCTGCTACAAGGCTGAGGAACTGACCATTTCAAAGCTACTACAAGGCTGAGGAACTGACCACCTCAAAGCTACTACAAGGCTGAGGGACTGACCACCTGAAAGCCACTAGAAGGCTGAGGAACTGACCACTTCTAAGCTACTACAAGGCTGAGGAACTGACCACCTGAAAGCTACTACAAGGCTGAGGGACTGACCACCTCAAAACTACTACAAGGCTGAGGAACTGACCACTTCAAACCTACTACAAGGCTGAGGAACTGATCACCTCAAAACTACTAGAAGGCTGAGGGGACTGACCACCTCATCTTTACCCCTCCGCTGCTTTTGCTGTCTCCAATAGTCATCACCTCTGGTTTGGACTGAAGAAGCATGCAGACATTGTGACAAAGATGCCCAGTTGTTCCACCTTTCTCTTTACTCATCAGTTTACTGATAGACTTGGTTTATATCTGCTTGCAGGTTTGATGTGTCCTCAATAAATACCATTCTCACGTAAATTCTAGTAGGGGAGGAGAAAGAGGGAAAGGATAGTTAGGTAAAGCTAGCTGACAAAGGAACGAACGAGGAGGGGTAGAGAGGAGAGAAAGGGGCACTGGGGGTGTGTTTGGCGAAGGGGTTGAGGAGGTGGTTTAGGCGTTAGCCTGGACGAGAGTAGGGGAGGTGTTCCTGGGAAGGGAGAGGTGTTGAGGGAAGGTGGGGTCGAAGGAGGGTGTTGGAGGAGGGGGTTAGAGGAGGGGATTCGTAGGAGGGGGATCGGAAGAGGAGGAGGGTGTTGCTTCTCATTTTCCTCATCGAAATCATTTTCGTACATATCCCCCCAACTCCTCCAGGGGGGGGGGTGAAGGCGTCTGAGGCGGGATCGTGATATAGGTGAGGAGAGAACGAGGATGGAAGACAAGGGAAAGAAACAAGGAAATACGTGGGAATAAGAGGTACAAAAAGGAGGAGAGAAGGAAGGCAGTAGGAGAGTAAGAAAGATGGGATGGAATTCCCAGATGTGAGTGAGAAAGGAGGGAAATGACTGAGGGAACGAATATCCGGGAGGAGGAAAGAGAGATTTGACAGAAAAAAATGAGGAGGGAGGAGGGAAGAGGGATGAAAGATAGGGATAAAAGAAGAGAATGAGAGGGGAAAACCACTGGGAAAATATCGCCAGTAGGCAACGTGTGGACAATATAACAGTTTTGTTAGCTACAGTTGGCATATGCAAAACATCATTAGCATAAGTTAACGTTATCAGTAACCAGGACGCGTGAATTAAAAAGGCAATAAGCGAGCCTGGAAATGTTTGCTTAATTCCCCGCTATATGAGTCTAATTTTCTGATAAAGGCTAATTTTAAGTCTGAGGTTTTAAATGTGTGCTACATCAGAGGTGCCTTGTGCCCGTCTCTCTCTCTCTCTCTCTCTCTCTCTCTCTCTCTCTCTCTCTCTCTCTCTCTCTCTCTCTAACTCTCACTTTCGCTCTCTTTACACAGGGTTTTACAAGGAAAGTTAAGGTTCCTAACTTTATTTACTTGCTAAGAGCTGTTACTTACATCAACTCTCTCTCTCTCTCTCTCTCTCTCTCCTCTCTCTCTCTCTCTCTCTCTCTCTCTCTCTCTCTCTCTCTCTCTCTCTCTCTCTCTCTCTCTCTCTCTCTCTCTCTCTCTTTCTCTGTCCTGACACTTAGTATTTTCCTGTCACTTAACATCTTCTAACATTCATTTTTGTCTCAGTAATTAAAGATTTATGCCGCTCACTAAATGCTGTTAATTACGAGTTTTGGTGCTGGTGGTTAGTATCTGAGTGACTCTGGTCGAGGTTATTTGAGTGGCTCTGGTCGAGGTTATCTGAGTGGCTCTGGTCGAGGTTATCTGAGTGGCTCTGGTCGAGGTTATCTGAGTGGCTCTGGTCAAGGTTATCTCAGTGGCTCTGGTCGAGGTTATCTGAGTGGCTCTGGTCGAGGTTATCTGAGTGGCTCTGGTCGAGGTTATCTGAGTGGCTCTGGTCGAGGTTATCTGAGTGGCTCTGGTAGAGGTTATTTGAGTGGCTCTGGTCGAGGTTATCTGAGTGGCTCTGGTCGAGGTTATCTGAGTGGCTCTGGTCAAGGTTATCTGAGTGGCTCTGGTCGAGGTTATCTGAGTGGCTCTGGTCGAGGTTATCTGAGTGGCTCTGGTCAAGGTTATCTGAGTGGCTCTGGTCAAGGTTATCTGAGTGGCTCTGGTCAAGATTATCTGAGTAGCTCTGGTCGAGGTTATCTGAGTGGCGTTGGTCGAGGTTATCTGAGTGGCTCTGGTCGAGGTTATCTGAGTGGCTCTGGTCAAGGTTATCTGAGTGGCTCTGGTCGAGGTTATCTGAGTGGCTCTGGTCAAGGTTATCTGAGTGGCTCTGGTCGAGGTTATCTGAGTGGCTCTGGTCGAGGTTATCTGAGTGGCTCTGGTCGAGGTTATCTGAGTGGCTCTGGTCGAAGTTATCTGAGTGGCTCTGGTCGAGGTTATCTGAGTGGCTCTGGTCAAGGTTATCTGAGTGGTTCTGGTCAAGGTTATCTGAGTGGCACTGGTCAAGGTTATCTGAGTGGCTCTGGTCGAGGTTATCTGAGTGGCTCTGGTCAAGGTTATCTGAGTGGCTCTGGTCGAGGTTATCTGAGTGGCTCTGGTCAAGGTTATCTGAGTGGCTCTGGTCGAGGTTATCTGAGTGGCTCTGGTCGAGGTTATCTGAGTGGCTCTGGTCGAGGTTATCTGAGTGGCTCTGGTCAAGGTTATCTGAGTGGCTCTGGTCGAGGTTATCTGAGTGGCTCTGGTCAAGGTTATCTGAGTGGCTCTGGTCGAGGTTATCTGAGTGGCTCTGGTCAAGGTTATCTGAGTGGTTCTGGTCGAGGTTATCTGAGTGGCTCTGGTCGAGGTTATCTGAGTGGCTCTGGTCGAGGTTATCTGACTGGCTTTGGTCGAGGTTATCTGAGTGGCTCTGATCGAGGTTATCTGAGTGGCTCTGATAGAGGTTATCTGAGTGGCTCTGGTCGAGGTTATCTGAGTGGCTCTGGTCAAGGTTATCTGAGTGGCGCTGGTCGAGGTTATCTAGTGGCGCTCGTCGGGATTATCTGGGTGGCGCTGGTCGGGGTTATCTGAGTACTCTGGTCAAGGTTATCTGAGTGGCTCTGGTCGAGGTTATCTGAGTGGCTCTGGTCAAGGTTATCTGAGTGACTCTGGTCAAGGTTATCTGAGTGACTCTGGTCAAGGTTATCTGAGTGGTTGTGTTCGAGGTTATTTCTTTTCCCGATTGGTATTTTTTTCGTCTTTTTTTGCCTGCTGTTATATTGTTCTGTTTTGCTGTTGTTGTTTGCCTGTTGGTGTTATTGCTGCTGTTACTGCTGGTACATTTGCTGCTGCAGCTGCTGCTGCTGCCTCTGCTGCTGCTGTTGCTGCTGCTTTTGTTGCAGCTGTTGCTGCTGCTTTTGCTGCTGCTGCCTCTGCTGCTGCTGTTGCTGCTGCTGTTGCTGCTTTTGCTGCTGCTGCTGCTGCTGCTGCTGCTACTGCTGCTGCTGCTGGTACTAGTTCTGATGCTGCTTTTACTGCTGCTGCAGTTGGTGCTGCTGGTACTACTGTTCTTGGTATTAATACTGTTCCGGCTGTTGCTCTGCTACTTTTCCTACTGTTGCTGCCACTGCAGCAGCTGCTCTTATTGCTGTAGCTGCTGCTGCTTCTGATACAGCAGGTGGTAGGGTCAGTGCTGTTGCAGCTTCTACTACTGTTATTGCTGTTAAAGTTACCGCTCGTGCCGGCTCGACTCCGGATGCCTATGAAGGTCTCTTGATCCAGGAAGTTGGAACGACCCTCCACAAGCGGTGTTCCTCAGGGGTCAGTGTTGGGCCCCTTGTTGTTCACAGTTTACATAAACGACATAGATGAGGGAATAAATAGCGACATAAGCAAATTTGCTGATGACACCAAAATAGGCCGTCCAATTCATTCTAATGAGGACACTAGAGCACTCCAGGATGATTTGAATAGACTGACGCAATGGTCGGAGAAGTGCCAGGTGCAGTTTAATATTGACAAATGCAAAGTTCTAAATGTTGGACAGTTAAATAACCATGCCACATATAAACTAAATAATGTAGATCTTAATACTACCGATTGCGAAAAGGATTTAGGAGTTCTGGTCGGGAAGGTGGCAGATGCAGTTTAATATAGACAAATGCAAAGTTCTAAATGTTGGACAGGACAATAACCTTGCCACATATAAACTAAATAATGTAGATCTTAATATTACGGATTGCGAAAAAGATTTAGGAGTTCTGGTTAGCAATAATCTGAAACCAAGACAACAGTGCATAAGTGTTCGCAATAAAGCTAATAGAATCCTTGGCTTCATATCAAGAAGCAAAAATAATAGGAGTCCTCAGGTTGTTCTTCAACTCTATACATCCTTGGTTAGGCCTCATTTAGATTATGCTGCACAGTTTTGGTCACCGTATTACAGAATGGATATAAATGCTCTGGAAAATGTACAAAGGAGGATGACAAAGTTGATCCCATGTATCAGAAACCTTTCCTATGAGGATAGACTAAGGGCTCTGAATCTGCACTCTCTAGAAAGACGTAGAATTAGGGGGGATATGATTGAGGTGTATAAATGGAAGACAGGAATAAATAAAGGGGATGTAAATAGTGTGCTGAAAATATCTAGCCTAGACAGGACTCGCAGCAATGGTTTTAAGTTAGAAAAAATTCAGATTCAGGAAGGATATAGGAAAGTACTTGTTTGGTAATAGAGTTGTGGATGAGTGGAACAAACTCCCAAGTACAGTCATAGAGGCCAGAACGTTGTGTAGCTTTAAAAATAGGTTGGATAAATACATGAGTGGATGTGGGTGGGTGTGAGTTGGACCTGATTAGCTTGTGCTACCAGGTCGGTTGCCGTGTTCCTCCCTTAAGTCAAGGTGACCTGACCTGACTAGGTTGGGTGCATTGGCTTAAGCCGGTAGGAGACTTGGACTTGCCTCGCATGGGCCAGTAGGCCTTCTGCAGTGTTCCTTCGTTCTTATGTTCTTATGTTCTTATGTTCTTTTGTGAAGGGGAGGTTTAGTGAAGGGAAAGTTTTGTGAAGGGGAGGTTTTGTGAAGGGGAGGTTTTGGGAAGGGGAGGTTTTGTGAAGGGGAGGTTTTGTGAAGGAGAGGTTTTGTGAAGGGGAGATTTTGTGAAGGGGAGATTTTGTGAAGGGGAGGTTTTGTGAATGGGAGGTTTTGTGAAGGGGAGGTTTTGTGAAGGGGAGGTTTTGTGAAGGGGAGGTTTTGTGAAGGGGAGGTTTTGTGAAGGGGAGGTTTTGTGAAGGGGAGGTTTTGTGAAGGGAAGGTTTTTGAAGGGTAGGTTTTGTGATGGGAGGTTTTGTGAAGGGGAGGTTTTGTGAAGGGAAGGTTTTTTGAAGGGGAGGTTTTGTGATGGGAGGGTTTGTGAAGGGGTGAAAGGGAAACATTGAGAAATAAAGGAGATATCGTAAGGAATAAAAAGATATTGTGGGGTAAAGGAAAGGTCTTAAGGAATGAAAGGGTTAGTGAGATCTTTAGGAGTTAAGGGGAGCCTCGGAGAGGTAAATGCGAGGTCGTGAGGCGTAAAGAGGAGATTTTGAAGGAGAAAGGAGAGGCTTTGAACAAAGGGTAGGTTTTTGGAGATATAAAGGGGAGGTTTTGATAGGTGAGTGGCAAAGGGGAGGCTTTGATAGGTGAGTGGCAAAGGGGAGGCTTTGATAGGTGAGTGGCAAAGGGGAGGCTTTGATAGGTGAGTGGCAAAGGGGAGGCTTTGATAGGTGAGTGGCAAAGGGGAAGTTTTGAGGGGTGAAAAGGGAGGCGTATTAGGGGGTAAGAGAAGGAGCAAAGGGAGGGACGGTCGAGTAAACTTCTCGAGAACCATTTTTCAAAATCTTCCCTTTTCCCTCACTCCCTTTTCCCCCTCCTCCCCTCTCCACCTCCCCCCTCCACCTCTTCCCTCCCCCCTCCCCGTACATTAGAGTAATTACTTGGGCCTAGTTGTATTCCTTGGGGTTAATCTAATTTCAAAACTTACACAAATCAAGAATGAATTAGAGGGAAGGGAAATGCTGAAATTAGATTTTTATGAATATTAATATTCTCAGACTTAGATGATGTTGGTACCACTGGTGTTGTTGGTAAAACTGGTGCTGCTGGTGTTGTTGGTGCCGTTGGTACTGCTGCTACTGGTGCTGTTGGTGCTGCTGCTGTTGGTGCTGTGGGTGCTGGTGCTACTGGTGCTGTTGGTGTTGCTGCTGTTGGTGCTGTGGGTGCTGGTGCTGCTGATGTTGGTGCAGTTAGAGCTGGTGCAGTGGGTCCTAGTGCTGTTTTGTGCTGCTGGTGCTGTGGACCCCTGGTGCTGTGGGTATTGATGCATTTTTTGCTGCTAATGCTGCTGCTGCTGCTATTGGTACTATTAGTGCTGGTGCTGTGGGTGCTGGTGTTGCTTGTACTAGCGCTGCTGGTTCTGTTCTGTTGATGCTGGTGGCGGTGTCTCACACAGTGCGGGGAGTGTTCATTGATGCATTTTCTCCCAGTATCTGGTTTGTACTTTCGTAATAAAATGGTACATTACCGTCTGTCCTTTGCCGATACACATGCCCTGTGTGTGTGTGTGTGCGTGTGTGTGTGCGTGTGTGTACTCACCTGTTCGCGGTTGCATGGGTCGAGTCGTAGCTCTTGGTCCCGCCTCTTCGCTGATCGCTACTAGGTCCACTCTCTCCCGTCTCCAAGAACATTGATGTACCTCTTCATTAAGCTATGTATGCATCCTGCCTCCAGTACTTCACTCTCCAGATTGTTCCACTTCCTGACAACTCTAAGGCTGAAGAAGTACTTCCTAACATCCCTATGACTCATCTGAGGTTTTAACTTGAAGTTGTGTCACCTTGTTTCTGTGTCCCATCTCTGAAACTTTCTGGTCCTGTCCACCTTGTCAATTCCTCTCAAGATTTTAAACATCTTTATCATGTCCGCCATCCCTCCTCTCCTGTGTGTGTACATACATGTGTGTGTGTGTTTGTGTACTTGTGTGTATATGTGTTTGTCAGTGTGTCCTGTAGATAGCAATGCATCTGTCTCCTCTAGCAATGCAAGTCTGTCGTTTCGGTGTTCCTCTTCGCTTATTTACACACCCTGAAGATCCTTGTGTAAACTGCTTACACAAGGTAGTTACCGCACTTCTCTCCATCAAGGAGGTAATGCAGCTGTGTGTTACCTTGCTTAAAGTCTATAAGTTATTGTGTATACATTCTGGCAGCAAATTAGCTGCTAGAGTACAAGTAACTCAGTACCAAGATTATTATCCTCTTTACACCTAGCAGTTATTTTATGCTGCAAGTTAACCTTGTTATCACAGTTTAAGTTACAGGCTAAGTTATTAGCCTTATTTGCAAGATAACTTTGTGATATTATTTCTATTATTATTATTATTATTATTATTATTATTATTATTAGTAGTAGTAGTAGTAGTAGTAGTAGTTGTAGTAGTAGTATGTGATCTCGATAAACTCGATTAGTTCATAGTATTATTACTTATATTAATGAGGATGGGACCATCCTTGCTTGTACTGAAGGATGAGTGAAGGGACCATCCTTGCTTGTACTGAAGGATGAGTGAAGGGACCATCCTTGCTTGTACTGAAGGATGAGTGAAGGGACCATCCTTGCTTGTACTGAAGGATGAGTGAAGGGAACATTCTTGCTTGTACTGAAGGATGAGTGAAGGGACCATCCTTGCTTGTACTGAAGGATGATTGAAGGGACCATCCTTGCTTGTACTGAAGGATGAGTGAAGGGACCATCCTTGCTTGTACTGAAGGATGAGTGAAGGGACCATCCTTGCTTGTACTGAAGGATGAGTGAAGGGACCATCCTTGCTTGTACTGAAGGGTGAGCGAAGGGACCATCCTTGCTTGTACTGAAGGATGAGTGAAGGGACCATCCTTGCTTGTACTGAAGGGTGAGTGAAGGGACCATCCTTGCTTGTACTGAAGGATGAGTGAAGGGAACATTCTTGCTTGTACTGAAGGATGAGTGAAGGGACCATCCTTGCTTGTACTGAAGGATGAGTGAAGGGACCATCCTTGCTTGTACTGAAGGATGAGTGAAGGGACCATCCTTGCTTGTACTGAAGGGTGAGCGAAGGGACCATCCTTGCTTGTACTGAAGGATGAGTGAAGGGACCATCCTTGCTTGTACTGAAGGGTGAGTGAAGGGACCATCCTTGCTTGTACTGAAGGATGAGTGAAGGGACCATCCTTGCTTGTACTGAAGGATGAGTGAAGGGACCATCCTTGCTTGTACTGAAGGATGAGTGAAGGGACCATCCTTGCTTGTACTGAAGGATGAGTGAAGGGACCATCCTTGCTTGTACTGAAGGATGAGGGAAGGGACCATCCTTGCTTGTACTGAAGGATGAGTGAAGGGACCATCCTTGCTTGTACTGAAGGGTGAGTGAAGGGACCATCCTTGCTTGTACTGAAGGATGAGTGAAGGGACCATCCTTGCTTGTACTGAAGGATGAGTGAAGGGACCATCCTTGCTTGTACTGAAGGGTGAGTGAAGGGACCATCCTTGCTTGTACTGAAGGATGAGTGAAGGGACCAACCTTGCTTGTACTGAAGGATGAATGAAGGGACCATCCTTGCTTGTACTGAAGGATGAGTGAAGGGACCATCCTTGCTTGTACTAAAGGGTGAGTAAAGGGACCATCCTTGCTTGTACTGAAGAATGAGTGAAGGGACCATCATTGCTTGTACTGAAGGGTGAGTGAAGGGACCATCCTTGCTTGTACTGAAGGGTGAGTGAAGGGACCATCCTTGCTTGTACTGAAGGATGAGTGAAGGGACCATCCTTGCTTGTACTGAGGATGAGTGAAGGGACCATCCTTGCTTGTACTGAAGGATGAGTGAAGGGACCATCCTTGCTTGTACTGAAGGATGAGTGAAGGGACCATCCTTGCTTGTACTGAAGGATGAGTGAAGGGACCATCCTTGCTTGTACTGAAGGGTGAGTGAAGGGACCATCCTTGCTTGTACTGAAGGATGAGTGAAGGGACCATCCTTGCTTGTACTGAAGGATGAGTGAAGGGACCATCCTTGCTTGTACTGAAGGGTGAGTGAAGGGACCATCCTTGCTTGTACTGAAGGATGAGTGAAGGGACCATCCTTGCTTGTACTGAAGGATGAGTGAAGGGACCATCCTTGCTTGTACTGAAGGATGAGTGAAGGGACCATCCTTGCCTGTACTGAAGGATGAGTGAAGGGACCATCCTTGCTTGTACTGAAGGATGAGTGAAGGGACCATCCTTGCTTGTACTGAAGGATGAGTGAAGGGACCATCCTTGCCTGTACTGAAGGATGAGTGAAGGGACCATCCTTGCTTGTACTGAAGGATGAGTGAAGGGACCATCCTTGCTTGTACTAAAGGATGAGTGAAGGGGCCATCCTTGCTTGTACTGAAGGGTGAGTGAAGGGACCATCCTTGCTTGTACTGAAGGGTGAGTGAAGGGACCATCCTTGTTTGTACTGAAGGATGAGTGAAGAGACCATCCTTGCTTGTACTGAAGGGTGAGTGAAGGGACCATCCTTGCTTGTACTGAAGGGTGAGTGAAGGGACCATCCTTGCTTGTACTGAAGGGTGAGTGAAGGGACCATCCTTGCTTGTACTGAAGGGTGAGTGAAGGGACCATCCTTGCTTGTACTGAAGGGTGAGTGAAGGGACCATCCTTGCTTGTACTGAAGGGTGAGTGAAGGGACCATCCTTGCTTGTACTGAAGGGTGAGTGAAGGGACCATCCTTGCTTGTACTGAAGGGTGAGTGAAGGGACCATCTTGCTTGTACTGAAGGGTGAGTGAAGGGACCATCCTTGCTTGTACTGAAGGATGAGTGAAGGGACCATCCTTGCTTGTACTGAAGGGTGAGTGAAGGGACCATCCTTGCTTGTACTGAAGGGTGAGTGAAGGGACCATCCTTGCTTGTACTGAAGGATGAGTGAAGGGACCATCCTTGCTTGTACTGAAGGATGAGTGAAGGGACCATCCTTGCTTGTACTGAAGGGTGAGTGAAGGGACCATCCTTGCTTGTACTGAAGGATGAGTGAATGGACCATCCTTGCTTGTACTGAAGGATGAATGAAGGGACCATCCTTGCTTGTACTGAAGGATGAGTGAAGGGACCATCCTTGCTTGTACTAAAGGGTGAGTGAAGGGACCATCCTTGCTTGTACTGAAGGATGAGTGAAGGGACCATCCTTGCTTGTACTGAAGGATGAGTGAAGGGACCATCCTTGCTTGTACTGAAGGATGAGTGAAGGGACCATCCTTGCTTGTACTAAAGGGTGAGTGAAGGGGACCATCCTTGCTTGTACTGAAGGATGAGTGAAGGGACCATCCTTGCTTGTACTGAAGGATGAGTGAAGGGACCATCCTTGCTTGTACTGAAGGGTGAGTGAAGGGACCATCCTTGCTTGTACTGAAGGGTGAGTGAAGGGGCCATCCTTGCTTGTACTGAAGGATGAGTGAAGGGACCATCCTTGCTTGTACTGAAGGGTGAGTGAAGGGACCATCCTTGCTTGTACTGAAGGGTGAGTGAAGGGACCATCCTTGCTTGTACTGAAGGATGAGTGAAGGGACCATCCTTGCTTGTACTGAAGGGTGAGTGAAGGGACCATCCTTGCTTGTACTGAAGGGTGAGTGAAGGGACCATCCTTGCTTGTACTGAAGGGTGAGTGAAGGGACCATCCTTGCTTGTACTGAAGGGTGAGTGAAGGGGCCATCCTTGCTTGTACTGAAGGATGAGTGAAGGGACCATCCTTGCTTGTACTGAAGGGTGAGTGAAGGGACCATCCTTGCTTGTACTGAAGGGTGAGTGAAGGGACCATCCTTGCTTGTACTGAAGGATGAGTGAAGGGACCATCCTTGCTTGTACTGAAGGATGAGTGAAGGGACCATCCTTGCTTGTACTGAACGATGAGTGAAGGGACCATCCTTGCTTGTACTGAAGGGCAAAGAAGAGTTGTTAAACACGATTAATTATCATAACTTTTTATGGGTTTTGAAAGTCGAGAAAGTTTGATTTTAATAATATAAATAATGATTTAATAAAAAAATTAATATTTCGAATCAAAGATATTTTATATTTATATGAGATATAAATAATTATAACATATTCTTTTCAATTGCAATTATGCTAATAACATCATAGTTATGATCTCCCATTATAATGATAGACAAGTAAAGACTATACACACTATGATGTGTATGATTCTTAGTGTATATAGTTCACTTTGATCTATATTTTAGGTATTCTGTTATACTTAACTTGTGGTGAGTGATGCACAACCTTACTGACGCTCGTGTAGTCACTAACTAGACTTTAAGCTTAATTAACCATCAAGTGGCAAAGATGTTTTAAATTTTAATATATTTGTTAATAGATCAAAAGTTACTTTAGCTGCTTGGCGGAGTTGACTGATAATAATAAATAATAATAATAATAATAATAATAATAATAATAATAATAATAATAATAATAATGATAATAATAATAATTAATAATAATAATTTAAAAATAATAATAATAATAATAATAATAATAATAATAATAATAATAATAATAATAATAATAATAATAATAATAATAATAATCAGCCAGTTTTGGAATAGACGTCGTTTTTTTTTGTGCACAAATTGCAAGGGAAATTTTTTTTGGGTTAACTTTTTTTTCCCGTCTTTACTTTAGCTGTTCGTTATTGTTTATGTAAATTCTTCAGTATTAAATGTGTCGTGTGATAGAGACATATTTTGAGCCTATACGGATTTAACTATACAGATTTAACTATACAGATTTAACCATATGGATTTAAGTAAAAATCTAGAATATATTTTAGAGTTTAACTCAAAATCTAGAACATATTCTACAATTTAACTCAAAAATCTTGATTATATTGTAAAATATAAATACGTCCAGTGGACAACCTACGTAATGCTGGAGAATTTACCTAATAATTTATGCACAATAACCACAGGGGGAGTTCTAGACCTTTCGTATTGCAATCAACACTTCATCAAGAGCTTGCAGCGTTGCAGAAATAAAGCAGGAAATCCAGGCAGATCCGTTTATGGGAACATATATGTGAGGGGTCAAGAAGGATGCCGGATAAAGCAGACAACATATTACAGAAAATAGGCATAAAGCAATATTGGATAATAATCTATATTTACCAAAGCCACTAAAGTAAATATTGACCATTACGGATATATTTTTTTGCAGTCAAGTTCTCTGGATCCCCGGGAAGCATTTAACCTGCATAGATCATTCAGCGCCAGAGGAACCTGAAGGGATTAAGACTGAACCGAGGACGGGCAAGGTAGCTTCACTAGCTTGGATCAAGAGCCACCCAGCTTCAAGGTGCTACTCTAAAAGGAGCCGTAGACTCCTAATCGTTTAAAAAAATAATATCTGTATCATCCAAAGAGACACAAGAGAACCTTCACAGATGGCGCCCTTTAAAACTGGTCCCTTGATACCACGATCCCCAGGGGCTGTGTGACCCCCTACGGGTTTACCACACCTCTCATAATAACAAAAATAATAATATTATTATTATTATAACCCATGAACCGGAGCTACTGTCCCTTCTTCCTCGTATCACACCCTGTCGACTTCCCAGATGTTGTGTGGCACATACGGGTCTACCGCTCTCTCGTGAGAGAAAGTGGTAGACCCGC
Source organism: Cherax quadricarinatus (assembly GCF_026875155.1). Taxonomy (NCBI): domain Eukaryota; kingdom Metazoa; phylum Arthropoda; class Malacostraca; order Decapoda; family Parastacidae; genus Cherax; species Cherax quadricarinatus. The sequence continues at coordinate 38,779,824 of NC_069422.1, forward strand.
AAGTTTTTTACTCTTAACTATACGTTTACATTGAGAAATAAAGAGACAACAATGACCAAATAAAGAAGACAACAAATAAAGAAAACGAAGCTAAAAGATAAGGAGCGTTGAAATGCTTTTGTTGTTGTTGTTTCCGGCCGCAACAGAGCAACGGAAGACTAGAGGAGCACCAGAATAACAGCAACAACAGGGATGCAACGGGGAAAGTTTTTGTTATTAAAGGTCATTAGAAATTAATTGTAGCAGCAGCATCTCTTAACTGACAGGTGGTGCAGCAGCTGAAGCAAGACAGGTGGTGCAACAGTTGAATTAAAACAGGTGGTGCAGCAGCTGAAGCAAGACAGGTGGTGCAACAGTTGAATTAAAACAGGTGGTGCAGCAGCTGAAGCAAGACAGGTGGTGCAGCAGCTGAAGCAAGACAGGTGGTGCAATAGTTGAATCAAGACAGGTGGTGCAACAGCTGAATCAAGACAGGTGGTGCAACAGCTGAATCAAGACAGGTGGTGCAACAGCTGAATCAAGACAGGTGGTGCAACAGCTGAATCAAGACAGGTGGTGCAACAGCTGAATCAAGACAGGTGGTGCAACAGTTGAATCAAGACAGGTGGTGCAACAGCTGAATCATGACAGGTGATGCAACAGCTGAATCAAGACAGGTGGTGCAACAGCTGAATCAAGACAGGTGGTGCAACTGCTGAATCAAGACAGGTGGTGCAACAGTTGAATCAAGACAGGTGGTGCAACTGCTGAATCAAGACAGGTGGTGCAGCAGCTGAAGCAAGACAGGTGGTGCAACAGCTGGATAAAGACAGGTGGTGCAACTGCTGAATCAAGACAGGTGGTGCAACAGCTGAATCAAGACAGGTGGTGCAACTGCTGAATCAAGACAGGTGGTGCAACAGTTGAGTCAAGACAGGTGGCGCAGCAACTGAAGCAAGACAGGTGGTGCAACAGCTGAATCAAGACAGGTGGTGCAACTGTTGAATCAAGACAGGGGGTGCAACAGCTGAAGCAAGACAGGTGGTGCAACTGCTGAATCAAGACAGGTGGTGCAACAGTTGAATCAAGACAGGTGGTGCAACAGCTGAATCAAGACAGGTGGTGCAACAGCTGAATCAAGACAGGTGGTGCAACAGCTGAATCAAGACAGGCGGTGCAACAGCTGAATCAAGACAGATGGTGCAACAGCTGAATCAAGACAGATGGTGCAACAGCTGAATCATGACAGGTGGTGCAACAGCTGAATCAAGACCACTATTGCAACACCTGAATCAAACCAGCTGTTGTACCATCTATATCAAAACAGCTGTCGCAGTAGTCAGTGAACTTGATAACAGAGCCAATAACTGATAACAGAGCCAATAAACATGATAACATGAATCAGACATGAAAACAGAGGAAATAGACATAATAAGAAATGAACGTAAAAACTGAATCAATTACTGAATCAGTAACAGAATAAATGTCATAATAAAGATGGCTGAATAACAGAACCAATAAAATTGATTAAAATTAATTTACTAATTAAGGTGAGACAGAAGCACTCATCAACACCTGCATCAACACAAGAATCACCAGCAGAACTAGCCATCAACATCAACACAAGAATCACCAGCAGAATTGATCTTGCAACTTATGCAAGAATTACAGGCAAAATTTGTATCCACCGTCACAAAACACCTATCCTCTAGATGCCAGAAATAACGACAACAATAGCACCTGCCCTTGTCAAACGATCAATAATAACACCTGTAATTATTAAGCAAGAATCTACAGAAACACCTGCTCTTGTGAACCAAATATCAACAACAATACCTGCACTTTTGAGGCAAGGAACAACAACATCTGTCTCTAATAAACAAGGAACAGCAACTGTCCTTCCTTACCAGTTACCAGCTACACCTATCCGTATTAAACAAGGAACAAAAACAACACTTGTCCTTATCAAACAGTACCTCTTGAGTTCTTTTGGCAGGAAATTCACACCGACGAGTGGAAGCGTCAGCCAAGACTAACTGCAGTTATAAACAACCGTGAGAGTTGTATCACAGAAGACTGCAGCGCTGCATGACCCCTTGGGTTTTTAACTCTTAAATGGGTTAAGTACCTCTACTACTGCTGCTACTACTACTACTACTACTACTACTACTACTACTACTAATAATAATAATAATAATAATAATAATAATAATAATAATAATAATAATAATAATAACAATAATAATAATAATAATAATTAATAACCACGGAAGGCTGAACGGAAGCACTGGCTTCATTTGTCACTTGTAACAGAATGAAATTCCCATTATCTTCCTTTTTTGTAACAGGAACGGAAGCCCGGCAGCAACTGTTAACAACAGAAGCTCCGACAGCACCTCTTATAAACGGAATTATTATAATATAATAATAAACTTATGAACGGAAGACCTAGTAGGACATGCTAGCAACAGGAACGGAAGGCCCAACAGCACCGGTTAACAACGGAAACGGAATCCCCATCAACAGGAAAAGCAGACCCAATCCTCTATACTTACAACATGCAAGCCCTAACAGTACCTGTTAGCAACAGGAACTCAAAGCCCCAGAAGCACCTGTTAACAAGAGGAACCGTTGATGATTTCGCGTTGAATGATTAATCGCAATCCCTGGTTAATATTTTTTCCCCCAGCATTCTCCCTAATTACGTTTGGGATCAAAAATTGAAGAGGCAAAATTTGAGAGAGTGGAAAACCATCAATCTTTTGAGGAAATCATTACCAGCCTAAGCCATACATTACGTGTCGGTCTGCAGGCCCCCCCCCTTCTCTCTCTCTCTCTCTCTCTCTCTCTCTTTCTCTATTTCTCTCTTTATCCTTTAACACTTAAGGGGTCTACTGGAATAAGGTTCAAATTTGTCACATTTGTCTTACAAATTATGTGTTATCTTACCTCAGTGTATATATCTTTCAAGTTACTGGTTGTTATCTTACGTCAATGTATATATCTTACACGTTATGTGTTAATGGACATATCTTACTAGCTAGTAAGGACCTGCTGCAAATTCATTATTATACTCCAGGAAAAGCGCTAAATCCGTAGTGCGCCATATACCGCCTGGTGAATGGGAGGTCATAGAGTTTGACTCTAAGAAATGGGAATGGTAAGTCTGATTCCTTTGATCAAGAGCCCATCACCAGGATACTCACTTTCTGCAATGTTGGGACACTCAGTGTAGGAAAACGATCACTGTGATCACAAGAGCTCACGTATTCAATCTTCAAGTAACTATATTCTGGTAGATCACCCAAGAGTGGGTCCCCGTTAGTTAACTGTCTTCAAGTAGGCCAACGACCGTCTCCCACCGAGGTAAGGTGACCCGACCAGGAGGAAAACACTCTCATCATCATTCATTCATTCACTGTCTTGACAGTTCAGATGCCCCTCTAAACTTCAACATCCCCACCCCTCCTTCAGGGTGCAGGCATTGTACTTCCCACCTCCAGGACTCAAGTCCGACAAACCGGTTTCCCTGAGTTTCTTCATAAATGTTACCTTGCTCACACTCCAACAACACGTCAAATCATAAAAAAAATTACCTCCATGCTTATCCAACAAGCGCCCACAGTTTACTGGATGTATAAGGAAAGTGTGTAAAGCCTGATTGGAATCAGTAGTCTGGCTGTGAGGAGAGTTATTATATATTCAGTAATGTCATCGTGATCATGTCTGTCTCGTTGCATCAATGGCGTGTAGCTAACAATTTTATCTAAATCTCTCTAAGATACTAGCCATATTAAGCAAATATTATAAATCTACTTGCAACAGATGAGACAATTATAGATACAAATCCAGATATACTCCTGTTAATCCTTTTCGGGCCTTGTTCCTAGGCCTTTTGTGTATCCTTGTACTCTTGAGCTACCGTCCACAGGATGGATGTGGAGTGTACAATAAACTGGCCACTTCGGCGGCAAAAACCTAAATCTCTTCCCCCTCTATCTGTCTGTGTGCCTCTCTCGCTCTCTCTCCTATTATGCTGAGCTAGTCCATTGATGTCCTACACACTCAGTCTTCGTGAATGACCCACTTCTTGCCCAATACTCTGTACCTAAGCTCTAATTGGGTCCTCGTGAAGGTGGGATGTAAATAATCCTGAATGACTTTAGGTTCTTGAATTTTGTGCTTATGTTCGTGAATAAAGATTGTCAGAGGCATTTGTTGATGGACACGACCTGGTGTGTGTGTGTGTGTGGGGTGTGTGTGTGTGTGTGTGTGTGTGTGTGTGTGTGTGTGTGTGTGTGTGTGTGTGTGTGTATGTGTGTGTGCGTATGTGTGTGTGTGTTTGTGTGTGCGTGTGTGTGTGTATGTGTGTGTGTGCGTATGTGTGTGTGTTTGTGTGTGTGTGTGTGTGTGTGTGTGTGTGTGTGTGTGTGTGTGTGTGTACGTATGTGTGTGTGTGTGTGTGCGTGTGTGTGTGTATGTGTGTGTGTGCGTATTGTGTGTGTGTGTGTTTGTGTGTGTGTGTGTGTGTGTGTGTGTGTGTGTGTGTGTGTGTGTGTGTGTGTGTGTGTGTGTGTGTGTGTGTACTCACCTATTTGTACTCACCTATTTGTGGTTGCAGGGGTCGAGTCTTAGCTCCCGGCCCCGCCTCTTCACCGGTTGCTACTGGGCCTCTCTCTCCCCGCTCCATGAGCTTTATCAAACATCGTCTTAAAACTGTGTATGGTTCCTGCCTCCACTACGTCATTTTCTAGGCTATTCCACTGCCTGACAACTCTATGACTGAAGAAATACTTCCTAATATCTCTCTGACTCATTTGTGTCTTCAACTTCCAATTGTGGCCTCTTGTTTCTGTGTCCCCTCCTGGAACATCCTGTCTTTGTCCACCTTGTCTATTCCACGCAGTATTTTATATGTCGTTATCATGTCTCCCCTGACCCTCCTGTCCTCCAGTGTCGTCAGGCCGATTTCCCTTAATCTTTCTTCATAGGACATACCCCTTAGCTCTGGAACTAACCTTGTCGCAAACCTTTGTACTTTCTCTAGTTTCTTGACGTGCTTTATCAAGTGCGGGTTCCAAACAGGTGCTGCATACTCCAGTATGGGCCTGACATACACGGTGTACAGTGTCTTGAACGATTCCTTACTAAGGTATCAGAATGCTGTTCTCAGGTTTGCCAGGCGCCCATATGCTGCAGCAGTTATCTGGTTGATGTGTGCTTCCGGAGACATGCTCGGTGTTATACTCACCCAAGATCTTTCTCCTTGAGTGAGGTTTGCGTCTTTGGCCACCTAGCCTATACTCTGTCTGTGGTCTTCTGTGCCCTTCCCTATCTTCATGACCTTGCATTTGGCAGGATTAAATTCGAGAAGCCATTTGCTGGACCAGGTGTCCAGTCTGTCCAGGTCTCTTTGAAGTCCTGCCTGGTCCTCATCTGATTTAATTCTCCTCATTAACTTCACATCATCTGCAAACAGGGACACTTCTGAGTCTAACCCTTCCATCATGTCGTTCACATTATACCAAAATATAGCATGGTCCTAGGACCGACCCCTGTGGGACCCCGCTCGTCACAGGTGCCCACTGTGATACATCATTACGTACCATGACTCGTTGTTGCCTCCCTGTCAGGTATTCTCTGATCCATTGCAGTGCCCTTCCTGTTATATTGCGCCTGATGCTCTAGCTTCTGCACTAATCTCTTGTGAGGAACTGTGTCAAAGGCCTTCTTGCAGTCCAAGAAGATGTAATCAACCCACCCTCTCTCTCGTGTCTTACTTCTGTTATTTTAATCTTTAAAACTCCAGAAGGTTTGTGCCCCCACAGGATTTCCCTTCCCCAAGGGAATTTTTCAGGGCGGGTTTTGGGCATTTATCCCTTTTTTTTTCCTTTCCCAGGTGTTTCCACCCTCCCTCCTGAAAAATTTTTCTCCATTTTTTGGGCACCTATACACTTTAAAGGGAACAAAAAGGTCTTAGTTTAGCGCCTCTTTTTTTTTTGTTTTCCTTTTTTTAAAAAAAGGGAAAAATTTACATTTGCCGTTTTTCCCCTTTACCTCGGGTTTAGTTTGCCCTTTTTTTCCGGGGGGGACATTTTTAAAAGATTGGGGTTTTAAGTGGCACAAAACAACTTTATCGGGCTCCCTTTTCAAAGGGGCCCCAAACGGGGAGAGGGGTTTTGATTTTTTTGGGGGTGTGTTGTGTGGGGTTGTGCTTTGTGTGGGGGTTGTGTTTTGGGGTGTGTGTGTGTGGTGTGGTGTGTGTGTGTTTTGGTTTGGGTGTGTTTTGTGTTTTGTGGTGGTGGGGTTTTGTGTGTAAAAAGGGGGAGAGAGAGAGAGAGGGGAGAAATCAGTCCCCCCCCCCCCGCCCACCCTCCGATCATCCTCGAAAGGGGAAAGGGGCGGGCCTTTCCAAAAAGCACCCCGAAAAAACCGGGGCGACAAAAAGGGGGAGCTCACCCCCAAATTTCATTTACAAAAAAAATTTAGGGGAGGGAACCCAAAGGGAAAGAAACACTGGGATCTCTTTCAATCAAAGGGGGGGAAGGGGGGGTCTTCTTTTAATTTTAAAAACCGGGGTTCCAAAACTCTTCGTATGAGAGTTTTTTTTCTTTTTAAAAAGGTTTTTTTGTATTTGGGAAACAACATCGGGGCCCCGCTATGCGGGACATTTTTTAACAAAAATTTTGGGCACCTCAAAAGCCCGGAAAAATTTCCCCAAACTCGAAGTCGTCGTGTCAATCGATGGGGGAGAGAAGAAAATGCTTTTTTAAAATCGCATTGGGTGGGGACGGGGTTTGGGGGAAAAAGAGGGTGGGGGGAGGGAAAGGGGTGAGGGGGGTAAAGAGGAAGGGAATGGAGAAGGGGGGGGGGGAGGGGGGGGGGGGGGGAAAAGAGGGAAGCCCAAAAAAAAGATAGAGTTTTTTAAATTTAGAAATAGATAAATATGCTGGGATGGGGAGGGGAGGCCGGGGTTTAAAGGCTTTTGGGTGTAATATTTTTTTTTTTTTTTTAAAATTTTTTTCCGGTATTTTTTTTTTAAAAATTTTAAAAAAAAGGGGGGGAGGGGGGAGGGGGAAAGGGAAGGGAGGGAAGCTTTTTTAAAGGGGGGAAGGGGGAAAGGCCCTTTTAATGGGGGAAAAAGGGGTTTTTTCTTGAGGGAGGGGGGAGGGGTTTAGGGTTACTGAGGGGTGACGAAAAAAGGGGAAAATTTAGTGGGGTGACGAAGAGGGGAGGTACTGGTACTGAGGGAGGGAGGAAGTTTTCTGAGGGTTTTGAAGATTGAGGGGGGTTTCCCTGAGGGTTTGGAAAAGGTTTGAGAGGGGGTTCCTGATGGTGGAAAGTGAGAGAGGTTCCAAAGGGGAAAGGTTTGAGAGGGGTTTCCTGTTGGGGGGAAGGTGGGAGAAAAATTTTCCTGATGGGGGAAAGGGTGAGAGGGGTTCCCTTTGATGGGGGGAAGGTGGGAAGAGGTTCCTGTTTGGGGGAAAGGTGGGAGGGGGTTCCTGATGGGGGGAAGGGGTGAGAAAGGTTTTTCCTGATGGGGAAGAGGGGGAGAGGATTTTTGAGGGGGGAAGGGGGGAGGGGGGGTTCCTGATGGGGAAAGTGAGGGGGTTTCCCCTGATGGGGGGAAAGGTGGGGGGAAAAGGGGGGGGGAAAAAAAGGGAAAAAAAAAGGGGCCAAAATTTGAAAAATTTTGGGGGGGTTTAAAGAAATTAGCATGTGGGCCTTGCTTTTCCTTGGATGCGTATTGATCCTGTGGAGCTCATTAAAATAGGGTTTTTTTTTGGGCGGGTGTGTGTGTGGTGGGGTGTGTGTGCCTGCTTTCCGTTGCGTGATGGTGTAAATTCATAATTTTTTAAAGGACTGTGAATAAGAGAGGGCAAATTTTTTAAAAAAATATTTAAACGAGAAAGTTTAAATAGAAAAGGACACTAAAATTTAAGATTTTTTAAAATTTTTACGGTCTGTAAATGCGTTTAAAAAAATTTTTCCTTAAAAAGCACTCACCCCCCCATAGCACAAAAGTAAAGGGGGCTCGATCCTCGTCTGGAAAACGAATAACTCTAAGTTTATGAAAGAGTTACGAAAATTTATGAATAAACCCATCGAACACTCTGTGGCTGTTTGGGTACATTTGGGGAAATTTTCAATTTTCACGAACAACAAAAAACGTTTTTTCAGTTACTCCTTAGGTACTTTTTCCCTTTTACATACTTTTAAAAATGCATTTTTTTCAAGAACGCTTTGGAAAACTTAAAATAGTGTTTTTATTTAAAAAGATTTTTTTTTAAAATCTTTTGACCAACTCCACAATATTACTAGAAAAACTGAAAATTTAAAAAAGGTGAAAAATTGGTCGGGTTTAATTGCAAAAAAAATGGGATTTAAAAGGTGCTTTAAAAATTGGCTTCTTTTGGTGGCCCAAATAAAAAATGCCCCAAACACGACAACCGCGTGTCGTTTAAAAAAAAAAACGGAAGAAATTTTTCCCAAGGGGTTTATTTGGTTGGTTCTGCTCGAAATGGAAGGGGTTGAAGGCCGGTGTTGCCACACGAAGGGAAAAGGCAAAATTTTTTTGTCCCAGAAAAGGGTTTTTGTTTTTTAACCGGTCTTTCTTCATTTGCAGCGGGGGGGAACAGGAGCCACATATTTCGTTGTTTAAAATTTCAAAACAGAAGCGTGTTAGAAAAATTTTTCTTCAAAAATAAAAATTTTGGGTAGTTGTTTTGAAAAATTTTTTGGGGGTAACTAAAAGCCCAAGCTAAATATTTGTTTTTTTAAAAATGATAAATTTTTAACAGAGAGGGGGGGGAGAGAGAGGAGAGAGAGAGAGACAACAGAGAATGAATAAATGCATTTTCAAAAGGTCTTCTCCGCTCTTTTTTCCTTTTTGATAAAAGGTAGATTTTTTTTTATTTTTTCTCGCCCTTTCCCCCAAAGGGTTTCCACAGGCGGGGCAAAAAGGGTAGCTACGGGACCCCCCACAAAAGGGTTCCTTAGAACACTGACTTAAATTTGGGGGACGTAAACATCCGGATTTTCTCTCTCTCTCTCTCTCTCTCTCCCTTCTCTCTTATATATTATTATATTATATAAAATATATATATATTTATTAATATAAAATATATAAAAAATTTTATTTATATATATATATATATATATATATCCCTTGGAGTTTACCGGGAGAGATTTTCGGGGGGTTTCAATTTCCCCCGGGGGCCCAGTCTGGGGACTAGGCCCATGGTGGATCGGGGAACCTACCCAACCCAGGCTGTTACTGCTGGCCGCACGCAAGCTGACGTACGAACCACAGCTGGGTTGGTCAGGTTACTAACTTTGGGGTGCCTGCCCCAGTGCCTTTTTGAAGACAGCCAGGGGTCTACTGGTAACCCCCCTTAGCACTTTCCCCCTCATTTGCCTGAGCTGCCACTTTTTTTAAAACAGTTTTTTGGGCGGTCCCCAAATCAAAACCCCTTTACAAAAATCTAAATAAAAAAAATTCAAATTTTTTTATCGTGAAAAACGCCCTCAAAAGCAAAGGGTTAGGCAAGTTACTTTAATTTTATGGAGAGATTTTTTAAAAGTTCCCTTTTGGGTTTCCAAAAAAATTTTTTTTTACATCACGTCAATGAAAAAAAATTTAATACTGACAAAGGGGGTTGTAAAAGGTAGAAAACACCCTCATGGTAGTACTCCCCTCAAGTTGTCAGGGAGTTTTGAGATCTCCCAAGACCCTAAAAGAGGTGAGAGCCCGTTCTGTATCTCTGGATACTTCATTTTTTTCTGCGGGGGCTTTAAATCTCTGAAATCGCTGGATGCCATTTTTTACTCTGCGGGGGTTTCGCCCTCTGCGGGGCGGGGGAATGAAAAATCCCCGGTACCCTGGGCTTTGTAGGCGGTCTGGGGGTTTCCCTCGGGGGCCTCGGAAACGGGGGGAGGGAAAGTAAAGGACACAAACCTTCGGGGGGAAAACCCCCTTTTCCCCAATGGGGGGGAAAAAAAAATTTTTCTAAAAAATAGGGGGGGGGTTTTTTTTTCCCAACCCTTTTTTCTTTTTTGGAGGGGGGTAAATTTTTGTTAACCCCGGGGGCCCCCACCTTTTTAAAAGAAGGAAAAAAGGGAGGTGGAACCCCATAAAAATTTTTTTTCCCCAAGGGGGGAAGAATTTATTTAAACCCCCCCTTTTCCCGGAATCCTTTTGTAAACAAAAATCATTTTTTAAGAGAAAAAAACATTTTCACAAAAATAAATTTTTGAAAAACACCTTCCCAAAAATAATAACTCTTCCCTTGAAATATATACAAAAAAGTAAAATTTCAAAAAACTAGTTTTCAAACCTTTAAAAAAGGAATTTTTTTTTTTTAATATGTAAAAAATCAAAATATGGACAAGAAAGGATTTTTCTCCCTTTTAACATTTGAAAATTTATACCATCCAAAAAAAATTTTCTTTTTTTAAATATGTAAAGAAATTAAAAAAAAATCAAAAGATGAAATTCCAAAAAAGTTTGCGAATCATTTTAAATTTAATTTACCCCCTTTTGTTCCTGTTTTTTTGCTTTGTAGTTTTTTTAAAAAAGGGGAATGTTTTGGGGTTTGCAACACGCCCCTTTTTTGGGCCCTTTCATTCAAACGAATTTTCTAATTTTGTTTCCCTTTAAATTTACAAAAGAGAAAAAATAAAAATCCTCTTTAAAATTTACGTTTAAATAAGTTGTCGCAAATGGAAAAAGAGCAAAAGTTGTCAGTTTGACCCAAATCTTGGAAAAAGAAAACCCTAGCCGAGCAAAGAGTGACACAAGTAAGGGTAAGTCTGTGGCAATAAGATTAATAGCTAAGCCCTTTAATGTTGAGTGAGAAATAGGAACACTGCAGCAGGCCTACCGGCCCACACTAGGCAAGTCCCCCCCACAAATCCAAACCCACCCAAGAGAACATTTTCCCCCCCTTTTTTTTAAAGCCCCTCCCTTTTTCACTTTTCCCCGATAAAACTCTTCACCTCATTCATGCCCCCACCAAATCCCCTGCCCTTTTTCCCCTCCTTCTTCCCTCTTTTCTTCCCAATTCCCCTGTTCTTTGCCCTTTCCTTCCCCACCCCGCTTCGTCTTCTCACAAATTTTCCCGATCCGACCAAATCTTCCTTTTTTTGACCAAACCATTCAGTTTTTCGAGGCGGAAAACATTTTCCTTTGGACCTCCTGAGGTCATCAGTATTGCCACCCACACCACCCCCCACCCAAATTTGACTTCACTTAAAAAGGGCCCCCCAGTCTTTGGGCCCCTTTGGCTTCTTTTTTTTCAAAAATTTTTTTTATCGGTTTCCTTTTAATTCATTTATTTGAATTTTCAGGGCAAAGGCGGCCCAATTAAAATTTTTTTTAAGCATTTTGTGCATTCAAAAGAGGGGGATTTTTAATTCTTCGTAATTTCGGTAATAGGTGCGGTTTTTTGTGTTTTTGTGTGGTTTTTTCCAAATTAAATACTGTTTTTCTTTCGTTCGGGGGGGCTATCCTTGTTTAAAAAGGGGATTTTTTTTTTTTGGGGTCCCCCGATTTGTGCAAATTTATTTTTGCGGGGGTTTGTCGTCATGCGGGGTTCACTGGGTTTTTTAAAGTGGGGGAAACCCTAGCCAGGGGAAGTTTAATTTGAAAGGCCCCCCTTTGAGGAAAAATTGAGATTTTTTTCCCTTTAGGATGTTTTTTTATTGTTTTTGTCAGGTACGGGTTTGGGGCGAAAGGGGGGGCGAGTCTCCTCACACCCCAAATGGCCCTGGGAAAACCCCTTTAGTAAAAAGGTTTCCCCGGGCGTTTGTCGATCGAGTGGGTGCATTTCCTGGGGAAAAAGGTTTAAAATACCCTACCCGGGGAACCCGGGTGAGGAACTCGATTTTTCTCTCAAAAGACCAAAATGCAAAAATCCCCGCCCCCGTCGATTTACGTGCCCGTCACAGTAACAGTCTATATGAAGGGTTTTTTAAAAAAAAACCCCCAAGAAAAAAGATTTGACACTTATTTCAAAATTTGGGGAAAAAATATTCAGGAAACTTTTTGCCAACCCTTTGGGTTCTTCAGGGCCAATACATAGTTTGAAAAGGCGTTTAAGGAGGGGGGGAGTTTTTAGGTAATCAGTCTGAAAAAGCCACTTTGTGGGCCCCAAACGGTTTTTCCCCTAATAAATTCCTGAACTGTACAAATGTCCCTTTTTCCCAAAACTACTTCGACTGTGGATGGAAAACCCCTATGGGCCCCCCCCCTTTCCCCCGCTTCACCTCCCCCTCACTACCCGTATATAAGCCACGTCTACGGCCCTATGCTGTACTTTTTACAAGATTGATGGTTTTAAAACCCCCTCGACTCCAGGCTGTGGGGGGGCTGATTTCCTAAACTTTCCCCCTCTCCCCTTGTATTTGGCTATTGGGAAACCACTGTGTGGGGGAAAAGTTTCCCCGAAATAAAGATTTTTCCCCTATGTTGCATAAGTTTTCTCAACTTCAGTAAAGCCTTTTGTTGAAAAGGACCTACCCCCCCGAGGTCCGGGCACGGAACCCGGGGCCCCCGGGGGCGCTGACCCCTGAAAACCCCCCCCCAGGTATTTTCCCCGGGAAAACCCCTTCCCGGGACCGGTCCTTTTTATATATATACTATTTTAAAATTCATAAATTTATTGTTTAAAAATGGTGCATAAGTTTTGAGAGATTTTCATTGACGGAACGATTTAAAATCCTTCATTCATTGCATTGGGTTTTTAAATTTTTTCGTCATGCCCTTTTATTTACCCCTTTTTCCCTCCGGCCCCTTTTCTCAAAACCCTTTCCGGGGTTTCTGCTTTTTAATCTAACTTAAATTCTTTTATTTATCCCCTTCCTGTTTTTAAAAAACCTCCAACCACTTGTTTATTCAAACTCTGGCAGCCCTTTTTTACGGGCCTTTTCAAAAAATTTTCTGGGGGCCGGGTTTAGTTTTTCTCCCCTTTTCCTTTTTGGGTGTGGGTTACACGGGGGTGGGGTTTCTTGGTTTTTTTTTTTTTTTTTTTTTTTTTTTTTTTATAATTTTAAAATTTATATATTTACATTTTTTTATATGTATTCCCGTAATTGTGGGGTGTGTGAAAGTTGTGTGTGAATGTTTTTAGTTTCGTGGGGTGTGCGCCGGGGCGTGTGTCTGCCCTCGGGCCCCTGGGGCCCATAACCATGTTCACTCCCGGGGGAAAACTTTAAACCTTTAGTTATCATGGAGTTTAATCCCCAAAATAGGGGGTCAAAAAAAAAACCCCTTTTAGATCCCCCCCGGCCCTTAATTCGTAAGGGAACGTTCACACTAAATTTTCTGACTTAATTTTGGTTTTATACCTGAATTTCCACTTTTAATTTCTTCAAATTTTCCCCACCGACGAAATTTTTTTCCCCCCGGGTTTTTTAAAGCGTGGGGAGAAAAAAAAATTCTTTGGGGGCGAAACGAAAAATGTTGGGGGCCCGAGAAAAGGGGGAGGGAGAGAGAGAAAGGAGAAAAAAAGGGGAGAGGGGGGGGATAAGGGAAACCCCCTTTTCTCGGGCTTTTAAAAATTTTGGGAAAATTTACCGGGTTTTAAAACGGGGGGGCGGAAAAAAACCTCCCGATCAAAGGGGGTTTGGGGTTTTTGGGGGGTTTGGGGGGGTTTTTTTTTTTTTGATGGGGGAAAAATTCCCCTGGCCGGGGGAGGAGGTTTTGGGGGTTTTTTGGGGAAAATTGGGGGGGGGTGGGGGGCCCCCCCCGGGGGGGGGGGGGGTGGGGGTGGGGGGTGGCGGTGTGGTGTGTTTTGGGGGGTTTGTGTGTTGTGGGGTGTGTGGTGTGTGTGTACGGGTTTTGGGGGTGTGTTGTTGTTGGGGTGTGTGGGTTTTGTGGGGGTGTGTGGGTGTGGGGGGTTGTGTTGGGACGAGGGGGGTGTGTGTGTGTTTTGTGTGTGGGGTGTGTGTGTGGGGTGTGAGTGTGTTTTTTGGTGGGTTGTGGTGTTTTGTGTGTGTGTTTGTGTGTGTTGTACGAGTGTGTGTGTGTGTGTGGGGTTGGGGGGGGTGTTTTGTGTGTGTGTGGTGTGTGTGTGTGTTTTGGGGTGTTTTTGTTTTGGGGGTGTTGTGTTTTTGGGGGTTTTTTTGGGGGTTTTGGGGGGGTTGGGTTTGGTTTGGTTGGGGGGGGGGGGGGGGGGTGGGTGGGGGGGTGGGGGGGGGGGTGTGTGTGTGGGGGTGGGGGTGTGGGGGGGTTTTGGGGAGGTGTGTTGTGGGGGTGTGTGTGGGGTGTGGGTGGGTGTTTGTAGGGGGGTTGGGGGGGTGGGGTGTGTGGGGGGGTGTGGGGGTGGTGTGTTTTGGGGTGGGGGTGGGGGGGGGGTGTGTGTTGTGGGGGTGTGTGTGGTGTGGTTTGGGGTTTTGTGTGTGTGTGCTGTGGGGGGGGGGGGGGGGTTTGGGGGGGGGGGGGGTGTTGTGTGTGCGTGTGTGTGTGTTGTGTGTGTTGTGTGTGGTTGGGGTACGAGTTGTGTGGGTGTGTTGGGGTGTGTGGGGGGGGTGTTTTGGGTGTGTGTGGGGGTGGTGGGGGGTACCGTGTGGGGGGTTGTGTTGTGTGTGTGTCGGGGGGTGTTGTGTGGGGGGGTGGTGGGGGGGGGCGGGGGGGGGGGGGGGGGGGATGGGGGGTTGGGGGGGGGGGTGGGGTGTGTGGGGGGTGTGTGGGGGGGGTGTTAAAAAAAAAAGGTTTTGGGTTTTGTGTGTTGTGTGGGTGTGTGGGGTTGGTGTGCGGGGGGTGTGTGGGGTGTGTTGGGGGTGTGGGCGTTTTGTTTTTGTGTGTGTGTTGTTCGGTGTGTGTGTGTGTGGTGTTTGGGTTTGGTTAACCCCCAATTGTGTGTGGTGTGTTGTGTCGGGGTTGTGTTGGGGTGTTGGGGTGTGGTGTGTTTTGTGTGTGTGTTGTGTGTGGTGTGTGTGTTGGGGGTGTGTTGGGGTGTGGTGTGTGGGGTGTGTTATTGTTTTTGTTGGGGTTTGCGGGGGGGGGGGTAAATGGTTGGGTGTTTACTGTGTACGGGTTTTGGGTGGGACTTTTGTTACCTTGTTGTAGTATGGTTGTTTGTTTTTTTTGTACCTTTTGGTGGTTTTTTTGTGTTTT
>NC_069422.1:38795420-38822380 GCF_026875155.1 Cherax quadricarinatus
GGGGGCTGCAGACCGGGCCGCAATTGGCTCCTGGAGTTCAATCCCACCAAGTGCAAAGTCATGAAGATTGGGAAGGGCAAAAAAAGACCGCGGGACGGAGTACAGTCTAGGGGGCCAGAGACTACAAACCTCACTCAAGGAAAAAGATCTTGGGGTGAGTAAACCACCAGGCACATCTCCTGGAGCGCACATCAACCAAATAACTGCTGCAGCATATGGGCGCCTAGCAAACCTCAGAACAGCATTCCGACATCTTAATAAGGAGTCATTCAGGACCTGTACACCGTGTACGTTAGGCCTATATTGGAGTATGCGGCACCAGTTTGGAACCCACACCTACCCAAGACGTAAAGAAAACTAGAGAAAGTGCAAAGGTTTGCAACAAGACTAGTCTCAGAGCTAAAGGTATGTCCTAAGAGATGTTAAGGAAATCAACCTGACGACACTGGAGGACAGGAGAGATAGGGGGACATGTAACGACATACAAAATACTGAGAGGAATTGCCCAAAGGTGGACAAAGACAGGATGTTCCAGAGTTTGGGGAAACACAGTAACAGGGGACACAGTTGGAAGTTGAAGACACAGATGAATCACAGGGATGTTAGGAAGTATTTCTTCAGCCACAGAGTAGTCAGTAAGTGGAATAGTTTGGGAAGCGATGTAGTGGAGGCAGGATCCATACATAGCTTAAGCAGAGGTACGATAAAGCTCACGGCTCAGGGAGAGTGACCTAGTAGCGATCAGTGAAGAGGCGGGGCCAGGAGCTCGGATTCAACCCCCGCAACCTCAACTAGGTGAGTACAACTAGGTGAGTACACACACACACACACACACACACACACACACGCACACACACACACACACGCACAACACACACCCCACACCAAAACACACACACACACACACACACACACACACACACGCACACACACACACACGCACGCACACACACACACACACACACACACACACACACACACACACCCACGCACGCACACACAAAACACCACACACACAACACACAAAACACACACACACACACACACACACACGCACGCACACACACACACACACACACAACACACACACACACACACACACACACACACACTCACACACCACACACACCACACACACACACACACACACAACACTCGTAACACACACACACACACACACACACACACACTCGTACACACACACACACAACACACACACACACTCGTACACACACACACACACAAAACCCCACGAGGGAAACATTTTCCACTTTACGCCTCACCATCCCACTCCTACGCTACTGATTTTTATTTTTTTCACATCATAGCAGCAATTTTTGCACCTTTCCCCCTCAACAAAGTCGCGTATGATCTGAAGGTTCTTTCCGCCCTCCGTCTTAACCCAGTAATATTTTCCAAATATTTTAATGACGATGAAATAGTTTTCCTTATCCCCTCCTCTCTCTCTCTCTCTCTCTCTCTCTCTCTCTCTCTCTCTCTCTCTCTCTCTCTCTCTCTCTCTCTCTGCCCTTCTCAAATTTTCAGTTTCGTCCCCAAAGGGACATTTTTTTCTCAAACACGCTTAAATAACGAGGGGAAAAAATTTCGGCTAGTCGGGTGTAAATTTGAAAGTAATTAAAAGTGGCAATCAGGTATAAAAACAAAATTTAAAAGTCAGAAAATTTTAGTGTGAACGTCTCCCTTACGATATTAACGCCAGGGGGATCTAACGGTTTTTTTTGACCCCCTACTCGGATTAAATCCATGAATAACTCAGGATTAGTCTTCCCCGAGTGAACATCGTATCGCCAGAGTCGATGGCAGACACACGCACGCGCACACACGCACGCACATAAACATTCACACACAGACATTCCCACACACACACATATATATACATATAGTATATAATATTATGTATATACATATTTTATATATATATATATTTTATATATATATATATATATATATAAAATATATATATATATATATATATATATACATATATATATATATTGCAAAACAACCACTCTGAAAGAATAGAAAAATTTCCCAAGCGCTTTCGTGACTACTCACATATGTGAGTAGTCACGAAAGCGCTTGGAATTTCTCTATTCTTTCAGAGTGGTTGTTTTGCATATTTTGAAATCACCTGTTTACTGTGATCTTATTGCATTATATATATATATATATATATATATATTTTATATATATATTTTATATATATATATTTTATATATATATATTATATATATATATATATATATTATATATATATATATATATATATAATATATATATATATATATATATATAATTTCAAGAACAGACCAGTATAAAACACCCATAAAAGGAAGGGTGAGACAACTATATTCAGAGAAACAGTATGATATATTGAAATAGTGACTGCGGGAAAAACGCTGCCAGAGATGAATAAACAAGTGGATTCGAGGTTAATATAAGCAGCGAAGGAAGATAAATAAATGAATTTAAGTTAGATTAATAAACGCAGCAACGGAAGGTTGAGAGAAGCCGTGACGGAAGGTCAATAAAAGCCATGACGGAAAATTAAAACAATAATAATGAATGAAGGATATAAACGTTCCGTCAATGTATCTCTCAAAACTTATGCACCATTGTATACAATAAATTATGTATTTATATAGTATATTTATCAAAGGACGGGATGCCGGAAGGGGTATTACCTGGGATATACCTGGAGGGGGTTTCAGGGGGTCAGCGCCCCCGAGGCCCGGTCCGTGACCAGACCTCGTGGGGGTCAGGGCCCTGTTTAACTAGGCTGTTACTGAAGATTGAGACACTTATGCAACATATGGAAATCTTTATTCGGGAAACGTTTCGCCACACAGTGGCTTCATCAGTCCAATACAAAGTAGAAAGGCTTAAGGAGAGGAGGAGTTTGAGGTAATCAGTCCCTCAGCCTGGAGTCGATGTGTTCAGTCCATCAATCTTGTAGAATGTACAGCATAGGGCCGTAGACGTGGCTTATATACTGTAGTGAGGTGAGGTGAAGCAGGCGGAGGTGGGGTCATAGTGGTACCATCCACTAGTCGAAGTAGTGTGGAAAAGACACTTATGTACAGTTCAGGACATTTATTAGAGGAAACGTTTCGCCACGAGTGGCTTCTTCAGACTGATTACCTCAAACTCCTCCTCTCCTTACGTCTTTCTACTATGTATTGGACTGATGAAGCCACTTTTGTGGCGAAAAGTTTCCTGAATATATATTCGCATATGTTGCATAAGTGTCTCAATCTTCATCTTGTCGGTTTTTCAAACCATTCATCATAGACTGTTACTGCTGACAGCACGTAAATCGACGAGGCGCAGATTGTGCATCATTAGGTCATTTGAGAGACAATCGAGTTCCTCAGCAGTTCGCAGTACGTACTTTACCATTCCCCAGGATGCTACCCACTACGATCGACTAACGCCCAGGTACCTTTTTACTGAAGGTTAACAGGGCCAGTGGGTGTGAGGAGACTCGCCCACATGTCTCGACCTACCCAGTACCTGACAAGAACAATATATAAACATCCTCAAGGAGAAATCTCAATATTTTTTCCTCGAAGCCATTCTATTAACTTCTCCTAGGCTATGGTCTCCACATTTACACCCAGTGAATCCCGCAGTGGCGACAAACACCGCAAAAATGAATGCAGCAAATCTATGACGACCTAAAAAAAAAACTCACCATTAAACAAGGATAGCCCACCGAACGAAAGATAAACAGTACTTACTGAAACACACACACACACACACACACATACAAACCGCACCTATTGACCGCATTTACTGAAGAATTAAAAATGCCCTTATTGAAGTGCACAAAATGCTTAAAAAATATTAATATCGCCGTGTCTGAGATTACAAATAAATGAATTACAAGAAACGAAACAAAAATCTTGAAACAAAAGAGCCGAAGGACCATGACTGAGGGTCTTGTAAGTGAAGTCTACTTATCGGGGATGGTGTGGTGGCAATACTGATGACCTCAGGAGGTCCGAAGGAAAATCGTGTGCCATGCCTCGAACACTGCAAAGGATGGTCAGAAAGGAAGACTGGTCAGATCGGGAAATGTGAGAAGACGAAGCGAGGTGGGGAAGGCAGGGTAAAGAACAGAGAATTGGGAAGAAAAGATGGAGAAGGTAGGGAGAACAAGAGGCGAGGTGCTGAGGCGATGAATGAGGTGAAGAGATTATCGAGGGACAAGTGAAAAGATGGTAAGCATTAAAAATGGGTTGGGTAAATGTTCTCTTAGTGGGTTGGATTTGTGAGGGACTTGCCTAGTGTGGGCCGGTAGGCCTGCTGCAGTGTTCCTACTTTCTCACTCAACATTCAAGGCTTCAGCTAGTAATCTTACTTGCCACAGACTTATCTTACTTGTGTCACTCGTGCTCGGCTATGGTTTATTTCCAAGACTTTGTCAAACTACACTAACTCTGCTCATTCCATTTGCGACAACTTACTTATGTGAATCAGGATTTAGTACTCTTTTGTCAATTAAGACAAAATCTAGAAATCGTTTGAATGCACAGGCAGACATGCGTGTTGCTATCACCAACAGTTCCCCGTTTTGAAAACCTCACAAGCAAGAAACAGGAACAAAAGAGTCATTGAATTAAAATGGATTCGCAAACTCTTTGGAAGTCAGTCTTTTGATTTTATTATCTTGTACATATTTAAAGAAAGTAACTATTTTTTGTATGGTATGTTCAAATGTTAATCGGAGACATCCTTTTTTGTCCATATGTTTGATTTTTTACATATTAAAAAAATAAAATTCCTTTCTAAAGGTTTGAAAGCTAGTTCTTGATTTGACTTTTTTGTATATATTTCAAGCAAGAGTTATTATTTTTGTAAGGTGTATTCAAATATCATTCTGTGATATGTTTCTTTTCTCTAAGTCTGATTTTTGTTCATATATTATATTAGAAAGTGAAATAAATATCTTTTTTTGATAAAATTTAGTATGATTCCACATCCTTTATTCTTGAACAAAGTTTAAATTGTAGGAGTGCGAGGTTAGAGCAAAAATTGTACAGGGGTGCGGGAGTAAGAAAAGGTTGGGAACCACTATACTCGAGTGTTCCCCCATGAAGGTGGTTTTCCACGAAGGTTGTGTGTCTCACTTGCCCTACACACGTTCAGAGGCCAGAGGGACCTACAGACAGCATACGACGCCCAGGAGTACAGTGATGTCATCCAGCCCTGCAGAGACGACGCCCAGCAGAGTAAAGTGATGTCATCCAGCGATACAGAGACGACGCCCAGCAGAGTAAAGTGATGTCATCCAGCGATGCAGAGACGACGCCCAGCAGAGTCAAGTAATGTCATCCAGCGATACAGAGACGACGCCCAGCAGAGTAAAGTGATGTCATCCAGCGATACAGAGACAACGCCCAGCAGAGTAAAGTGATGTCATCCAGCGATACAGAGATGACGCCCAGCAGAGTAAAGTGATGTCATCCAGAGATACAGAGACGACTCTCACCTCTTGTAGGATCTTGTAGATCTCAATCTCCCTGACAACTTGAGGGAGTACTACCATGAGGGTGTACTACCATGTACACCCACTTTGTCAGTAATTCATTTTTCATTGGCAGTGATGTAAAAAATTATTTTTGGACCAAACGTAACTTAAAACATCTCTCCATAACTTAACGTAACTTAGCCTAACTAAGCTTTGGAGACTGTTTATCACGATAAAGAATTTGATATTCTTTATTTAGATTTTAGTAGGGCTTTTGATAGAGTACCGCACCAAAGACTGTTAAAGAAAGTAGCAGCTCATGGCACTGGGGGAAAAGTGCTAAGGGGGATTACCAGTAGACCCCTGGCTGTCTTCAAGAAGGCACTGGACAGGCACCTAAAGTTAGTACCTGACCAACCGAGCTGTGGTTCGAAAATTTTTGGGGGGGGGAAAAACCCGGTTTTTTTCCCCCCCAAAAAACCCCCCGGGGCCCCCCCGGGGGGCCCCCCCCCCCCTTTTTAAAAATTTTAATTTTATATATATATAAAAAAATTTTTTTTTTTTTTTAAAAAAAAAAAATAAATAATAAAAAAAAAAAAAAAAAAGGGGAAAGGGGGGGGGGGGGGGGAAAAAAAAAAAAAAAAAAAGGGGGCCCCCAAAAAAAGGGGGCTTAAAAAAAATTTTTTTTGGGGGGGGGGTTTTTTGGCCCCCGGGGCCCCAAGGAAGGGGAAAAAAAAAAAAAAACCCTTTTTAAAAAAAGGGGAAAATTTTAAAAATTTTTTTTTTTTTTTTTCTCTCCTCTCTCTCCCCCCTCCCCCTTTTTTTTTTTTTTTTTTTTTCCCCCCCTTTTTTTCCCCCCCCTTTTTTTTTTCCCCCCCCCTTTTTTTTTCCCAACCCTTTTTTTTTTAAAAAAAAAAAATTTGGGTTTTTTTCCAAATTTTAAAAAACCCCCCAAAAGGGGAAAAACCCCCCTTTTTTTCTTTTTTTTTAAAAATTTTTTCCCTTTTCCCCCCCAAAAAAGGAAAATTTTCCCAAAATTTTTTTTTGGGCCCCTTTCCCTTTTTCTTTTCCCCCCCAAAAAAATTTAAAAATTTTTCCAAAACCCCAAAATTTTTCCCCTTTTTTTTAAAAAAGGGGTTTTAAATTTTTTTTTGGCCCCCAAAAATTTTGAAAAAAAAAGGAAAAATTTTTTTTTTCCCTTTTTTAAAAAAACCCTTTTAAAAAAAAGGGGGGAAAACCCAAAAAATTTTTAAAAAAATTTTTTTTAAAAAAAAAAATTCGGAAAAAATGGGTTTTTTTAAAAAATTTTCAAAAAAAAAATTTTTTTCCGAAAAAGGAACCCCCCCCCCTTTTTTTAAGGGGGGGTTTTTTTTTAAAAAAAAAAACCTTTAAAAAAAAGTTTAAAAGTTTAAAAAGGCCCTTTTTTTAATTTTTTTTTTTTTTTTGGAAAATTTTTTTGTTTTTTTTCCTTTTTTAAACCTCCCAAAAAGGGGGCCCCCAAAAACCCCCAAAAAAAAAAAAAACCCCCCCAAAAAATTTTTTAAAAAAACCCCCAAAAAAGGGGGGGAAAAAAAACCCCCCCCCAAAAAAACCCCCCTTTTTCCCCCCCCCCCAAAACCCCCCCGGGGCCCCCCCAAAAAAAAAAACCCCCCCCCAAAAATTTTTTAAAAAAAATTTTTTCCCCCCCCCAAAAAATAAAAGGGGGGCCCCCCCCCCCCGGGGGGGTTTAAACCCCTTTTTAAAAAAACCCCCCCAAAGGGGCCCCCCCCCCAAACCCCCCCAAAAAAAAAAGGGGCCCCAAAAACCCCCCCCAAAAAACCCCCCAACCCCAAAAAAAAAAAAACCCCCCCCCCCCCAAAAAAACCCCCCCCCCACTTTTTTCCCCCCTTTTTTTTTCCAAGGCCCCCTTTTCCCCCCCCCTCCCCTTTTTTTTTTCCCCAAACCCCCTTTTTTCCCCCAGGAAAAAAATTCCCCCCCCCCCCCCCCCCCCCTTTTTTTTTTTAAAAAAAAAAAAAAATTTTTTAAAAAAAAAAATTTTCCCCCCCCAAACCGTCCCCTCCCCCCCCCCCCTTTTTTTTTTAAAAACCCCAAAATTTTTTTTCCCCTTTCCCCCCCCCCCTTCCCCCTTTTTCCCCCCTCTCCCCCCCCCCCCCCCCCCTTTTCCCCCGGACCCTTTTCCCCAATTTTTAAAAAAACCTTTTTTTCCCCCCCCCAAAACCTCCCAAAAAAACCCCCTTTTTTTTAAATTTTTCCCCCCCCCGGGGCCCTTTTTTAAAAAACCAAAAAAAAACCCCCCCCCCCCCCCTGGGAAAAAACCCCCCTTCCCCCTTTTTAGCCCCAAAAAAATATAATGAGCTCCACAGGTCAATACGCATCCATGCAGCAAGGCTACATGCATTATTACCCTCTATATTTTCTAAATTTTGGCTCCCTTTTTCCCCTCCCTTCCCCCCACCCCCACCATCGGGAACCCTCTCTCACTTTCCACCATCAGGAACTCTCCCACCTCCACATAAAAGACCTCTCTCACCTTCACAATAAAGAGCCCTCTTCCCTTTCAACATAAAGAGCCTCTCCACCTTCCACTTCAGAACCTCTTCCACCTTCCCCATAAGTCCTCTCCCTTTCCCCCTGGGAAACCCTTTCTCACCTTCCACCACAGGAAACTCTCCCACCTTCCACCATCGGGAATCTCTACCTTCCCCATCGGAAACCCTCTCTCCCCTTTCCAAACCATCGGAAACCCTTTCCTCACCTTCCCCATCGGGAAACTTCCCCCCCTTTCCCACCATCGGAACTCTCCCACCTTCCCCCATCGGGAAACCTCTCTAAACCTTCCACATAGGAACCTCTCTCACTTTCCCCCATCGGGAACCTCTTCATTTCCCACCATCGGGAACCCTCCCTCAATCTTCACCATCAAATTCCCCCTCCCTCGTCCAGTAGCCCCCCCATTTCTGTCCTCACTACTTCCCCTTTCTGTCTCACCAATAACCCTATCTCCCCTTTCCCCTCCATCGTGTTCTTTTTCCCCCTCATCAGGACCCCCCTCTCTCGCTTTTTATCAAAAGCTTCCCTCCCTTCCTTCTCCCCCCCCTCCCTCCCTATACATTTAAAATATACGGAAAAAACATTAAAAAAGGAGAAAAAATATTACACCACAGCCTCCATCGCTCCCCTCCCCATCCCAGCAGTCATTTATCTATTTCTATTAAAATCGCATCTATCTTTTTCTGTCTTCCCCCGCCCCCCCCCCGTCCCTCCTTCCCTTTATTCCTTCCTCTTTACCTCCCTCACCCTTCCGTCCTCTCACCTCTCTCCCAAAGCATCACGTCTATCGAATGTCGATTTTAAGAAGCATTTTCTTCTCTCTCATCGATTGACATCGACGACTTCGAGTTGGGAAATGTTCCGTCTATGAGTGTGCTAATTTAGTGTTAGGTAATGTCAGAATAGCGGGGATCGATGTTGTCCAGTATTCTTACATCGGGACTCTTAAGAGAGAAAAACTTCTTACGAAAGAGTTTCGGATCTGGTTTAAATTATTGGCACGGACTACTCCTTCCCCGGATCTGATTGACGAGTCGAGTGTTATTTTCTTGGATTCGTCCAAAATTTCTGTAATGACTGTCGGTGAGCTCGCTTCTGTCAGCCGCAGGTTGCTGGTGTTATGGACGGCAGCCCTTCCTTGCGATGGATGATCGGACGGGTGACGAGTGCTGATTTTCTCTCTCTCTCTCTCTCTCTCTCTCTCTCTCTCTCTCTCTCTCTCTTCTCTCTCTCTCTATCTCTCTCTCTCTCTCTCTCTCTCTCTCTTTCTCTCTCTCTATATCTCTCTACTCTCTCTCTCTCTCTCACACACACACACACACACACAACAAACACACCACAACCACATCACACACACACACACACACCAGGTCGTGTCCATCAACAAATGCCTCTGACAATCCTTTATTCACGAACATAGCACAAAAATTCAAGAAACCTGAGTCATTCAGGATTATTTTACATACCACCTTCACGAGGACCCAATTAGAGCTTTGGTACAGAGTATTGGGCAGAAGTGGGTCATTCTCGATAGACTGAGGGTGTAGGACATTCAATGGACTTAGGCTCGCATAATAGGATGAGAGAGCGAGAGAGGCACACAGACAGAGAGAGGGGAAGAGATTGAGAAGATGATTTAGGTTTTGCTGCCGTCGAAGTGGACGTTTATTGTACACTCACATCCATCCTGTGGAGGTTAGTCAAGAGTACAAGGGATACACAAAAGGCCTAGGAACCAGGCCGAAAAGGATTAACAGGAGTTTATTGGATTTTGTATCTATAAATGGCTCATCTGTTACAAGTAGATTTATAATATTTGCTTAATATGGCTAGTATTTAGAGAGATTTATGAAAAATTGCTAGCTACACGCACATTGATGCAACGAGTCAGACAGGATCACGATGACATTATGAATATATATAACTCGCCTCACAGCCTGACTACTGATTGCCTATCAGGTTTTACCACTCTTTCTTATACACCCAGTAGAACTGTGGGCGCTTGTTGGGAATAAGCATGGATGTTAATTTTTTTTATGATTTGACGTGTTGTTGGCGTGTGAGCAAGTTACATTTATGAAGAAACTCAGGGACCGGGTTGTCGAGATTGAGTCCTGGAAAGTGGGATGACAAGCCCTGCACCCTGAAGGTGGGGTGGGGATGTTTGAAGTTTAGAGGGGCATCTGAAAACTTTCAAGGACAGTGAATGAATGTATGATGATAGAGAGTTTTTCCTCCTGGTGGGTCACCCTTACCTCGGTGGGGAGACGGTCGTTGGGGGCCACCTACTTGAAGGGACAGTTAACTAACGGGGACACACCTTTGGGTTGATCTACCAGAATATAGATACTTGAAATTGAAAATACCGTGAAGATCTTCTTGTGATCACAGTGATCGTTTTCCTACAATGAGTGTCCAATCATTGCAGAAGTGAGTATCCTGGTGATGGGCTCTGGATCAATAGGATCCGACTTAAATTCCCATTTCTTAGAGTTCACAAACATTCTATGGACCGCCCATTCACCAGTGCACGGTATATGGCGCACTACGGATTTAGCGCTTTTCCTGGAGTATAATAATGTTTGCAGGGCAGGTCCTTCACTAGCTTAGAAAAGATATGTCCATAACACATAACGTGTAAGGATATATACATTGACGTAAGCTAAAACCGAAACTGAATAGATATATACACTGAGGTAAGATTACACATAATTCGTAGATAAATGTGCAAATTTGAACCTTATTCTCAGTTGACCCCTAAGTTGTTAATTATGGGATAAAGAGAGAAATAGAGAAATAAAGAGAGAGAGAGACGAGAGAGCAGAGGGAGGAGAGAGGAGAAAGAGAGAGGAGGAGGAGTGAGAGAGAGCAGCGACGAGAGAGAGACGACGCGAGAGAGAAGGGTGTGGGGGGCCTGGCCTGCAGCCGAACGTAATGTATGGCTTAGGTGGTAATGATTTTCTCAAAAGAGTTGATGGTTTTCCACTTCTCAAATTTTGCCTCTTCATTTTTGATCCCAAACGTATTAGGGAGAATGCTGGGGGAAAAAATATTAACCAGGGTTGCGATTAATCATTCTCAACGCGAAATATCAACGTTACTCTTGTGTTAACAGGTGCTTAGAGGGCTTTGAGTTCACTGTTGTAAAGGTACTGTTAGGGTTTCCTTGCATGTTGTAATTATAGAGGATTGGCCGTCTGCTTTTCCTGTTGATGGTCGGATTCGTTTCCGTTGTTAACGGTGCTGTTGGGCCTTTCGTTCTGTTGCTAGCATGTCTACTAGGTCTTCCGTTCATAAGTTTATTATTATATTATCAGAATTCCGTTTATAAGAGGTTAGATTGCTGTCGGAGCTTCTGTTGTTAACAGGTTGCTGCCGGGGCTTCGTTCCTGTTTACAAAAAAGGAAGAAAATGGGGAATTTCGTTCTGTTACAAGTGTAAAATGAAAGCCAGTAGTGATTCCGTTCAACTTCGTGTTATTAATTATTATTATTATTTAAATTTATTATTATTATTATTATTTTTAGATAGAAAATAGTAGTGTACTAGTAGTAGTAGTAGTGCAGGAGTAGTTGTAGTAGTAGTAGTAGTAGCGCGGTTTAAAACCGAAGGGGTAATGCCAGCGCTGCAGTCTTCTGTGATACACTCTCCACGGTTGTTTTTCTATAACTGCAGTTAGTCTTGGCTGACGCTTCCGCTCGTCTGTGTGAATTTCCTCCAAAAAGGTAATCAAGAGGTACTGTTTGATAAGGAACAGGGATGTTTGTGTTCCTTGTTTAATAGGTAGGTGTAGCTGGTAAAACTGGTAAGGAAGGACAGTTGCTGGTCCTTGTTATCAGAGGACTGGTGTTGTTGTTCTTGCCCTCAAAAGGTACAGGTATTGTTGTTAATATTTGGTTCCCCAAGAGCAGGTGTCTACTGTATGATCTTGCTTATAATTACAGGTGTTATTACTGATCGCTTGACAAGGGCAGGTGCTATTGTTGTCGTTATTTCTGGAATCTAGATTATTATTATTATTATAATCAAGGGGGAAGCGCTAAACCCGGAGGATTATACAGCGCCTGGGGGGGGGGGATGTGGAAGGCATTCAGGCTTAATTTGGGGAACTGGAGCACAGATCCAATTCCCTAAATCAAGAGCCCCTCACCAACATCAAGGAACCTTCCTTGAGGGGTGGAATCTAGAGGATAGGTGTTTTGTGACGGTGGATACAAATTTTGCCTGTAATTCTTGCATAAGTTGCAAGATCAATTCTGCTGGTGATTCTTGTGTTGATGATGGCCAGTTCTGCTGGTGATTCTTGTGCTGATGCAGGTGTTGATGAGTGCTTCTGTCTCACCTTAATTAGTAAATTAATTTTAATCAATTTATTGGTTCTGTTATTCAGCCATCTTTATTATGACATTTATTCTGTTACTGATTCAGTAATTGATTCAGTTTTTACGTTCAATTTCTTATTATGTTTATTTCCTCTGTTTCATGTTCTGATTCATGTTATCTTGATTATTGGCTCGGTTATCAGTTATTGGCTTGTTATCAAGTCATCGACTACTGCGACAGCTGTTTTGATTTAGATAGTAACAACAGCTAGTTTGATTCAAGGTGTTGAATATTGGTCTTGTTCAGCTGTTGCACTACCTGTCGTCTTGATTCGCTGTTGCACCACCTGTCATGATTCAGCTGTTGCACCATCTGTCTTGATTCAGATGTTGCACCATCTGTCTTGATGCAGCTGTTGCCACCCGCCTGTCTTGATTCAGGCCGTTGCACCACCTGTCTTGATTCAACTGTTGCACCACCTGTCTTGATCAGCGTTGCACCACATGTCTTGATTAAGCTGTGTGGCGCCACCTGTCTTGATTCAGTGGTGCACCACTGTCTTGATTCAGCAGTTGCACCACTGTCTTGATTCAGCAGTGCACCACCTGTCTTGCTTCAGATGTTGCACCACTGTCTTGATTCAGCAGTTGACCCACCTGTCTTGATTCAGCTGTTGTTACTACCTGTTCTTGATTCAGCTGTTGCACCACCTGTCATGATTCGCTGTTGCACCATCTGTCTTGATTCAGAGTTGCACCATCTGTCTTGATTCAGCTGTTGCACCGCCGGTCTGGATTCAGCCGTTTGCACCACCGTCTTGATTCAACTGTTGCTCCACTTGTCTTGATTCTGCAGTTGCACCCACCTGTCTTGATTCAGCTGTTGCGCCACCTGTCTAGATTCAGCTGTGGCACCACCTGTTTGATTCAGCAGTTGCACCACCTGTCTTGATTCAGCAGTTGCACCACCTGTCTTGTTCAGCTGTATGCACCACCCTGTCTTGATTCAGCAGTTGCACCACCTGTCTTGGATTCAGCTGTGCACACCTGTCTTGATTCAGCTGTTGCACCACCTGTCTTGATTCAGCTGTTTGCCACACACTGTCTTTGATTCAGCTGTTGCACCACTGTCTTGATTCAGCTGTTGCACCACCTTGTCTTGATTCAGCTGTTGCCCACCTGTCATTGATTCAGCTGTTGCACCACCTGTCTTGATTCAGCTGTTGCAACCACCTTGTCTTGATTCAGCTGTTACACCACCTGTCTTGATTCAGCTGTTGCACCACCTGTCTTGATTCAGCAGTTGCACCACCGCTTGATTAGCTGTTGCACCACCTGTGTCTTGGTTCAGATGTTGCAACCACCTGTCTTCTTCAGCTGCTGCCCCCACTGTCTTGATTCAAACTATTGCACCACCCTTGGGTCTTGCTTCAGCTGCCTGCACCACCTGTCTTGCCTTCAGCTGATGCACCACCTGTTTAATTCAACTGTTGAACATCTTGTCTTGCTTCAGCTGCTGCACCACATGTCTTGACTTCAGCTGCGTGCCATCACCTGTTTTTATTCACACTGTTGCACCACCTGTCTTGCTTCAGCTGCGGCACCACCTGTTTTAATTCAACTGTTGCACAACCTGTCTTGCTTCAGCTGCCTCTGCACCACTGTCTTGCTTCAGCTGCTGCACCACCTGTCTTGCTTCTCAGCTGCTGCACCACCTGTCTTGCTTCAGCTGCTGCACCACCTGTCTTTTCTTCAGCTGCTGCACCCGCCTGTCTTGCTTCAAGCTGCCTGCACCACCTGTCTTGCTACAAGCTGCTGCACACCTGTCCAGTTAAGAGATTGTGCTGCTGCAATTAATTTCTAATGACCTTTTATAACAAAAAACTTTCCCGTTGCACTCCCTGTTGCTGCTGTTTTTTGGTGCTCCTCATAGTCTTCCGTTGCTCTGTTGCGGCGGAAACAAATCAACAAAAGCATTTCAACGACTCCTTATCTTTTAGCTTTCGTTTTCTTTATTTGTTGTCTTCTTTATTTGGTCATTGTTGTCACTTTTATTTCTCAATATAAACGT
The DNA here is from genome assembly GCF_026875155.1 of Cherax quadricarinatus. NCBI lineage: Eukaryota > Metazoa > Arthropoda > Malacostraca > Decapoda > Parastacidae > Cherax > Cherax quadricarinatus. The sequence goes on from NC_069422.1 coordinate 38,809,858, forward strand.
ATAGTTAAGGAGTATAAAAACTTGGAGGGTTACCACTTTCTCTCACGAGAGTGCGGTAGACCGTTATGTGCCACACAAACATTGGGGAAAGTCGAACAGGGTGCTCAAGTTAAACATGTGTGATACGAGGCAGAAGGGACAGTAGCTCGGTTCATGGGTTATAATATAATAATATTATTATTTTTGTTATTATGAGTGGTGTGGTAAAACCCGTAGGGGGTCACTCAGCCTGGGGTTCGTAGGTATCAAGGAGACAGTTTTAAAGGGCGCCATCGGTGAAGGTTCTCTTGTGGTCTCTTTGGATGATACAGATATAATTTTTAAACCGTTAGAAGTCAATGGCTCCTTCCAGAGTAGCACCTTGAAGCTGGGTGGCTCTTGACTCAAGCTAGTGAAGCTTTCTGCCCGTCCTCGGATTCAATCTTAATCCCTTCAGGTTCCTCTGGCGCTGCATGGATCTATTACAGGTTTAGTGCTTCCCCGGGATCAGAGAACTTGACTGCAAAAAAATATATCCGTAATGGTCAATAGTTACTTTGGTGGCTTTGGTAAATATAGATTATTATCCAATATTGCTTTATGCCTTTTTTCTGTTAATATGTTGTATGCTTTATCCGGCAATCCTTCTTGGGGACCCCTCACATATATGTTCCTTAAAGGATCTGCGTGGATTTCCTGCTTTATTTCTGACAACGCTGCAGCTCTTGATGTTAAAGTGTTGATTGCAATACGAAAGGTCTAGAGTTTTCCCTGTGGTTATTGTGCATAAATTATTAGGTAAAATTCTCCAGCATTACGTAGGTTGTCCACTGGACGTAAATTTAATTTTACAATATAATCAAGATTTTTGAGTTTAAATTGTAGAATATATTCTAGATTTTGAGTTATAACTCTAAAAATTTATTCTGTTTTTTTACTTAATCCGTTTATGGTTAAATCTGCATAGTTAAAATCTGTATAAGGTTTAATCGAATAGGCTCAAAAATATGTATCTCTATCACACGACACATTTAATAATGAAGAATTTACATAAACAATAACCGAACAGCTAAGTAAAGACGGGAAAAAATAGGTAAACCCCAAAAAATTTCCCTTGCAATATTGTGCACAAAAACAAAATCGAAGGTCTATTCCAAAACGGCTGATTATTATATTATATTATTATTATTATTATTATTATTATTAAATTATTATTACTATTATCATTATTTTATTATTATTTATTATTTTTAATTATTATTATTATTTTTATTAATTTTATTATTATTATTATCAGTCAACTCGCCAAGCAGCTAAAGTAACTGTTGTTCTATTAACAAACTATATTAAAAAATTTATAAACATCTTTGCCACTTGATGGTTAATTAAGCTTAAAAGTCTCGTTAGTGACTACACGAGCGTCAGTAAGGTTTGTGCATCATCACCACAAGTTAAGTATAACAGAATACCTAAATATAGTCTAGTTGACTATATACACTAAGAATCATACACATCATAGTGTGTATATTCTTTACTTGTCTATCATTATACATGGGAGATCATAACCTTGATTTATTAGGCATAATGCAATTGAAAAGAATATGTTATAATTATTTATATCCTCATATAAATATAAAAATCTTTGATTCGAAATATACCCATTTTTTTATTAAATCATTATTTATATTATTAACAATCAAACTTTCTCGACTTTTAAAAACCCCATATAAAAGTTATGATAATTAACGTGTTTAACCAACTCTTCTTTGCCTTTTAGTACAAGCAGTTGGTCCATTTCAATACCCTTCAGTACAAGCAAAGGATGGTCCTTCACTCACCCTTCTGTACAAGCAAGGATGGTCCCTTTCAAATCATCCTTCAGTACAAAGCAAGGATGTCCCTTCACTACCCTTTCAGTACAAGCAAGGATGGGTCTCGTCACTCACCCTTCAGTACAAGCAAGGATGGCCCTTCACTCACCCTTTAGTACAAGCAAGGATGGTCCCTTCACTATCCTTCAGTACAAGAAGGGATGGTCCCTTCACTCATCCTTCAGTACAAGCATGGTTGGTCCCTTCACTCATCATTCAGTACAAGCAACGGTTGGTCCCTACACTCATCATTCAGTACAAGCATGGTTGGTCCCTTCATCATCTTCAGTAAAGCAAGGATGGTCCCTTCACTCATCATTCAGTACAAGCAAGGATGGTCCCTTCACTCATCCTTCAGTACAAGCAGGATGGTCCCTTCACTCATCCTTCAATACAAGCTAGGATGGTCCCTTCACTCACACCTTCAGTACAAACAAGGATGGTTCCACCTCACTCATTCCTTCAGTACGAGCAAGGATGATTACCTTCACTCATCCTTTTTACAAGCAAGGTTGGTCACTCACTCATACCTTACAAGTACAAGCAAGGATGGTCCTTCACTCATCCTTCAGTACAAGCAAGGATGGTCCCTTCAATCATCCATTCAGTACAACCAAAAAGATGGTCCCTTTTCACTCACTTCAGTAATGCAAAGATGAGTCCTTCACTCACCCTTTTTCAGGTACAAGCAAGGGATGGTCGATTCACTCACCCCTTCAGTACAAGAAGATGGTCCCTTTCACTCTCATCCCTTTGTACAAGCAAAGGATGGTCCCTTCATCATCCTTCAGTACAAGCAAGATGGTCCATTCACTCATCCTTCAATACAAGCAAGGATGGTCCCTCACTAATCTTCAGTAAAGCAAGGATGGTCCCTTCAATCTTCTTCAGTACAAGCAAGGATGGCCCCTTCACTCACCCTTCAGTACAAGCAAGGATGGTCCCTTCACTCACCCTTCTGTACAAGCAAGGATGGTCCTTCTCTCATCCTTCAGTACAAGCAAGGATGGTCCCTTCATCATCCTTCAGTAAAGGCAAGGATGGTCCTTCATCCACCTTCAGTACAAGCTAGGATGGTTTCCCTTCACTCATCTTCAGTACAAGCAAGATGGTCCCTATCACTCACTTTCAGTACAAGAAGGATGGTACCCTTCACTCACCCTTTAGTACAAGCAAGATGGTCCCTTCATTATCACCTTCAGTACAAGCCAAGGATGGTCCCTTCACTCATCATTCAGTACAGCCAAGGATGGTCCCTCAATCATCATTCAGTACAAGAAAGGATGGTACCTTCACTCATCTTCAGTACAGCCAGGTATGGTCCCTTAATATCCTTCTTTACAGCAAGGATGGTCCCTTCACTCATAATTCAGTACAGCAAGGATGGTCCCTTCACTCAATCCTCTCAGTAACAGCAAGGATGATACCTTCACTCATCTTCAGTACAAGCAAGGATGGTCCCTTCACTCATTTCAGTAGAAACAAGGTCTGGTCCCTTCACTCATCCCTTCAGTACAAGCAAGGGATGGTCCCTTCACTCAGCCTTCAGTTACAAGCAAAGATGGTCCCTTCATCATACTTCAGTACAAGAAGGATGGTCCCTTCAATCATCCTTCAGTACAAGCATAGGATGGTCCATTCAATCATCCTTTAGCAATGCAAGGATGGTCCTTTCACTCATCCTTCAGTACAAGCAAGGATGGTCCCTTACACTCATCCTTCCAGTCTATGCAAGGATAGTCCCCTTCACTCATCCTTACAGTACAAGCAAAGATGGTCCTTCAATCACCCTTCAGTACAAACAAGGATGGTCCCTTCAGCATCCTTCAGTACAAAGCAATGGATGGTCCTTCACTCACCCTTCAGTACAAGCAAGGATGGTCCTTCACTCACCTTCAAGTTCATGCAAGGATGGTCCTTCACTCACCCTTCCACCCCCCCCCCCCCCCCCCCCCCCCCCCCCGTACAAGCAAGGTTAGGGTCCTTCACTCACCCTTTAGTACAAGCAAGGATGGTCCCTTCACTCATCCTTCGTACTCAAGCAAGGATGGTCCCTTCACTCATCCTTCTCTGGACCAGCAAGGATGGTCCCTTCATAATCCTTCAGACAAGCAAGGGATGGTCCTTTTCACTCATCCTTCAGTTACAAGCATGGATGGTCCTTCACCTCACCCTTCAGTACAAGCAAAGGATGGTTCCCTCTCACTCATCCTTCAGTACAGCAAGGATGCGGAATCACCTTCACTCTCCCTTCAGTACAAAGCAAGAGATGGTCCTTCGCTCATCCTTTCAGTACAAGCAAAGATGGTCCCTTCACTCACCCCTTAAGGACAATCAAGGATGGTCGATTCAATCACCCCTCAGTACAAGCAGGATGGTCCCTTCACTCCGCCCTTTAGTACAAGCTAAGGGAATGGGTCCCTTCACTCATCCTTCAGTACAAGCATAAGGATGGTCCCTTCACTCACATCCTTCAATACAAGCCAACGGACTGGTCCCTTCACTAATCCTTACAGTACAAGCAAAGGATAGGTCCCTTAATCATCCTTCAGTACATGCAAGGGATGGGCCTTCATCACCCTTCAGATACAAGCATAGGATGGTCCCTTCACTCACACTTCAGTACTACAAGCAAGGTGGTCCTTCACTCATCTTCAGTACAAGCAAGGATGGTCTTCTCTCCTCTTCTCAGTACAGGCTTAGGATGGTCCCTTCACTCCACCCTTCAGTACAAGACAAGGATGGTCCCTTCACTCATCCTTCAGTAACATAGCAAGGATGGTCCCATTCATCTCTCCCTTCTGTAAAAGCAAGGATGGTCCCTTCTACTCACCCTCTTTAGTACATAGCTATGGATGGTCTCCTTCATCATCCTTCAGTACAAGCAAGGATGGTACCTTACTCATCCTTCAGTACAACGCAAGGATGGTTCCTTCACTCATCATTCAGGTACAAGCTAAGGTGCGCTACCTTCACTCATCCTTCAGTACCAAGCATGGATGGTCACTTCACTCATTCCTTCTTTCAAGCAAGGATGGTCCCTTCATCATCATTTCAGTACAACGCAAGGATGGTCCCTTCATCATCCTTCAGTACAAGCAAGGATGATCTTCACTCCTCCTTCAGTACAAGCAAGGATGGTCCCTTCACATCCTTCAGTACAAACAAGGATGGTCCTCATCATCCTTCAGTACTAAGCAAGGAGTGTCCCTTCACTCATCCTTCAGTTACAAGCAAAGATGGTCCCTTCACTCCATTCCTTCAGTACAAGAAAGGATGGTCCCTTCACTCATCCTTCAGTACAAAGCAAGGATGGTCAATTCACTTCCATCCTTTTGCCACAAGCAAGGATGGTCCCTTCACTCATCCTTCATGTACAAGCAAGGATGGTCCCTTCACTCACCCTTTAGTACTAAGCATGGTGGTCCCTTCACTCATCTTCAGTACAAGCAAGGTTGGTACCATACACTCATCCTTCAGTACAAGCAAGGATGGTCCTTCACTCATCATTCAGTACAAAGCAAGGATGGTCCCTTCACTCATCCTTCAGTACAAGCAAGGATGGTCCCTTACACTCATTCCTTCTTTACAGCAAGGATTGTTCCTTCCACTCATACATTCAGTACAAGCAAGGAATGGTCCCTTCACTCATCCTTCAGTACAAGCAAGGCATGATACCCTTCACTCATCCTTCAGTACAATGCAAGGTTGGTCCCTTCCATCATCCTTCCCAGTACAAACAAGGATGGTTCCCTTCACTCATCCTTCAGTACAAGCAAGGATGGTCCTTCACTCCATCTTCAGTACAAGCAAAGATGGTCCCTTCACTCATCCTTCAGACAAAGAAAGGATGGTCACTTCAATCATCCTTCAGTACAAAGACGGATGGTCCATTCACTCATCCATTGTATAGGCACAAGCAAGGATTTGGTCCCTTCTGTACTCATCCTTCAGTCAAGCAAAGGATGGTCACCTTCAATCAGACCTGTAGTAAAAGGCATGGATTGTCCACTTCAATCATCCTTCAGTACATAGCAAGGATGGTCCTTCATCATCCTTTCAGTACAAGACATGATGGTCCCTTTCACTAATCCTTCCAGTACAAGCAAGGATGGTCCATTCACTCATCCTTCGTACAAGGCCAAGGATGGTCCTTTCACTCAACCTTCAGGACAAGCAAGGATGGTCCCTTCATCTCTACCCTCTGTTACAAGCAAGGATGGTCCCTTCATGCATCGTTTTTTTCCCTTTTTTTTTTCAGTACAAGCAAGGATGGTTCCTTCATCATCCTTCCAGTTCAGGCAAGGATGGTCCCTTACACTCAAACCTTCAGTACAAGCAAGGATGGTCCCTTCGCTCATCCCTTCTGTTACAGCAAGGATGGTCCTTCACTACCCTTCAGTACAAGCAAGGATGGTCATTCACTTATCTTCAGTACAGGCAAGGGAGGATGGTCCCTTCCACTCATCCTTCAGTAAAGCAAGGTTTGGTCCCTTCACTCAATCCTTCAGTACAAGGCAAGGATGGTCCTTCCTCATCCTGAAGTACCAATGCAAGGATGGTCCCTTCACTCACCCTTCAGTACTAAGCAAGTATGGTCCCTTCACTCATCCTTCAGTTCCAAGCAAGGATGGTCCCTTCACTCATCCTTCGTAAAGCAAGATTGGTCCCTTCCAATCATCCTTCAGTACAAACAAGGATGGTCCCTTCACTCCATCCTTCAGTACAAGCAATGATTGGTCCTTCACACATCCATCAGTACAAGCAGGAAGGTCCATTCACTCACCCTTTCAGTAAAGCATGGATGGTCTTCACTCAGCCCTTCAGTTACAAGCAAGGATGGGTCCTATCACTCATCCTTCAGTACAAGCAAGGATGGTCCTTCACTCATCCTTCTCAATGTACAAGCTAAGTGATGGTCCCTTCAACTCATCCTTCAGTACAAAGCAAGGATGTCCCTTCAATACATTCAGTCAAAGCAAGTGATGGTTCCCTTTACTCATCCTTCGTACAAGAAAAGGGATGGTTCCCTTCACTCACCCTTCAGTTTTTATTTTTTTTAAGCAAGGATGGTCCCTTTCACTCATCCTTCCAGTACAAGCAGGATGGTCCCCCTTCACCTCATCCTTCAGTACAAGCAAGGTGGTCCCTTCACTCGTCCTTCAGTAACAAGCAAGGATGTGTCCCTTCATCTTCATTCAGTACAAGCAAGGATTGTCCCTTCACTCACCCTTTAGTACAAGCAAGGATGGTCCCTTCACTCTTCCTTCAGTACAAGCAAGGGAAGAGGTCCACTTTACTCATCCTTAGTACAAGCAAGGATGGTCCCTGTCAACTAATCCTATCAGTACAAGCAAGGATGGTCCCATCATCATCCTTCAGGTACACGCAAGAATGATCCCTTCAATCACCCGTCAGTAAAGCAAGGATGTCCCTTCACTCACCCTTCAGTACAAGCAAGATGGTCCCTTCACTCCATCCTTCAGTACAAGCAAGGATGGTCCCTTCACTCACCTTTCAGTAAAAAGCCAGGATCGGCCCCTTCACTCATCCTTCAGTACAAGCTAGGATGGTCCCTTCATCTTCCTTCAGTACAGCAAGGATGGTCCCTTCTACTCATTCCTTCCGTTAAAGCAAGGAAGGTCCCTCGTTACTCTATCCTTCAGTACAAGCAAGGATGGTCCTTTACTCACCCTTCAGTACAGCAGGATGGTCCCTTCACTCACCTTCAGTACAAGCAAAGGATGGTCCCTTCACTCATCCTTCAGTTACAAAGCAAGGATGGTCCCTTCACTCATCCTTCAGTACAAGCAAGGATGGTCCTTCCACTCACCTTCTAGTACAAGCAAGGTGGTCCTTTCATCTCACCCTTCAGTACAAGCAAGGATGGTCCCATTCACTCATCCATTTCAGTACGAGCAAGGATGGTCCCTTCAACTCATCCTTCAAGTACAAGCAAGGATGGGCCTTCACTTTATCCTTCAGTACAAAGCAAGGATGGTCCCTGCACTCATCACTTCAGTTACAAGCAAGGATGGTCCTTCACTCATCATTCAGTAAAGCAAGGATGGTCCCTTCACTCATCATTCAGTACAAGCAAGGATGGTCCCTTCACTCATCATTCAAGTACAAGAAAGGATGGTCCCATCCTCATTAATATAAGTAATAATACTATGAACTAATCTAGTTTATTGAGATCACATACTACTACCTACTAACTACTCCTACTACTACTACTACTAATAATAATAATAGTGATAATAATAATACTATAATAATAATAATAATAAGAATAGAAATTAATATCACAAAGTTATCTTTGCCGAATAAGGCTAATAACTTAGCCTGTAAACTTTAACTGTGATACAAGGTTAATTGCAGCAAAAATTACTGCTAGGTGTAAAGAGGATAAATATCTGAGTACTGACGTTACTTGTACTCTAGCATCTAATTTGCGCCAAATGTATACACATAATTATAGACTTTAAGCAAGGTAAAAACATCAGACATGCCATTACCTCCTTGATGGAGAGAAGTGCCGGCTAACTACCTTGTGTAAAGCAGTTTACAAAAGGACTTCGGGAGTGTAAATAAGCGAAGAGTGAACACCGAAAACACGACAGACTTGCCATTGCTAGAGGAGACAGATGCATTGCTATCTACAGGACACAGGACAAACACATATACCACAATGTACACAAAAACACACACACACATGTATGTACACACAAAGGAGAGGAGGGATGGCGGGCATGATAAAGATGTTTAAAATCTTGAGAGGAATTGTCAAGGTGGACAGGACCAGAAAGTTTCAGAGATGGGACACAGAAACAAGGTGACACAACTTCAAGTTAAAACCTCAGATGAGTCATAGGGATGTTAGGAAGTACTTCTTCAGCCTTAGAGTTGTCAGGAAGTGGAACAATCTGGAGAGTGAAATACTGGAGGCAGGATGCATACATAGCTTATTGAAGAGGTACATCAATGTTCTTGGAGACGGGAGAGAGTGGACCTAGTAGCGATCAGCGAAGAGGCGGGACCAAGAGCTACGACTCGACCCATGCAACCGCGAACAGGTGAGTACACACACGCATACGCACACACACACACAGGGCATGTGTATCGGCAAAGGACAGACGGTAATGTACCATTTTATTACTAAAGTACAAACCAGATACTGGGAGAAAATGCATCGATGAACACTCCCCGCACTGTGTGAGACACCGCCACCAGCATCAACAGAACAGAACCAGCAGCGCTAGTATAAGCAACACCAGCACCCACAGCACCAACACTAATAGTACCAATAGCAGCAGCAGCAGCACTAGCAGCAAAAAATGCATCAATACCCACAGCACCAGGGATCCACAGCACCAGCAGCACAAAACAGCACTAGGACCCACTGCACCAGCTCCAACTGCACCAACATCAGCAGCACCTGCACCCACAGCACCAACAGCAGCAACACCAACAGCACCAGTAGCACCAGCACCCACAGCACCAACAGCAGCAGCACCAACAGCACCAGTAGCAGCAGTACCAACGGCACCAACAACACCAGCAGCACCAGTTGTACCAACAACACCAGTGGTACCAACATCATCTAAGTCTGAGAATATTAATATTCATAAAAATCTAATTTCAGCATTTCCCTTCCCTCTAATTCATTCTTGATTTGTGTAAGTTTTGAAATTAGATTAACCCCAAGGAATACAACTAGGCCCAAGTAATTACTCTAATGTACGGGGAGGGGGGAGGGAAGAGGTGGAGGGGGGAGGTGGAGAGGGGAGGAGGGGGAAAAGGGAGTGAGGAAAGGGGAAGATTTTGAAAAATGGTTCTCGAGAAGTTTACTCGACCGTCCCTCCCTTTGCTCCTTCTCTTACCCCCTAATACGCCTCCCTTTTCACCCCTCAAACTTCCCCTTTGCCACTCACCTATCAAAGCCTTCCCTTTGCCACTCACCTATCAAAACCTCCCCTTTATATCTCCAAAAACCTACCCTTTGTTCAAAGCCTCTCCTTTCTCCTTCAAAATCTCCTCTTTACGCCTCACGACCTCCCATTTACCTCTCCGAGGCTCCCCTTAACTCCTAAAGATCTCACTAACCCTTTCATTCCTTAAGACCTTTCCTTTACCCACAATATCTTTTTATTCCTTACGATATCTCCTTTATTTCTCAATGTTTCCCTTTCACCCCATCACAAACCCTCCCCTTCACAAAACCTCCCATCACAAAACCTACCCTTCAAAAAACCTTCCCTTCACAAAACCTCCCCTTCACAAAACCTCCCCTTCACAAAACCTCCCCTTCACAACACTTCCCCTTCACAAAACCTCCCCTTCACTAAACCTCCCCTTCACAAAATCTCCCCTTCACAAAACCTCCCCTTCACGAAACCTCCTCTTCACAAAACCTCCCCTTCACAAAACCTCCCCTTCACAAAACCTCCCCTTCACAAAACTCCCCTTCACAAAACCTCCCCTTCACAAAACCTCCCCTTCACAAAATCTCCCCTTCACAAAACCTCTCCTTCACGAAACCTCCCCTTCACAAAACCTCCCCTTCCCAAAACCTCCCCTTCACAAAACCTCCCCTTCACAAAACTTCCCCTTCACAAAACCTCCCCTTCTCAAAGAACATAAGAACGAAGGAACACTGCAGCAGGCCTACTGGCCCATGCGAGGCAAGTCCAAGTCTCCTACCGGCTTAAGCCAATGCACCCAACCTAGTCAGGTCAGGTCACACTGACTTAAGGGAGGAACACGGCAACCGACCTGGTAGCACAAACTAATCAGGTCCAACTCACACCCACCCACATCCACTCATGTATTTATCCAACCTATTTTTAAAGCTACACAACGTTCTGGCCTCTATGACTGTACTTGGGAGTTTGTTCCACTCATCCACAACTCTATTACCAAACAAGTACTTTCCTATATCCTTCCTGAATCTGAATTTTTCTAACTTAAAACCATTGCTGCGAGTCCTGTCTAGGCTAGATATTTTCAGCACACTTTTTAAACATCCCCTTTATTTATTCCTGTCTTCCATTTATACACCTCAATCATATCCCCCCTAATCCTACTTCTTTCTAGAGAGTGCAGATTCAGAGCCCTTAGTCTATCCTCATAGGAAAGGTTTCTGATACATGGGATTAACTTTGTCATCCTCCTTTGTACATTTTCCAGAGCATTTATATCCATTCTGTAATACGGTGACCAAAACTGTGCGGCAAAATCTAAATGAGGCCTAACCAAGGATGTATAGAGTCGAAGAACAACCTGAGGACTCCTATTATTTTTGCTTCTTGATATGAAGCCAAGGATTCTATTAGCTTTATTGCGAACACTTATGCACTGTTGTCTTGGTTTCAGATTACTGCTAACCAGAACTCCTAAATCTTTTTCGCAATCCGTAATATTAAGATCTACATTATTTAGTTTATATGTGGCAAGGTTATTGTCCTGTCCAACATTTAGAACTTTGCATTTGTCTATATTAAACTGCATCTGCCACCTTCCCGACCACTGCATCAGTCTACTCAAATCTTCCTGGAGTGCTCTAATGTCCTCGTCAGAATGAATTCAACGGCCTATTTTGGTGACATCGGCAAACTTGCCGATGTCGCTCTTTATGCCCTCATCTATGTCGTTTATGTAGATTGTGAGAGTATGACACATGTGCAACATCTGGGTATCTTTATTGTAGACGTTTCGCCAACCAGTGGCTTTATCAATACAAATTCTAGGACATAACTTGAAGACAGTAGAACTATGTACAGAAGATGAGGTAATCAGTCCCTCAACCTAGGAGTAGGTGCGAACAGCACCGTAGTCGTGGAGATTCTGAAGCAGAAGAAAGAATCCTGGCGCTTATATAGTAACGTCAGGTGTAGCAGACGAGGGCATATTCACTGGTAGGCGGGATTCCCCAGTGGAAGTAGGTCCTTCCCAAAGAGATGGGTTAGTTGTAGTAGTAGCTGTCGTAGTCGTGAAGGTTATGTACATGTCCTCAGAATTAAGATTCCATGATGTTGCAGTGTCTGACAAGTTGTGTACGAATGGTATATAATACCGACAAGATGAGAGTAAGACACATGTGCAACATCTGGGTATCTTTATTGTAGACGTTTCGCCAACCAGTGGCTTTATCAATACAAATTCTAGGACATAACTTGAAGACAGTAGAACTATGTACAGAAGATGAGGTAATCAGTCCCTCAACCTAGGAGTAGGTGCGAACAGCACCGTAGTCGTGGAGATTCTGAAGCAGAAGAAACAATCCTGGCGCTTATATAGTAACGTCAGGTGTAGCAGACGAGGGCATATTCACTGGTAGGCGGGATTCCCCAGTGGAAGTAGGTCCTTCCCAAAGAGATGGGTTAGTTGTAGTAGTAGTTGTCGTAGTCGTGAAGGTTATGTACATGTCCTCAGAATTAATTCTGAGTCTATTCAAATCATCCTGGAGTGCTCTAGTGTCCTCATTAGAATGAATTGGACGGCCTATTTTGGTGTCATCAGCAAATTTGCTTATGTCGCTATTTATTCCCTCATCTATGTCGTTTATATAAACTGTGAACAACAAGGGGCCCAACACTGACCCCTGAGGAACACCGCTTGTGGAGGGTCGTTCCAACTTCCTGGATCAAGAGACCTTCATAGGCTCTGGAGTC
>NC_069422.1:38822880-38832880 GCF_026875155.1 Cherax quadricarinatus
GTTAGCTTCGGGATGTTCAGCATGAATCCAAATGGTGTTTTGCCAACAATAGCGAAGGAAAAGCAAGCATTCTGGAACAAGCTTTTACTTTGGGTTTCCACTCTGCGTGGAACTTTACTAAGTCATGACTTAGTAAAGATCTACAAAGAACGAAATGTTGTCTCAACAAAAGCTTGTTCCAAATCATGTGTCTATTTTTTCTCCTTGCTATTTGAGCATATGCTTCCCCCACCACCTGGAGATATAAAGTCGTTAGAGAACATTTAAAGAAAAATAACAAAAATAATCCATTGCGTAAGAAATCTTCCATACGAAGAAAGATTGAAATATCTTAAAATGCATTCTTTTGTAAGACGAAGAATGAGTGGAAGATGGCAATAAACAAAAAAGATATTAATAATTTTCTGAAGATATCCCTCCAAGAAAGAACTCGAAATAATGGATTCAAATTGGATAAGTTTGGTTTTAGAAAGGATATAGGAAAATATTGGTGTGGAAATAGAGTAGTCGATGAGTGGAAAAGTAGGGTTATTGAAGCTAAAACCTTGGGTAGCTTCAAATTTAGGTTAAATGAATATAAGAGTCAGAGGGATTGAATCTGAGTGGAACTTGCACACGAGTTCATAGGATTAACAAAGCTTATTCCTTAGATAGCATTGAAAATGGGTTGTGCAATTATTAGTGGGTTTGAGTTCGAGAAGGACCTGCCAAGCATGGGCCAGTAGGCCTGCTGCAGTGTTCCTCTTTTCTTATGTTTTTACTACACAGCACATAAGTGCATGTAAAACAAGCCGCCAGGGTCAGGCTTCCCGGTTCAGTTAGCTCTCCTCATTCTCTAGTCATCTAGTAGCTTGTTTTATATTGCTATGATCGCAGGCAAAATATAAACACAAATGCAATAATCGGCACCTACATAACTTTATGTGTGTCGTGGCTCTCCTGGGAGGGCGACCGAGAACCAGAATTCCAACAAGGTGCCACTCCGGGAGCCCAAAGAACCACACCGAACCGTAGAGAACCCCAGTAGTCGTGATGACCCTGCAACCCAGTTATTTTGTGAAAATTTATGACGAATTTGTGGCAGCGGAAATAAGAATGAATGTTTTGAACAGTTCGGGATCTTTTTTTTCCCATCTTCTCAATATCTCTACCACCATTTGCAACCACGTCTGTGACGCTCTGTTGCATTCTTTGGGTTATCGGGGGAAGTTCTCTGATCTTACTGGTACAAAATGGACCTGGTAGTCAAAGATTATATACTTGTTGAGCTTGTCTGCTTCCCTATACTTGTCTGGTTGTCTGCTTATCTCCTGGAAATAAATGGTATAAAATACCGACACAATGGCAATATAAACACAAATGCAGTATAATGTGATCCTTTATTGACTACGTTTCGCCCACACAGTGGGCTTTTTCAAGTCACAAACAGAACTACCTGGGGTGGAAGGAACGCGAGTATTTATAGTCCGGCTGAGGTCAGGTGAAGAATGCTGCATCTGATGATGTACCGAGTGGGGTTATAGAGTCTAAAAACTTGGGTAGCTTGGAAAGGAGATTGGATAAGCTTGTGAACTTCGTTTTAAAGTCTATCGAAAACCCACCAACCAAAACGATCTTCTCCACTTCTACTCTCACCACGACACCAAAACCAAACGTGGTGTAATTATAGGCTTCTTCCTGCGTGCACTCAGAATCTGCAGCAACGAGTTCCTTGAGGAAGAATGCACTATAATTGAACAAATATTTTCTAAACTCCACTATCCTCGTCACTTCATCAGAGACTGCAGACGGCGAGCATTAAACATCTTCAACACACCAGAGAAGACCACTGCCGAGAAGAGATACATAGTCCTTCCCACCAACTCCATTGCCAAACATGTTTTCCAACATCTTTGCCAAAACATCATTCCAAGTATCTACCTCCACAACCACGACCATCAAGGACATCACCAGTAGTAGGCAGGACAAGCCTCCATCCTCTGCAGGGGTATACATAATCCCTTGTAATGACTGCAACAAGTTATACGTGGGCGAAACATCAAGGGACCCCAAACACGTATTTCAGAACACCAATACGCAAGCAGGTCTGACGACACAAGGAATGCCTGCGTACAACACCGTAATTCACACAACACTTGATAAACTACAGAAACTAAAGATTTATCGCCACAGAAGACAACACCCAATACCGAAGAATCCTGGAATCATCACTTATTTCTATATCCGACAACTTCAACCAAAATAGTGGCTTCTATAACATAGCTGAACCACTTGCCAAGAAACTTCTTCATCGCTATCCCACATAAGAACACTGTAGAAGGTCTGTTCACAAGATTATCCAATCTCCTTTCCAAGCTACCCAAGTTTTTAGACTCTATAACCCCACTCGGTACATCATCAGATGAACATTAAAATGGTATGAAATACCGACAGATTGTTAGGTAAGACACATATGCAACAGTTAGGTATCTTTATTTTGAAACGTTTCGCCTACACAGTAGGCTTCTTCAGTCGAGTACAGAAAGGTTGATAGAAGCAGAAGATACTTGAAGACGATGTAATCAGTCCATCACCCTTAAAGTTTTGAGGTGGTCAGTCCCTCAGTCTGGAGAAGAGCATTGTTCCGTTGTCTGAAACAAGGGTGATGGACTGATTACATCGTCTTCAAGTATCTTCTGCTTCTATCAACCTTTCTGTACTCGTTGTTAGGTAAGACACATATGCAACAGTTAGACAACTTTATTCCGAAACGTTTCGCCTACACAGTAGGCTTCTTCAGTCGAATACAGAAAGTAGGCAGGAACAGTAGAGATGTGAAGACGATGTAATCAGTCCATCACCCTTAAAGTCGTAGAATTTGAGGTTGTCAGTCCCTCGGCCTGGAGAAATTCAGTTCCCTAGTCAGGAACTATGGAACTGAACTTCTCCCGGCCGAGGGGCTGACAACCTCAAATTCTACGACTTTAAGGGTGATGGACTGATTACATCGTCTTCACTCTCTACTGTTCCTGCCTACTTTCTGTATTCGACGAAAAACCTCGTGTAGGCAAAACGTTTGGGAAAAAAATTTGTCTAACTGTTGCTTATTTCTTACCTAACAACCTGTCGGTTTTGATCCCATTTTGATGTTCATCTTTCTGTACTCGCGAAGAAGCCACTGTGTAGGCGAAACGTTTCGAAATAAAGATACCTAATGTTGCTATGTGTCTTCCCAAACCTCACAGATGCAGCATTTTTCACCGACCTCCCCGGGACTAAAATACTCGCTTTTCCTTCCACCCCAGGTAGTTCTGTTTTATTGAAAAAGCCCCTGTGTGGGCGAAACGTGTAAATAAAGGATCACATTATACTGCATTTGTGTTTATATTGCCAGTCTCTTATCTCCTGTTTGCTTGTCTCTTATTGCTTCATTTTTAAAAGTTTGATCACTTGTCTCCCTTTTTTTTTTCTGCTTCCCTATACTTGTCTGTCTATCTTTGTCTGCTTGTCTGTTTGTCTGCTTTTTTATCCCTGCACCTGTCTGCCTACTTGTATCTTGTCTGCTTCAGTATAACAATGTGTAACAAATGTGATCAAAAATTGTGTTTTTTATTTTTTTGATGAATGTTTTATTTTTTTTTAATAACTGTTCATAAATGACTCTTTATTGTTTTAATGGATGGTGGAAAAATCCCAATACAGTTTTGAGGCTAAAAAAGTTGTGTAGTTTTTAAAAAAAGGTTAGAAAATAATAGTGGGTGGGGTGGGTGAGAGTTGGACCTGACTAGCTCGTGCTACTAGGTCAGTTGCCGGTTCCTTTCTTTAGTGAATGTACCTGACCCGCTAGGTTGGGGCATTTGGGTTAAGCATAGGAGTCTTGGGCCTGGCCCCCGTATGGGCCCGTAGGCTGCTTCAGTGTTCCTTCTTTTTTTTGTTCTTAAATATAGCATTTATATCATAATTAGCAATCAATATTTTTTTGGTTTCAAAAGGTTTTTCAAAAAAAGGTTAATTAGTCATGTACATTTTTAAAGTTGTTAATTTTTGCTGTCGTTCCTTGTTTGTCAGAGCCGGCCATGCAAATTACTTCCTCTTATTTGGGTATATCACAAAGCTTTGTGAAGCGTTCGGGGTACATGTTTTATCTCGGGGGACAGAACCCCGGAATTGTCCGGAAAATTTCCATCCCCCATGAGACTTTTTTTTTTGGTTATAAAATTTCAGGCCCCGATTACCGGGGAAACCGGGCGTGGGCGGGCCGCGGGGGCGTTTTCCCCGGAATAACCTCCATTATTATTATTATTATAATCAAGGGGGAAACGCTAAACCCGTAGGATTATACAACGCCTGGGGGGGGGATGTGGAAGGCATTCAGGCTTAATTTGGGGAACTGGAGCACAGATCCAATTCCCTAGATCAAGAACCCCTCACCAACATCAAGGAACCTTCCCTGAGGGGGGAATAACCTCCAGGTAGACTCAAAATAGACACCTGAGATACACAAGTGTTGCACATGTGTCTAATTTATCAAATTTATCTCTGAACCCTTTATCTAATTTTTTGTGTTAAGAGGCCCCATATGTAGTTCGAAAAACCTTCCCTAGACGTATGTTAAAAAGACACAGCATGCGGTTTATGGCATTTTAATGAGACGTCTCGTCCGCCAGGGTCTTTATCAGTTCTCAACTGAGATAAATAATAAAGTCTCTGATACACGTAACACCTTCTCAGTAAAATGCAATAAACCGTTTACTGAGTCTTGCTACAAGTGGCGAGTGGTTCACAGTAATGGGAGGCACATCAGAGTAAGGAAAGTTAAGAGTGAAGATCTGAAGGTAGGAAATCGCTTCTCTGTTCTTCAGGATGAATGTACTTCAGTGGCCAGTGAAGGTAAGGGTACTACTGCCCCTGCTAATGGAGGTAAGCGCATTCTTGTGGTTGGTGACTCTCAGGTAAGATATATTGATCGTGCTTTTTGTAATAGGAATAAGAAGATGAGAGATAGTGTGTGCTTCCCTGGAGCTGGTGTTGGGGACATTGTCAACAGGCTGGATAATATCATGTCAGGTAATGGGAACAAGCCCATTATCTGTCTCAGTGCTGGTGGAAATGAATTGGGAAGGGTAGGAGAGAAGAGCTGCTAATAAGTACAGGTCAGCTATAGATTTCATTAAGTCTAAGGAGGGATCCCAATCATATGTAGCATCTTGCCTAGAAGGGGAGTAGGAAATGAATGGTTGTCTAGGGAAATTTGGTGTAAATTGCTGGCTAACAGATACTGCAAGGAACTTGCAATCCCATTCATTGACAACTGGAACAACTTTTATGGCAAACAGATATGTATGCAAGGATGGGGTACATCTCTCTGGGGGCTGGGTGGTAGCACTTGCAGACTCGATTGAAAAGGGCCATTGGTGAAATGCCTATGATTTTAAACTGATGGAAGATAGAGGTATGGGTGTGTGTGGGAAACAAGCAGGTTGCAAACACTTGGGTTGGAAACAGTAAATGTATAAAAGGCATTCAGCATGAAGTTATAAATAAAGACAATAGATCAGGTCACAAACAAAGGGGGACAGCAGAGGGCAGCAAGGGACTACCCCCTTAAGGTTTACAAATACTAATAGCAGGAGTGTAAGAAATAATAGATGAGCTAAGATTAATTGCAAGTGCGGGAAAACATAGATATTATTGCTATAACGGGAGACCTGGCTCAATCTGAAAGGATAGAGAAAATGCCCTCGGGAATGTCACATACAAGGCTTAAATTATTTCCACACTGACGGGGTCAACAGAAAGGTGGTGGAGTAGCGATGTATGTCAGAGACAATTTAAATTGTTGTGTTAGACAAGATTTTAAAATTAGAAGCGTCAGCCACGAATCTGTTTGGTTACAGCTTCTCGAGGGCCGAGAAAAACTAATTTTTGGTGTGATTTACAGGGCCCTAAATCTTGATAGGGAGTGCAGTAAACTTCTATGGGACGAAATTCGTAAGGCATCTACATACGAAAATGTTTTGCTAATGGGGGATTTCAACTATAGACAGATTGACTGGAGCAATTTGACAGGAAATTTAGAGTCAGGTGACTTTCTTGATACATCCAGGATGTTTTTTTAAAACAGTTTGTGACAGAGCCAACTAGGGGAAATAACCTCCTTGACTTGGTTCTTGCCAGTAGGGAAACACTAATTAATAATCTTGAGGTTAATGATGAGCTTGGGGGGAAAATGATCACAAATCACTCAGTTTTAATATATCATGGAATCCCCTAATAATGGCAATCAATCCCGTCCCTGACTTTCGCTGGCTGATTTCATAGGACTGAACAATTACTTAGGTGGGGTGAACTGGAATGAAACCCGACTAAGGGTTAGGTAGGTGGTGATGGTTGCCGATATGATGCTTTCCAGGGCATAGTTCTAGCTGCTCAGTCATATTATGTTCCAAATAGGGAAATCAGATCAAGCAAAAATGATCCTAAATGGATGAACAATAGATTCAAATATCTGATTGGTCAAAAGAGAGGCATATATAGGCAAATCAAAAGAGGAGAAGGGCAATTAAGAAATCGATATATTCAGTTTAAAGAGAGAAATAAAAAAGGGAATTAGAGAAGCAAAAAGAGATTATGAGGTTAAAGTTGCAAGAGAATCGAAGACTAACCCAAGATAGGCCCACTCAAAAGTTCCTCGGGTCAGCTCACTGACAGTGATAAGGAAATGTGTAGAATTTTTAACACATACTTCCTCTCAGTTTTTACACAGGAGGATACCAGCGATATTCCAGTAATGATAAATTATGTAGAACAGGACGATAATAAACTGTGCACGATTAGGGTCACAAGTGACATGGTCCTTAGGCAAATAGATAAATTAAAACCTAACAAATCCCCAGGCCCTGATGAACTGTATGCAAGGGTTCTAAAGGAATGTAAATAGGAGCTTAGCACACCTTTGGCTAATCTTTTCAACATATCACTACAAACTGGCATGGTGCCAGATAAGTGGAAAATGGCAAATGTGATACCTATTTTCAAAACAGGTGACAGGTCCTTAGCTTCGAACTATAGACCAATAAGCCTAACCTCCATAGTTGGAAAATTTATGGAATCAATAATTGCCGAGGCAGTTCGTAGCCACCTTGAAAAGCATAAATTAAAATCAACGAATCTCAGCATGGTTTTACAAAGGGGCGTTCCTGCCTTACGAATTTATTAACTTTTTTCACTAAAGGTATTTGAGGAGGTAGATCATGGTAATGAATATGATATTGTGTATATGGACTTCAGTAAGGCTTTTGACAGGGTCCCACATCAGAGACTATTGAGGAAAATTAAAGCACATGGAATAGGAGGAGAAATTTTTTTCCTGGATAGAGGCATGGTTGACAAATAGGCAGCAGAGAGTTTGCATAAATGGGGAGAAATCAGAGTGGGGAAGCGTCACGAGCGGTGTTCCACAGGGGTCAGTGTTGGGCCCCCTGCTGTTCACAATCTACATAAACGACATAGATGAGGGCATAAAGAGCGACATCGGCAAGTTTGCCGATGACACCAAAATAGGCCGTCGAATTCATTCTGACGAGGACATTCGAACACTCCAGGAAGATTTGAAATAGACTGATGCAGTGGTCGGAGAAGTGGCAGATGCAGTTTAATATAGACAAATGCAAAGTTCTAAATGTTGGACAGGACAATAACCATGCCACATATAAACTAAAATAATGTAGATCTTAATATTACGGATTGCGAAAAAGATTTAGGAGTTCTGGTTAGCAGTAATCTGAAACCAAGACAACAGTGCATAAGTGTTCGCAATAAAGCTAATAGAATCCTTGGCTTCATATCAAGAAGCATAAATAATAGGAGTCCTCAGGTTGTTCTTCAACTCTATACATCCTTGGTTAGGCCTCATTTAGATTATGCTGCACAGTTTTGGTCACCGTATTACAGAATGGATATAAATTCTCTGGAAAATGTACAAAGGAGGATGACAAAGTTGATCCCATGTATCAGAAACCTTCCCTATGAGGATAGACTAAGGGCCCTGAAACTGCACTCTCTAGAAAGACGTAGAATTAGGGGGGATATGATTGAGGTGTATAAATGGAAGACAGGAATAAATAAAGGGGATGTAAATAGTGTGCTGAAAATATCTAGCCTAGACGGGGACTCGCAGCAATGGTTTTAAGTTGGAAAAATTCAGATTCAGGAAGGATATAGGAAAGTACTGGTTTGGTAATAGAGTTGTGGATGAGTGGAACAAACTCCCAAGTACCGTTATAGAGGCCAGAACGTTGTGTAGCTTTAAAAATAGGTTGGATAAATACACGAGTAGATGTGGGTGGGTGTGAGTTAGACCTGATAGCTTGTGCTACCAGGTCGGTTGCCGTGTTCCTCCCTTAAGTCAATGTGACCTGACCTGACTAGGTTGGGTGCATTGGCTTAAGCCGGTAGGAGACTTGGACCTGCCTCGCATGGGCCAGTAGGCCTTCTGCAGTGTTCCTTCGTTATGTTCTTATTCTCCTTTATGCAACAGTTTGTAACTCTCAAATCGCGAGTGATTTGATAATGGTTTAGGGAAAAAAAACGAAAGGCCATTCAGAAAGTATTTCTAATCTGTTAGTTCAGAATTATTGTAGGCACTACTATGAATTCTATACTAGCTTTCAATTTCATCCCTTATTTGTTTCTAACTGAAAATGCTCAATATAAAACTCGTTAATTGTCCGACTTGGACAATTAACTAGTGCTATAATAATAATAATAATAATAATAATAATAATAATAATAATAATCTTTATTTCTACAAGTACAAGGTATACAGTCCTAGCTGACATCAATGACATACTACTATATAGAAGGCCGCTTGTTATGCTGAGCATTTCAGGTAAATTAGGTCAATTTTTTTCCCAATCTGCCACCCACACCAGTCGACTAACACCCAGGTACCTATTTTACTGTGTGATGAATGGTTTTGAAAACCAACAAGTTGAAGATTGAGACACTTATGCACCACATGGTGCACAAGTGTCTCAATCTTACGTGTTGTAAAATGCAGTGAGAGGATATAAGACCCTAGGGTATATGTATGCTGATATTATGTAAATAACTTGTATACGATTGCTAGCGCACTCAGCTCACACACTAAGGCAGTGTGTGAGCTGAGACATTTATGCACCTTATGGTGCATAAGTGTCTCAATCTTCAACTTGTCGGTTTTCAAAACCATTCATCACAACTGTCAGACATTGCATCATCATGGAATTTTGATACAAAGAATTCTCCAAATTGGCCTACCCTTGGACGAAGGCCTACTTCGACTCCTCCTGCTTCGCCTCACCTGACTACAGTATATAAGCCACGTCTACGGCCCTTTGCGTACGTACGTAGACACACTCCACAGACAGCATCACAGACCAGCACACCGTACAGCAGGAGCATCGTCACCATGCCCAGCCCTTCTAGGGCAGGGTTGGTGCCCGAGCTCTAGCTTGTAGCTCACAAGATGAGGGGGTACTTGTACCTCCTCCCATGGAAGACTTAGGTCTCAGACACTCCCTAGACAGGGAGCCAGTGCCGGGCCACCACTTGGAAAAGGCCCGGGCCAGGGGGAATACCGGCGAATCTTTAACGACAACCAGTGCTGTACATTCTACAAGATTGATGGACTGAACACATCGACTCCAGGCTGAGGGACTGATTACCTCAATCTCCTCTCCTTGCACCTTTCTGCTTTGTATTGGACTGATGAAGCCACTGTGTGGCGAAACGTTTCCTAAATAAAGATTCCAATATGGTGCATTAGTGTCTCAATCTTCAACCTATTTTACTGCTAGGTGAACAGAGACAGCAGGTGTCTTAAGTAAACGCGTCCTAATGTGTCCATCTGTATCTGGGATCGAACCCCGGACCTTAGTGTGTGAGCTGAATGCGCTAGCACTCGTATATATATTATTTACATAATATCAGCATACATATACCAGAGGGTCTTATATCCTCTCTCACTGTATTTTACTGA
>NC_069422.1:38835380-38844511 GCF_026875155.1 Cherax quadricarinatus
CCCAGCTCAACGGGAACCCCAAGTGCAGAGGTCTGACGGAAGTCAAAAGCGTCCTGATGGAGCCACTATGCTACCTTGGAAGGATGGAAAGCAGATTGCCTGGGACTACACCTGTGCTGCCACACTGGCAGACACCTACTTGCCATACTCCGTAGTGGAAGGGGGTGGAGCTGCCAGCCACAGGGAGACCCAGAAGATCCGCAAATATGAAAAACCTTCCCCCTTGCTATAACTTCATCCCAATAGGGTTGGAGACCCTTGGAGCATGGGGCAAGTGTGCTCTAAAGTTCCTCATAGAGCTGGGTGAAAAGCTCATCATAGAAACCAAGGACCACAGGGTGACCAGCTTCCTCTTTCAGAGACTCAGTGTTGCGATCCAGAGAGGAAATGCCTGCAGCATTCTGGGCACGCGGCCCACCACCAGGGAGCTGGACGAAGTATTCGAGATGTAGCTCTGAGTTACCTATGTTGTTTTACTTTCTATCGTATTTTTGTGAATGTTTTGTCAATGTATTTTGTCTTTAAATAAAAATATTATTATAATCAAAAAGAAGCGCTAAGCCACAAGGGCTATACAGCAATAAAATATATATAAAATATAGGGGGTGGTAGGAGAAAATTCTCAAACAGCTTCAGGGAGAACCTTGAGTTTTCCCTGAAGCAAGTTTATTCTTTTCTCTGAGGATGAGGGTCCCTATAACAGTTCTAGGGGTGGTACCTCCCTATATATATATATATATATATATATATATATATATATATATATTCATATAGTCGGACTTGAGTCCTGGAAATGGGAAGTACAATGCCTGCACTTTAAAGGAGGGGTTTGGGATATTGGCAGTTTGGAGGGATATGTTGTGTATCTTTATACGTATATGCTTCTAAACTGTTGTATTCTGAGCATCTCTGCAAAAGCAGTGATAATGTGTGAGTGTGGTGAAAGTGTTGAATGATGAAAGTATTTTCTTTTTGGGGATTTTCTTTCTTTTTTGGGTCACCCTGCCTCGGTGGGAGACGACCGACTTGTTGAAAAAATATAATTTATATATATATATATATATATATATATATATATATATATATTATATATATATATATATATATATATATATATATATATATTTTTTTTTTATTATCACACCGGCCGATTCCCACCAAGGCAGGGTGGCCCGAAAAAGAAAAACTTTCACCATCATTCACTCCATCACTGTCTTGCCAGAAGGGTGCTTTACACTACAGTTTTTAAACTGCAACATTAACACCCCTCCTTCAGAGTGCAGGCACTGTACTTCCATCTCCAGAACTCAAGTCCGGCCTGCCGGTTTCCCTGAATCCCTTCATAAATGTTACTTTGCTCACACTCCAACAGCACGTCAAGTATTAAAAACCATTTGTCTCCATTCACTCCTATCAAACACGCTCACGCATGCCTGCTGGAAGTCCAAGCCCCTCGCACACAAAACCTCCTTTACCCCCTCCTCCAACCCTTCCTAGGCCGACCCCTACCCGCCTTCCTTCCACTACAGACTGATACACTCTTGAAGTCATTCTGTTTCGCTCCATTCTCTCTACATGTCCGAACCACCTCAACAACCCTTCCTCAGCCCTCTGGACAACAGTTTTGGTAATCCCGCACCTCCTCCTAACTTCCAAACTACGAATTCTCTGCATTATATTCACACCACACATTGCCCTCAGACATGACATCTCCACTGCCTCCAGCCTTCTCCTCGCTGCAACATTCATCACCCACGCTTCACACCCATATAAGAGCGTTTGTAAAACTATACTCTCATACATTCCCCTCTTTGCCTCCAAGGACAAAGTTCTTTGTCTCCACAGACTCCTAAGTGCACCACTCACTCTTTTTCCCTCATCAATTCTATGATTCACCTCATCTTTCATAGACCCATCCGCTGACACGTCCACTCCCAAATATCTGAATACGTTCACCTCCTCCATACTCTCTCCCTCCAATCTGATATTCAATCTTTCATCACCTAATCTTTTTGTTATCCTCATAACCTTACTCTTTCCTGTATTCACCTTTAATTTTCTTCTTTTGCACACCCTACCAAATTCATCCACCAATCTCTGCAACTTCTCTTCAGAATCTCCCAAGAGCACAGTGTCATCAGCAAAGAGCAGCTGTGACAACTCCCACTTTGTGTGTGATTCTTTATCTTTTAACGAATTCATTCTGACGAGGACATTCGAGCACTCCAGGAAGATTTGAATAGACTGATGCAGTGGTCGGAGAAGTGGCAGATGCAGTTTAATATAGACAAATGCAAAGTTCTAAATGTTGGACAGGACAATAACCATGCCACATATAAACTAAATAATGTAGATCTTAATATTACGGATTGCGAAAAAGATTTAGGAGTTCTGGTTAGCAGTAATCTGAAACCAAGACAACAGTGCATAAGTGTTCGCAATAAAGCTAATAGAATCCTTGGCTTCATATCAAGAAGCATAAATAATAGGAGTCCTCAGGTTGTTCTTCAACTCTATACATCCTTGGTTAGGCCTCATTTAGATTATGCTGCACAGTTTTGGTCACCGTATTACAGAATGGATATAAATTCTCTGGAAAATGTACAAAGGAGGATGACAAAGATGATCCCATGTATCAGAAACCTTCCCTATGAGGATAGACTAAGGGCCCTGAAACTGCACTCTCTAGAAAGACGTAGAATTAGGGGGATATGATTGAGGTTTTTATAAGTGGAAGACAGGAATAAATAAAGGGGATGTAAATAGTGTGCTGATAATATCTAGCCTAGACAGGACTCGCAGCAAATGGTTTTAAGTTGGAAAAATTCAGATTCAGGAGGGATATAGGAAAGTACTGGTTTGGTAATAGAGTTGTGGATGAGTGGAACAAACTCCCAAGTACCGTTATAGAGGCCAGAACGTTGTGTAGCTTTAAAAATAGGTTGGATAAATACATGAGTAGATGTGGGTGGGTGTGAGTTAGACCTGATAGCTTGTGCTACAGGTCGGTTGCCGTGTTCCTCCCTTGAGTCAATGTGACCTGACCTGACTAGGTTGGGTGCATTGGCTTAAGCCGGTAGGGACTTGGACCTGCCTCGCATGGGCCAGTAGGCCTTCTGCAGTGTTCCTTCGTTCTTATGTTCTTATGTTCTTAACTCCACGCCTCTTGCCAAGACCCTCGCATTTACTTCTCTTACAACCCCATCTATAAATATATTAAACAACCACGGTGACATCACACATCCTTGTCTAAGGCCTACTTTTACTGGGAAAAAATTTCCCTCTTTCCTACATACTCTAACTTGAGCCTCACTATCCTCGTAAAAACTCTTCACTGCTTTCAGTAACCTACCTCCTACACCATACACTTGCAACATCTGCCACATTGCCCCCCTATCCACCCTGTCATACGCCTTTTCCAAATCCATAAATGCCACAAAGACCTCTTTAGCCTTATCTAAATACTGTCACTTATATGTTTCACTGTAAACACCTGGTCCACACACCCCCTACCTTTCCTAAAGCCTCCTTGTTCATCTGCTATCCTATTCTCCGTCTTACTCTTAATTCTTTCAATTATAACTCTACCATACACTTTACCAGGTACACTCAACAGACT
Source organism: Cherax quadricarinatus (assembly GCF_026875155.1). Lineage (NCBI taxonomy): Eukaryota > Metazoa > Arthropoda > Malacostraca > Decapoda > Parastacidae > Cherax > Cherax quadricarinatus. The sequence goes on from NC_069422.1 coordinate 38,839,000, forward strand.
TATCCCCTATAATTTTTGCACTCTCTTTTATCCCCTTTGCCTTTATACAAAGGAACTATGCATGCTCTCTGCCAATCCCTAGGAAACCTTACCCTCTTCCATACATTTTATTAAATAATTGCCCCAAACCACTCCAAAACTATACCCCCACCTGCTTTTAACATTTCTATCTTTATCCCATCAATCCCGGCTGCCTTACCCCCTTTCATTTTACCTACTGCCTCACGAACTTCCCCCACACTCACAACTGGCTCTTCCTCACTCCTACAAGATGTTATTCCTCCTTGCCCTATACACGAAATCACAGCTTCCCTATCTTCATCAACATTTAACAATTCCTCAAAATATTCCTTCCATCTTCCCAATACCTCTAACTCTCCATTTAATAACTCTCCTCTCCTATTTTTAACTGACAAATCAGTGTTGACGTGTACTTGGCTCTGTGAAGACCTGTTTGCGAGCTCTCTAGAATTGAAGCAAGATGCCCTCCATCGAGCAACTTTACCAACAGCTTAAGGAAGAATTGAGGTTGGCGAATTTGGAAATTCGGCGATTGACCGAGGAGAACAAGAAGATTCGTAGTAGTCCTCCTGTTTTGAGTCCTCAGGTCAAGAAGGGAAACTGGTCAGTGGCTGGACAGCAGGGAAAGAAGTTGACGATCAAGAAGACGAATGGAAAGGTAAAAACGATAAAGAAGAAAGAGACTGCCGTGGAAACTGTTGTGGAAACATCCAATACATTCTCAGTGCTACCCGACGAATGTGAGTTGACTACGGGGAAAACGACACGACGAAAGACATTAAGGAAGGTAAAATATTGTTGTTGTTGGGGATAGCCAAGTTAGGTATATGGATAGGGCGTTTGCTTGAAGGACAGGAGTAGGAGACAGAGAGTTTGCTTTCCTGGGGCTGGGATGGAGGATATTGTTAGCCGTCTGGATGACATCATGAGAGGTAATGGGAGCAATCCTATTATCTGTCTCAGTGCTGGAGGCAACGATGTTGGCAGACGTAGGAGTGAGGACCTGATTAGCAGGTATAGGTCAGCAATAAAAATAATTAGAAGTAAGGGTGGGAACCCTCTCATATGTGGTATTTTGCCAAGGAGGGGAGTTGGAAGTGAATGGTTGTCCAGGGCAATTGGTGTCAATTGCTGGCTGGACAAATACTGTAAGGAAAATGCGGTAACATTCATTGACAACTGGGACCTCTTCTATGGCAGAAATGACATGTATGCTAGGGATGGGGTTCACTTATCTAGGTGTGGGTGTGGGAGCACTGGCAACTGCAGTGGAGGGAGCAGTTAGGACTTTAAACTAGGAATAGTTAGTGGTAGGGGGTTTTGGCAGGAAAACAGTGAAGTCCCAGTGTAGTAATATTACGAGTTCTAGGGGAACTAGTAATAATAAGAACGAGATGATATTGAAAAGCCAGGACCTTGGGTGATAAAGACGGTAATAGGTTTAGTAGAAAAATAGAAATGAGCAGGAAGGGTAAAGAGAAAGGAGAGTCTTTCAATGTTTTATTATGCTAATTGCCGTAGTGCTAGGAATAAGATGGACGAGTTGAGATTAGTTGCTAGTGTAGGTAACATTGATGTATTTGCCTTAACTGAGACGTGGTTTAATTCAAAAAGTCGGGACATGCCTGCGGAATGTCATATTCAGGGTTTTAAATTGTTCCAAGAAGATAGAAGTATTGGGAGGGGGGGTGGGTGGCATTGTACGTCCGAGATCGCTTGAACTGTTGCATAAAAACGGGTATTAAGTCTGAAGTAACACATTACAGAGTCTGTTTGGATAGAATTTTCAGAGGGGCATGAAAAACTGATTTAGGAGTGATATACCGTCCCCCTAACTTAGATAGGGACCAAGGGAAACTACTATGGGAGGAAATTGTTAAGGCCACAAGGCACGATAATGTAGTAATTCTAGGAGACTTTAACTTTAGTCATGTTGATTGGAATTTCTTGACTGGGAATTTAGAATCGTACGACTTCTTAGAAGTATTTCAGGATTGTTTTTTGAAGCAGTTTGTGACAGAACCTACAAGGGGAAATAACCTGCTTGACTTAGTTATGGCAAACAATGAATCCCTTGTTAATAATTTAGAAATTTCAGAGGAACTGGGTGCTAGCGACCACAAATCAATTACATTTAGCATTGAATGGAAGTACGATAGTAGCGATAACTCAGTAAAGTCCCAGATTTTCGCTTAGCAGATTACGATGGGCTTAAAGAACACTTATCATCTGTTGACTGGGGTAACGAAGAGAGCTATCAATATGACAGTTTTCTGAACACTATACATGCTGCTCAAAGAGCGTTTATCCCATATAAAGAAATTAGATCAAATAGAAATGACCAAAATGGATGAATAATAGGCTCAAATATCTACTAGGGCATAAGAAAGGAATTTATAGGCGTATCAAAAGAGGTGAGGGTCATCTTATGAATCAGTATATTGACATTAAAGGGGACATTAAAAAGGGATAAAAAAGCTAAAAGGGACTATGAAATTAAAAGTTGCTAGGGATTCTAAAACTAACCCAAAAGTTTTTTCCAGGTCTATAGAACAAAAGTTAGAGATAAGATAGGTCCCCTTAAAAATAACTATGGGCACCTTACTGACAATGAGAATGAAATGTGCTTGATTTTAAATAATTATTTTCTCTCAGTTTTTACACAGGAAGACACTAACAATATTCCAGTAATTAATTTTTACAGTGGGCTAGAAGAAGATAAATTATGTAACATCACAGTCACTAGTGAGATGGTTGTGAGGCAGATAGACAGACTGAAGCAAAATAAGTCGCCGGGTCCTGATGAGGTTTTTTCAAGGGTTCTTAAGGAATGCAAATGGAACTCTGTGAACCATTAACTAATATTTTTAATTTATCTCTTCAAACAGGTGTAGTGTCTGATATGTGGAAGATGGCTAATGTAACTCCTATTTTTAAAACAGGGACAAGTCGTTACCGTCAAATTACCGCCCAATAAGCCTGACCTCAATTGTAGGCAAATTACTAGAGCAATTATAGCTGAGATTATAAGAAGCCATCTCGATAAGCATAGCTTGATTAATGATACTCAGCATGGATTCACAAGAGGCCGGTCTTGTCTAACTAATTTATTAACTTTCTTCAGTAAAGCTTTTGAGGCTGTTGACCACAAAAAAGAATTTGATATTATTTACTTAGATTTTAGTAAGGCTTTTGATAGAGTTCCGCACCATAGACTGTTAAAAAAAGTGGCAGCCCATGGCATTGGGGGAAAAGTGCTCTCGTGGATCGAGTCATGGCTCACTGACAGGAAGCAGAGAGTGTCCATAAATGGGGTTAAATCCGAGTGGGGATCTGTAACAAGTGGCGTTCCACAGGGATCAGTCTTGGGCCCGTTGTTGTTTATAAATATAATAAATGATCTTGATGAGGGAATTACTAGTGATATGAGCAAATTCGCCGATGACACAAAGATAGGTAGGATAATTGATTCAAACGTAGATGTTAGGGAACTTCAGGAGGATTTAAACAAACTCTATTCTTGGTCAGAAAAGTGGCAGATGCAGTTCAATGTAGATAAGTGCAAGGTTTGAAGCTTGGGAGTGCCCATAACCCTAGTACTTATAAATTAAATGATGTAGAACTTAGCCATACAGATTGCGAAAAGGACTTGGGGGTTATGGTGAGCAGCAAACCTTAAACCAAGACAGCAATGCCTAAGCGTACGTAATAAGGCAAATAGATTACTGGGATTTATATCAAGAAGTGTAAGCAACAGAAGTCCCGAGGTCATACTGCAGCTTTATACATCATTAGTAAGGCTCACCTTGATTATGCAGCTCAGTTCTGGTCTCCGTATTACAAAATGGACATAAATTCGTTAAGAAAACATTCAGCGTAGGATGACTAAATTAATACATAGCATCAGAAATCTTCCTTATGAAGAAAGATTGAAGACTCTTAAGTTACATTCACTTGTTAGACGAAGAATGAGGGAGACCTGATCGAAGTGTATAAGTGGAAGATAGGTATTAATAAAGGGGGTATTAATAAGGTCTTGAGGATGTCTCTCCAAGAGAGAACCCGCAGTAATGGATTTAAATTAGATAAGTTTAGATTTAGAAAGGACATAGGAAAGTATTGGTTTGGAAATAGGGTAGTTGATGAGTGGAACAGTCTACCTAGTTGGGTTATTGAGGCTAGGACTTTGGGTTGTTTCAAATCTAGGTTGGATAAGTACATGAGTGGGAAGGGTTGGATTTGAGTGGGACTTTCACATCAGAGCTTATTTCTTGGGTAGCATTGAAAATTGGGTTGGGTAAATGTTTTGTTAGTGGGATGAATTGTAAAGGACCTGCCTAGTATGGGCCAGCAGGCCTCCTGCAGTGTTCCTCCTTTCTTATGTTCTTATGTTCTTAATTTGTTCTCTAGGCTTTCTTAACTTGTTAATCTCACTCCAAAACTTTTTCTTATTTTCAACAAAATTTGTTGATAACATCTCACCCACTCTCTCATTTGCTCTCTTTTTACATTGCTTCACCACTCTCTTAACCTCTCTCTTTTTCTCCATATACTCTTCCCTCCTTGCATCACTTCTACTTTGTAAAAACTTCTCATATATATATTACTTCTTTCAACAAACCGGCCGTATCCCACCGAGGTAGGGTGGCCCAAAAAGAAAAAACAAAAGTTCATCATTTTAACTTTAGTAATGTACACAGGAGAAGGGGTTACTAGCTCCTTGCTCCCGGCATTTTACAACATGCATGGCTTACGGAGGAAGAATTCTGTTCCATTTCCCCTTGGAGATAAAAGGAAATAAACAAGAACTAGAAAGAAAATAGAAGAAAACCCAGATGGGGGTGTGTGTGTTATATATATATATATATATTTTATATATATATATATATATATATATATATATATATATATATATATATATATATACATACATACATACATACATATATATATATTATATATATGCTTGTGCATGCATGTGTATCGTATATATGTATATATCGTTCCAGGCCAATGGAGCTGAATTTTTCCCAGGCTGAGGGACTCTCCACCTCAAATACTCTTTCTTCAAGGGTGATTGACTAATTACATCTTTATTTCACTACCAAACCTGTTCTCTGTGTGAGGAAGCCAATACTGTGTAGGTCAACACTAAAGATACCCAACTGTTGCACATGTATCTTAATCTTCAACTTGTCGGTATTTTACACCATTTTCAGGACACGAGTCTACCTGGCATAGATCTACTGAAGTGTTCCTCTAATAACTGATTTTTTTTTATTTGTTGTGTTTAGCTTTAAATTAATATAAGATGTTTTCGATCTTTTGAGTTTATTAAAATAAGTACATTATACATTTAAATTCCTCTTTTTTTTCTCTTTCCCAACAAAACATGTTTCGAGTGGAAGTTAATTTTTTACGACGTTTCACTTAGTCCTGCATCATTACCAAGTGACTACTACGTTTCGGTTTGTCCCGGAACCTTACCAAG
>NC_069422.1:38845011-38847511 GCF_026875155.1 Cherax quadricarinatus
ATCCCCTCCATATTCAACTACAAAAGACTGCTGAGCGGGCGAAACGTTTCGAAAATAAAGGTCTCCAAATGTTGCATACTTTTCTTGCTCATCTGCTTGTCAGTATTGCATAATGATCTCTGTCAAACCATACCCCGGCCGGGATTGAACCCGCGGTCAGAGAGTCTCAAAACTCCAGCCCGTCTCTGACCGCTGGTTCAATCCCGGCCGGGGTATGGTTTGTTTGCAATCGTGTCATTACGATTTCGTGAGTCATGATCTCTGTCGTTTGTTTGTTCATCGCGCTTCATCGCCAGTCACTCCAGCTTCTATAGTTTCTGTATTAATCTCTGTATTAATACTGTTTCTGTATTAATCTCTACTCTTTGTGTATGGTTTTGGAGCGCCGACTGGGTTTGATAAGGATTTGCCCATCATGGGCCAGTACGTCTATTGCGGTGCTCCGCTGTTCTCATGTTCTTACTAAGGCATGTTTTTGGGAACGTAGGTCTGTTGGAGGATATGTCTGTGGGAGGGTATGTCTGTGGGAGTTTATGTCTGTTGGAGAGTATGTCTGTGGGAGGGTATGTCTGTAGGAGAGCATGTTGGTAGGAGAGCATGTCTGCGGGAGGGCATGTCTGTGGGAGGACATGCCTGTGGGAGGGCATGTCTGTGGGAGGGTATGTCTGTAGGAGAGCATGTTTGTGGGATCGTGTCTGTGGGAGGGTATATTTGTGGAAACATATGTTTGTGGGAACGTACACATGAAAGCGTGTCTGTGGGAGCGCATGTCTGTGGGCGCTTATATCTGCGGGAGTGTGTGTGTATATGTAAGGGCTTGAATGGCCGCAGTGATTGACTGGTGACACGGTGTGGACTTGTGCCCCACAGTTAGTGGTCCCGGGAGCAGCACATTATATGGTCGTGCGTCACTCACTGGGTGGTCAGGGAAAGTACATGTCATTTTAAACCTGAATTTCCCGACCTGTCTTATTTAGCAAGGATCATCTTGCCAAACAAGCTGAGAGAAAATCCGTCAGAAAACCACGAAAATATGTTAAGATGATTTTTAACATTAATAAAAACTAACCACACACACACACAAACAGGCCAAGGTCAAGTGTCCATCAGTAAGTTCCTTTGACAAACGGTAACTAAAACAGACACAGTATATAAGTGTGTGTGATAAATGGTTTAGAAATAAGACACGTTGAAGAATGAGACACATATTCAACATTTTGGAATCTGTACTGAGAAAACGTTTCGCCACACAGTGGCTTCATCAGTCCAATACAAAGAAAAATGGCAGAAATAGAGGAGGTTGAGGTAATCAGTCCCTCAAAATGTTGCACAAGTATCTTCAACTTAACGGTTTTTTAACACATCTGTCAGACACTGTAACATCATATGGGAACTTCATACAAAGAATTCTTTAACACTTGTCCAACCTACAGAGAATTTGTCTTAAACAGCAACATTCTTCTTGCTGAATAAGGCAAGCGAAAATTTGTGTATGCAATAATTTCGCAAAAATCATTCTGAACCTAACGAAAAAAATATATTCAACTGTGTTTGTTTAGTATTAAATTACTGTAAACAAATCTAAAATATATTTAGTTGGGTTAGGCTAAAATAAATTGTTCTTGTTACAATAAGGTTAGGTAAATTTTCTAAGATTCTTTTGGTGCAAAATTATAAATTTTTACATCAACATTAATGGAAAAAATATATCTTTAAACGTATAAGAGAAATTTTCAGAAGGACTTAATTTTAAATGAGTTTTTGCTAATTGACCAGTTTTCATATTCGGCACGACATATATATAATATATATATATATAAATATATAAAATATATTTAAATATATATATATATAATATATATATAAAAATATATATATAAAATATAATATATATATATAATGTCGTGCCGAATAGGCAGAACTTGCGATCTTGGTTTAAAAATAGCAACGCTCATCTTGCCATATAGGAGAAGCAAAAATTTGTGTATGTAATAATTTCCCCAAAATCATTCTGAACCTAACGAAAAAAAATATATTTCACTGTGTTTGTTTAGTATTAGATTACTGTAAACAAATCAAAAAATATTTAGTTGGGTTAGGCTAAAATAAATTGTTCTTGTTATAATAAGGTAGGTAAGTTTTCAAAGATTCTTTTGGTCCCAAAATTATAAATTTTTACATCAAATTTAATGAAAAAAATATATCTCTAAACGTAAAAGAGAAAATTTTAGAAAGGACTTAATTTTAAATGAGTTCTTGCTAATTGACCAGTTTTACATATTCGGCACGACATTTTTATATTTTAAATATATATTTTATATATATATATATATATATATTATATATATATATATATATATATAAATATATATATATGTATATAATATATATAATATATATAATATTATATATATGTCGTGCCCTCAGTCCAGAGGGCTGGGGAAGGGCTGTTGAGGTGGTTCGGACATGTGGGAGAGAATGGAGCGAAACAGAATGACTT
>NC_069422.1:38852511-38860011 GCF_026875155.1 Cherax quadricarinatus
TTCCTTCCATGGCCGGCGTGATAGGGGCGAGGTTGGCCTCAGGCACCGGCACGAAATTGTTATGGAATGCTTTATCCACTCGTTGATACTACACACATTGTAGTCGAGGCTGTGTGTGTGTGTGTGTGTGTGTTTGGGAGGTCTTGGCCAAGTATTGACTTACCAAACCCAAGTGATTGAGTTCTGCATAACTGAATAAAGGTACCCAGTAATGGTCTGTTGGAACATATATTCTAATTTTCTTTTTATACTGTGGTGTGTGATATATATATATATATATATATATATATAATATATATATATATATATATATATATATATATATATATATATATATATATATATATATGCAAAAACAACCACTGTGAAAGAATAGAGAAATTCCAAGCGCTTTCGTGACTACTCGCATTATCAAGGAACTATTAAAGTAAAGCATCCAAGGAAGGTATATAAGGGGTCTGACCAACACCTCACTATCAGATCCCACAACAGTTAAACACCTGACGCGCGCCGGCCCAACTGGACAGGTCCTTCGCACAACCTACCAACAAACTATTCTACCCAAAAAAATTTTTAAAATTATTATTTGTCCAGTGTATTATTAAATTCTTCCCAAATTCTATTTAATAATACACTGGACAAATAATAATTTTTAAAATTTTCTTGGGTAGAATAGTTTGTCGGTAGGTTATGCTAAGGACCTGTCCAGTTGGGCCGGCGCGCGTCAGGTGTTTAACTGTTATGGGATCTGATAGTGAGGTGTTGGCCAGACCCCTTATATACCTTCCTTGGATGCTTTACTTTCATAGTTCCTTGATAATGTGAGTAGTCACGAAAGCGCTTGGAATTTCTCTATTCTTTCACAGTGGTTGTTTTTGCATATTCTGAAATCACCTGTTTACTGTGATCTTATTGCATATATATATATATATATATATATATATATATATATATATATAATATTATATATATATATATATATATATATATATATAATATATATATAATATATATATATATATATATAATTGATATTAAGAAATATTAAATAAATATAAAATGACTTACGATATATTTAGTATAATTTGGCTAAAGAAATAAGTTAGGTTAAGGAAGGTTAAGTTAAGATTTTACTTAGGATAGGCCCAAAAAATTACATCATTGTCCATGAAAAAATCTGAATATTAATGAGCCGAGAAAAATGGATAAAAGCTCAATTCTTTAAGTTGTTGGAAAAAAAATACGAAATGGAAATACAAACATATTTGATCACAAACACTTCGGTCCTGGGAACATTGGTCACTCCAAATGTATATAGGGTAAAAAGACATGAATTCATATGCCTTTTTTTTAACAACCTGTCAGTACCATCAAAAAACATTTGTACCTGTCAGTGGGGCATTCGTTAGCTCAATAAGCGTGAGCCAGTAGGCACACTTCAGAGCTCTACATCGTCATTGTTCTCACTTTCTCATCGGGTCAAGAGTAACATTTCGTCTGAAGGTGAATTTGTCAACATAGTTCATAATCCCAGAAATTTTATGCATTATAAATATGCCTGGTTAATACGATATACTGTATACATTGCAATCTACAGCTCAATTCTATTATATTTCTCTAAATCAATGACATTCATGTTACAACTTTCTCATATTGTGACGAATCAATAGGGTGATTAAAATCCTTCACTAGAATAAACTAATCATTAGTTCAAGGCTTTATTTTCCCTGTTTTCCCAGAATAAAATCTATTACATTTTCTACATGGCATCTTGTTGACACAGCTATCAGCATTTTGGGGAATTTCTTAATTAAACAGATTTGATGCCAAAGATCTCAAATACAGCACTGATTTTCAAATTCTTATTTAGAGAAGGAGTTTTAAGGAAGTTTACATTATATGGCTGCACCAGCATCTTCCTGGTTAAATATACTTTCTTGTCCATGTTTACAGTTGTAAAATGTATTTCTAGCAATTTTTTTAAGATCTGTCAGTGAAAGTTTTTGGATATTTTAGACTATAAGCAATTTCAAATATCTTCATCATTTTCTCGTCTATGAACTCTGGGCTACAAATTTGTAGAGCTTGCAAGATGGAGAACACATAATATTGAACTTTCTTGTGATATTAATAGTTTATGTAAGAGCAGGTATCAGTTGGGTCTGTTAATTTTTAATTTAATTTTTTGGCTCCTTTCGACAATTAAAACATTTAAAAAATAGGAGAGGTTTATTTTGTTCCAACTCAACAGTTAAATTTATGCATGGAGCTAGATTATTTATCTCAAGAATTTCTTTTTATAAAATTATATTCTTCACCCTCATTCATTCAATGGCTGTCATGCAAGAAGTGTGCAGATATCACAATTCAGATGATCCGCCGAACTGAATTATCCTCAACCATCATTCAAAGTGAACATCAAAATGGTATACAATACCGACAGGTTGGTAGGTAAGACACATAGGCAACAGTTAGGCAACTTTATTCCGAAACGTTTCGCTTACACAGTAGGCTTCTTCTTCCGAAACGTTTCGGAATAAAGTTGCCTAACTGTTGCCTATGTGTCTTACCTACCAATCATTCAAAGTACTGGCACAGTGCTTTCCACCTACAGAATACAAGTTAGACTAGTCAGTTCTTCTGATTTTCTTCATGAATGATACTTTGCTCAAACTCCTAAGACCATTGCCTGTACTCATTCTTATGTGACACGTTCACACACACCTGCTGAATGCTGAAGCCTCTACCACTTAAAACCTCCTTCTCTATGTTCATTTTTATTTCCTACTTTTACATACTCTCACATACGTCTTCATATTGTTATTGTTCACCATTTCTTCAGTATTTTACTTTTTACCCTCAATAGGTTGGATACTGTACAGGCAAACTTATTTACAATTATTCTTTGTTAACCAAAATTAAAAAGAACTCTTAGAGGATAATATTTACAACCTTCTCATAGTCGTTGACTCAGATAGACAGTGAAACTGACAACTGTTAACTTACAAGTTAAAAAGCAATCTCACCAAATCGTGAAAGTAGAGGATTGTGTAACCGTGTACTGGGGACGGATATGCCTAGCGTCCTTGGTACTGGAAGGACGCTAGGACGACTCCAGGACTCCTTACACCACCCTAAAAGCAATTCTTGATCAACTTGTAAATGATTTACTGTTTGCTGTTTATCTTGCAGTTTGTTATCTTGGCTCATTAAAGTCAGGTCTGGCGAAGGAAAACATCTTTTGTTGCTCGTATCATTTTTATACCTGTATTTAATTGATAATAACGATGTTTCCGCTTTAAGGCAATTTTCTTCCTATGATCAAGTTGAAAGGTTGATGTTCGTTGTTCTGAATATCATGTTTCTCTTAGGTATCTGTTTTAAGTGGATGAAAGAGGCGTATACGTTGAAAAATGCAGCGTTGTAAAGAGCTCTTCTGAGAGCAGGTTGTACAATAAGAATACCCAGGTGTTGCACGTGTCTAATTTTCATGAGAGTAGGTTGCACTATTATGAATATATGAAGAATCAATGTATTCTTCTGCATGGTGACGTACGTGGGCAATCACATTCATTTACGATGTAGTTACGTGTGAGTTAGACTTAACTATACTGAGCCAGTAGGACTGACGGTGTGCTTTTTTGTAAGTGGATGTGATTTGGAACTGACTGGCTTGGGCTAGTAGGTGACTTGGACCTGCCTAGCATGGGCCAGTAGGCCTGCTGTAGTGCTCTTTCATTTTTATGTTCTCATAACATGAGCTTCTTAATAAGTTTTTCTTGAAATTACCTGAATTATAATTAGTATATTACAGAGTGATATGGGCTGCCACTGATACCTGCTTTGTCTCAGAGAATTTCCCCTCCTACCTGTTGCTGTCTTTTAACATTGCATAGCTTCTGACGACGCAAAAGTGCGAAAGATCTTGTTGTAAAGATTTCCATCCCGATGTGGTTTGTTCTGCACTGTTAAGATTGCCTGTATGCGACTGTTTTGCATATATATATATATATATATATATATATATATATATATATATATATATTATATAATATATATATATATATATAATATATATATATATATAATATATATATATATATGTATATATTATATATATATAATTATATAATATATATATATTATATATATATATATATATATATATGTATATGTATATATGATATATATATAATATGCAATTAAGATCACAGTAAACAGGTGATTTCAAAAATATGCAAAACAACCACTCTGAAAGAATAGAGAAAATTCCAAGCGCTTCGTGACTACTCACATTATCAAGGAACTATGCAATATATATATATGCATATATGATAATATATATATAAATATTATATATATATATATATATATATATTATATATATATAATATATATATATATATATATATTATTTTTTATTATCACGCTGGCCGATTCCCACCAAGGCAGGGTGGCCCGAAAAAGAAAACTTCACCATCATTCACTCCATCACTGTCTTGCCGAAGGGGGCTTTACACTACAGTTTTATAAACTGCAACATTAACACACCTCCTTCAGAGTGCAGGCACTGTACTTCCCATCTCCATGACTCAAGTCCGGCCTGCCGGTTTCCCTGAACCCCTTCATAAATGTTACTTTGCTCACACTCTAACAGCACGTCAAGTATTAAAAACCATTTGTCTCCATTCACTCCTATCAAACACGCTCACGCATAGCCTGCTGGAAGTCCAAGCCCCTCGCACACAAAACCTCTTTGCCCCCTCCTCCAACCTTTCCTATGCCGACCCTACCCCGCCTTCCTTCATATAGACTGATACACTCTTGAAGTCATTCTGTTTCGCTCCATTCTCTCTACATGTTCGAACCACCTCACCAACCCTTCCTCAGCCCTCTGGACAACAGTTTTAGTAATCCCGCACCTCCTCCTAACTTCCAAACTACTAATTCTCTGCATTATATTCACACCACACATTGCCCTCAGACATGACATCTCCACTGCCTCCAGCCTTCTCCTCGCTGCAACATTCATCACCCATGCTTCACACCCGTATAAGAGCGTTGGTAAAACTATACTCTCTTACATTCCCCTCTTTGCCTCCAAGAACAAAGTTCTTTGTCTCTACAGACTCCTAAGTGCAGCACTCACCCTTTTCCCCTCATCAATTCTATGATTCACCTAAATCTTTCATAGACCCATCCGCTGACATGTCCACTCCCAAATATCTGAATACATTCACCTCCTCCATACTCTCTCCCTCCAATCTGATATCCAATCTTTCATCACCTATCTTTTTGTTATCCTCATAACCTACTCTTTCCTGTATTCACTTTTAATTTTCTTCTTTTGCACACCCTACCAAATTCATCCACCAATCTCTGCAACTTCTCTTCAGAATCTCCCAAGAGCACAGTGTCATCAGCAAAGAGCAACTGTGACAACTCCCACTTTATGTGTGATTCTTTATCTTTTAACTCCACGCCTCTTGCCAAGACCCTCGCATTTACTTCTCTTACAACCCCATCTATAAATATATTAAACAACCACGGTGACATTCACACAATCATTGTCTAAGGCCTACTTTTACTGGGAAATAATTTCCCTTTTTCCCTTTGAGCCTCACTATCCTCAAAAAAAACTCTTCACTGCTTTCAGAAAACCTACCTCCTACACCATTACACCTGCAACATCTGCCACATTCCCCCCCTATTCACCCTTTTCATACGCCTTTTCCAAATCCATAAATCCCACAAAGACCTCTTTACCTTATCTAAATACTGTTCACTTATATGTTTCACTGTAAACACCGGGCCCACAACCCCCTCCCTTTTCCTAAAGCCCCCCTTGTTCATCTCCCTATCCTTTCTCCGTCTTACTCTTAATTCTTTCAATAATAACTCTACCATACACTTTACCAGGTATACTCAACAGACTTACCCCCCTATAATTTTGCACTCTCTTTTGTCCCCTTTGTTTTTTATAAAGGGAACTATGCATGCTCTCTGCCAATCCCTAGGAACCTCCCCTCTTCCATACATTTATTAAATAATTGCACCAACCACTCCAAAACTATACCCCCACCTGCTTTTAACTATCTATCTTTATCCATCAATCCCGGCTGCCTTACGCCCTTTCATTTTACCTATGCCTCACGACTTCCCCCACGCTCACAACTGGCTCTTCCTCACTCCTACAAGATGTTATTCCTCCTTGCCCTATACACAAAATCACAGCTTCCCTATCTTCATCAACATTTAAAAATTTTCCTCAAATATTCCCTCCATCTTCCCAATACCTCTAACTCTCCTTTTAATAACTCTCCTCTCCTATTTTTAACTGACAAATCCATTTGTTCTCTAGGCTTCCTTAACTTGTTAATCTCACTCCAAAACTTTTTCTTATTTTCAACAAAAATTTGTTGATAACATCTCACCCACTCTCTCATTTGCTCTTTTTTTACATTGCTTCACCACTCTCTTAACCTCTCTCTTTTTCTCCATATACTCTTCCCTCCTTGCATCACTTCTATTTGTAAAAACTTCTCATATGCTAACTTTTTCTCCCTTACTACTCTCTTTACATCATCATTCCACCAATCGTTCCTCTTCCCTCCCGCACCCACTTTCCTGTAACCACAAACTTCTGCTGAACACTCTAACACTACATTTTTAAACCTACCCCATACCTCTTCGACCTCATTGCCTTTGCTCTCATTTGCCCATCTATCCTCCAATAGCTGTTTATATCTTACCCTAACTGCCTCCTCTTTTAGTTTATAAACCTTCACCTCTCTCTTCCCTGATGCTTCTATTCTCCTTATATCCCATCTACCTTTTACTCTCAGTGTAGCTACAACTAGAAAGTGACCTGATAAATCTGTGGCCCCTCTATAAACATGTACATCATGAAGTCTACTCAACAGTCTTTTATCTACCAATACATAATCCAACAAACTACTGTCATTTCGCCCTACATCATATCTTGTATACTTATTTATCCTCTTTTTCTTAAAATATGTATTACCTATAACTAAACCCCTTTCTATACAAAGTTCAATCAAAGGGCTCCCATTATCATTTACACCTGGCACCCCAAACTTACCTACCACACCCTCTCTAAAAGTTTCTCCTACTTTAGCATTCAGGACCCCTACCACAATTACTCTCTCACTTGGCTCAAAGGCTCCTATACATTAACTTAATATCTCCTAAAATCTCTCTCTCTCCTCTGCATTCCTCTCTTCTCCAGGTGCATACACGCTTATTATGACCCACTTTTCGCATCCAACCTTTACTTTAATCCACATAATTCTTGAATTTACACATTCATATTCTCTTTTCTCCTTCCATAACTGATCCTTCAACATTACTGCTACCCCTTCCTTTGCTCTAACTCTCTCAGATACTCCAGATTTAATCCCATTTATTTTCCCCCACCGAAACTCCCCTACCCCCTTCAGCTTTGTTTCGCTTAGGGCCAGGACATCCAACTTCTTTTCA
>NC_069422.1:38862511-38863560 GCF_026875155.1 Cherax quadricarinatus
TGACATTCCTTATCCAACAGAAAAAAATGCCCGTGCTTAAGCTACTCATCACCGCTAAAAGATTATAGCTTGGGGAAATAGATGGCAAGTAACATTTTTACCTGAGGGAAAAAAACCCCAAAAGACGATGGTCTTAGGCCCAGAAGGTAATGCGGTGCAGTAGTAAGGGTGAATGAGAGGGTTTTTGAAACCCGGGGAAGTTGTATCCTTGGGGTGAAATTGGGTCCAAATGACCATGAGAACCCCTTTGTAAAACTTTTCAAACAAGGCGCGAGGAAGCTTACAGCACTTCGCCTTTTTCGCATCTGCTTTAAAAAAAGGGGTTGCAAGATTTTGTACGAGGGACAAAATACGCTCCCCCTTGGTATGCTCCACGTCTGGTTTTTCCTGCCCCCCCCCCCCCCCCCTTCTTTTTTGTCCCGCTTGATAGAGAGAGAACAGGCTAGAGTTCTTCTCTCTCCTAGACAAAAGCTGGATAGATCTGTATTTAAGCAAAGCCCTTTAAAACAGGAGGATGTGGGTGGCCTTATCTTAGACAAGGTAAAATTGAAAGTACCACACTTGGTCCACTTCGAGGACGCGTTTTAAGCAAATTTTTAAACAAGGGGCAGAAAAAAACAGCAATTCCTCTGGCTGTCCCTTCTCCGAAAATCACTCCCTCTGAGATTTTTTACCCCCGGATGACTCAGTAAGGAAACATTCGTACAGAATTTGTGTCAACGAGTAAAGGCAGTTGAAAAATGAAAATGCTGGCCCACAGAGGCTCCAACTTCTTCTTTCCCTACTTGTATGTTCATAACAAAAAAAAATGCTTTTAAATGAGCTGATGTAGGTAAAACTCTTAGCTTGCCCAATAAAGTTTGGATTCCTTTAACCCGTAAATGCTTTCAATTAAAATAGGGGTCTTAACCCCTTTTCAAACTCTGTTTTTAACAAAAAAAAAAAAAAAAAAAAAAGAGAGAAGGGGGGAGAGAGAAACGGAAGTAAGAAGGGGGGGGGGAGAGGGGGATGGGATGGGGGTGGAAAGGGAGTAAAATAGGGGGAATTCT
>NC_069422.1:38864060-38897097 GCF_026875155.1 Cherax quadricarinatus
GGAGGTTTTGTTGTGCGAGGGGCTTGGAATTCCAGCACGGCATGAGTGAGCGTGTTTGGTAGGAGTGAATGGAGACAAATGGTTTTTTAATACTTGATCGTGCTGTTGGTGTGTGAGAAAAATGTAACATTTATGAAGGGTGTTCAGGGGAAACGGCAGGCCGGTCTTGAGTCCTGGAGATGGGAAAGAAGTACAGTGCCTGCATTCTGTAAGAGGGGGGGTTAATGTTGCAGTTTAAAAAAACTGTAGTGTAAAGCACCCTTCCTGGCAAAGACAGTGATGGAGTGAATGATGGTTGAAGTTTTTCTTTTTTCGGGCCACCTGCCTTGGTGGGAATCGGTCCAATGTGATTTAATAAAATAAATAAATAATAATAATAATAATAATAATAATAATAATAATAATAAATAAATAATAATAATAATTAATAATAATAATAATTAAGCGAGTAGAAACTTTTTCAATATCACTTGTGAGAGCAATGAAATAAGGATACATTGTTAGGCCATTCATTCTCTAATCTGCACTAATACCATGGAAATATCTGAATAACCATCACTAAAGATTTTGATTATAATTATTTATAAATATTAACAAACAAAGAGGACCTTGCCTCATAGATTTTTTTAAATAGGGACCTTCCAAATGGACGATAAATCAAACAATTTATTTTAACATAGGAACAAGAGCAATGACTTTTCACGGAGGCAATCGGCTAGGAATTTTACACTGTTGAAAGGGTAACTCTCATTCTTGTAGAGAGCAAAATGAATCTCCTTCAAGAAAGAGATGCCTTTTTCTTTACTGCAGTCGGCTTTACGTCATCTGGATTCATGTCAAGTTAATTGAACCATTGGAATCATGCTTGAAGATATAGCACAAGCATTACCCCTCAGACCATAACAGTAAGGTGTTCAGGGGCCCGAAGGCCCGAGACCCGAGGATGTTCAACTGCCTCCAGCACACATAAGGGGGATTACCAACAGACCCTGGCATCTTCAAGCTGGCACTGGACAAGCACTAAAGTCGGTTCATGACCAGAAGGGTGTGGCTGTACGTTGGTTGCGTGCACGCCAGCATGCAAAGCCTGGTTGATCAGGCTATGATCCACCAGGAGGCCTGGTCACAGGAACGGACGCGGACGGGCGGTTTGAGCCCCCGGGAACTCTCTCCAGTGTAAACTTCAGGTAAAACTCCAGGTAAACTCTGTCCACTTCACTCAAGAGATGATGTGACATACGTCAGGTGTTCACCTGATGTCAAACTGAACTGTCGAGCAGAACAACACCAAGTACTCCACTCTGAGAATATAAAGAAACTCTTGATCGTTATTTTACATGAAGCCACTGAACGGGAACTAGGCCCCTACAGGGTTATCCACGAAGCACATAGGATTTATAGCTATGTTCACTTATCTGGTTACAAGGCAAATTTGGAAAATTGCTTAATATGTCTGTTATCATATTTCCACTAATTATGATATCTTGACATGTCACATCTTCACTCCAGCTAATATTCTGTTTCGCCTGAGGAATCGTGATTTGTGTGGTTGCAGTGACCAGTACCTCAGGACAAGATCAAGTGCTCGGGGTTCTTCTCTACACTGGTGCAGTCATCGATCGTCGCCTTCATTCTGTATCCATGACGCTGCTATGATGCTGACTGTCTATCACTCATTCTTTCTCTTTATATTCCTTGATAATGCGCCATTTAAACTATCTCTTTGGGGATGGTTTTATGCCGTTCTAGCAAGGCATTAAGCTGATGCATCTATTATCTTGTGATTCCTTTTTTCCTGCTGATTCTGTTGGCTGTTTCTGCAGTCGCCAAATAACTTGGGACTGATAATCCTATTGTTTTTAAATAATGGTTTTCTTAATAAAATACCTCTAAGATGCAAAAAACAATCACGGGGGGTGTGAATGATAGCTCTAAGGCCTTTGATGATGCAATCAATACATCATCAGGGCTTGCTATGTTGCAGAAAAGAGGAAGTCACGCAGATACGATCATAGGGAGCGCATTTGCTGGAGTGAGCAAAATCAGCGCCCAGTCTGTTGTGAATGTTGCAGTGGCTGACGTTCCGCAAAGAGTGTGTGCTGTTGCACCCTGCTGTTCACGATCATAAAGGCTTAGGTGTGGGAATTACAAGCGGCACGAGTGTGGCTTTGCAAAGGAGCACTGATGGGGCGACACAATCTTAAATCAATAATTTATTTCTTTGTACAGTGCAATGTGTAGTTTCTATGAAAAATATTAAAATAATTGTCAAGCACAATGAAAGTCGCTAGAATACACGGCATAGTGGCACCCATATTCTAGAAGTGAAAAAACACAGGGAAGTTCAGGATGATTTATGATAGGATAGTGTTATGGTCCGGGAAATGGCAGCAGTTACAGTTCAATTGTGGTTATATGTAGGGGCTCTAATCTTGGGGGGTAGAAAACACCGTAAAACTTGTAAAATTAAATAATTGAGAATTTAGCCAAAGTGGTTGCTGACAAAGACTGAGAAGTTCTGGTTTGCAGAAATTTCATTCCTTGGCAATTCATAATGATTGAAACATAAGCGAATATTGACCATTAAGGCATATATGCTGACAAATAGATGAGTTATGACACATGTTCAATAATGTTAGTAAACAAATGCTAATAGCGTATAATCTATAGCCTACCCTAGACAACTGACTCTGAGCATTATAAACGCGCACAGGGGGATTTTCCAGGAACTTTTCAAGAATATAAGGGAGCTTTTTCGTTTGAAAAAGATCGTCATGTATGCCGTAAAATACTGTACATTTCAGCTTTACTCTGATCAAGGTGTGGAGCTGAAACACTTCGGAAGGATGAGGGACTGACCACCTCTCAAAACAACTTTATGGCTGACTGACTTATCGCATCATCTTAACCTTTCATTGTTCACTTATGTCTAAATATTTGTGACCTTCATTTGAATGATAACTGCAACAGGGAGGCTATACCATACAACAATACTCGATACCCCCAACTGTTATCACATGTGTCTTATTCATCACAAAACTTTAAGTAACAGGAAATTCCTATGGTTATACCACCTGCTCTACTGTTGTAAGGGCCCCTTTTTTACATTTCTGCGGACTCAGTTTTGGGTCTCCACATTACAAGCTGGACATAGTAATGGATGACAAAGCTAATCCTTTGTTACGGATTCTTCATTGAACGAGTGACTGGAAACACTGAACTTGCCTTGCACTTTTTCTCTTAGAGAGAGAGATGAGTGAGAGAGAGAGCAGAAGAGAGGAGGAGTAGTGATTGAGAGAGAGAGACGGAGAGAGGATGAGAGAGAGAGAGAGAGGAGACGAAGGAGAGAACCAGTGAGAGAGAGAGAGAGGAGCGAGAGAGAGTTATGAAAAAAGTGGACCATGAGTGATATAATCCGGGTAAATGAACTACGGTGTGATAGTTAACCATAACTGATCTTGTAGCATTAGTCCTAACTTGGTGAAAATACTTTGGATGGCATATAAATTAGGTTAGAAAAGATACTTGAGTAAGGAATGGAACTGGGTGTGAGTTGAACTGCTTACGTATCAATGGACAGATGTGACGTTTTGTGTGAGTTCGAAACCTACTAGCTACTGCTAACAGTCGCTGGCCACTTGAGTTGAATGTCGTAATGATAAAATCAATCACTGAATGCTGCAATGGATATTGTTGATTAAAGCATATTTAGAGTTAAGATATGATGAGTCATGAAAGTAACTAGTGTTTTACTTTCACTCACACTTTGGGATGAATCTGGTGGTTTCTGTCCCCAGATCATTCTTCCTCCTTCTTCCCTCCCTCTCCCATTCCATCCCCCTCCCTCTTCCTTGCCATCTCCTCCCTCCCCTATCAGTCCTATCGTACCTTCCGTTGCTTATCCTTGTCTTTGCTTCTACCCCCACTTCCTCTTCATCCTGCCTTGGTTTGATGTTTCATCTATCTAGTCACACTAACACTCTTCCTGCTTCTATTAGACCTCACCCTACCCAAGTTAGCCATCACTTCTTCCCACCCAACCTGTTTTCCAAGCACACGGTGCGTTTATAAACGCTTGAGTGAACGTGGGAGAAAAAGCAAACGATGTAACCTTGAACACGTCACATGTTCCCCGTCTTTAATAGATTTATTTAATAGCATAAGGGAGATATATGTCACCATATTTCATTGAGCCAAAATAAGATTATGAGTTTCAATTTTTATTTTATTTTCATCCATTAGTTGAGATATATGTTAGGGAGTTAACGACAATTCTGACAATGACGTTAAGTGGGAGTCAGTTATCTGGCATGGACGCATTCAAAGACGCATTAGCCTGTTAAGCGTTGTACTCCTTGGAATGTACTGATTTAATTGGGCAATAATAAACGTTTCCGTAATGATATGTTCGAATATGTGTGAAATCTGGCAAAAATAAAGGATATTAATAACAATTACTGTCATTGCGAAAGTCTTCTCGGCCCCCCTTTAGGGGGAGGGGGGTATCGCGCCACATTTTGGGAAATACAAGTTAGCTCGCACTGAGAGATGACGGTTTCCAAGTAACAGTAGACTCCAGGTCTCCAGGGGGTAAAACAATTCCCAGAAGCTTTTCTGGCAGCTAACTGAACCTCTAATGGAATGCCGGCAGACGGATACTCATCGTTCCACTGAAGTGTATAACTGCTTCTGGCATAAGAATTTTTTTCATTGTTTTAATAAACCTTAATGTGCGATGGTTCTGGTCGTGCCTCAACAAATGTAGCCCCCCCCCCCCCCCCCCGTTCCAAAAAACAATAGGGTTATTCGTAGGTGAGGGGGCAAATTGTGGCGATATTAAGTGCATGAAGGTGGCATGGAAACCGCGTCATTGCCACATGAATGAATGGAAACTTCGTTCGGTAGACGAGCATTCGTCGTGAGAGGGTATGCAACTTGAATAAGTATTTTAAGTTTAATTAAGGTTTCTAGGCTCTAACCTCCCTGCAGCACGTTAAGGTCCAACTGGAACTGCGCCACCACGACAAATCCAACGTACCAACAGTAACGCTCGCATCGAGCACTCCGTCTCCACGATACGATCAAGCTTCCGTGCGTACCATTAATCTACCCGAAAAGGAAGCCATAGTGTTAATGAACAAAAAAAAACCGGATCTCCCTCCAAAAAACACCAGTTGTCTAATAATGGAGAACGGTGGCGGTGTCCGTGGAGGATCTTCAGCGGAACTACCGGTGGTCGCCCACTCTTCCCCCGGGTCCAGGTTACTTAGTACGGGTTAACCGGTGATTAGATTTACGTCGGGGACCTCATTTATCTTCTTTCTGCTTTAGGTACTTCACTATTAAAGTATGCTAGCTCGGTCTTTGTGAATATAGGAGTATATAAGTCATGAATATTTTAATCCCTAAAATAGGGAATAAAGAATATATTACAAAGGCATATAACCTCCAGCATGCAAAATAACTACCAGAGGAAAAAAATAGTGAAATTAAAAGCGTCTTTCATGATTTCTCTCAGTATAAAAAGATAATATGAGAAATCACAGAAAAACACGTGGTATTTCACTATTTTTTCCCTGTGGTTATTTTGCCTAGCTTGTGATATAACCTGTTTTACTGTCTCATTTCAACCCTCTAGTGTTCAACTGTTTACTTGTAATCTTATTGAAACCCTCAGTGTACTTAGTGCCTGTCCGTAGCAAACCTTCCTACACTATACCTCCCCCCTACCCTCCCCCTCACCGCGTTTATTCATGTATTTTCTAATTATTTCGTATTTTTCTAGCGTTTGGTTTACAATTATTTCGTGTTTTCTAGTTGGTTCACATTATTTCGTGTTTTCTAGTGTTTGGTTTACAATTATTTGTGTGTTTTTATAGTGTTTGCGTTTAACAATTATTTCGTGCTTTTCTAGTTTGGTTCACTATTATTTCGTGTTTTTATAAGTGTTCGGTTCCACAATTATTTTCGTGTTTTCTAGTGTTTGCGTTCACAATTATTTCGTGTTTTCTAGTTTTTGGTTTAAAATTATTTGTGTTTCTAGTATTTGGCTTACAATTATTTACTGTTTTCTAGCGTTTCCGTTTACAAATTATTCAGTGTTTGGTTTACAATGGTGATATATTCCCAGTTTATAGCACCATTAAGCTCGGTTTCTGGCTTAATAACTGCTACCCATAACTGGTATCACAGCTGATGCGTATTCAATGAAGGAGTCATTCACGTGTTGAAGACCAATGACAGGAGGACACTGTGCTATCTTCTGTCGCATGAACACATTGACTCATGAACACGAGGTAGGTTTCACGCATAATACCAACTCCTCAACGAAGGTTACGCATAATACAAACTGGCCTGCCTGGTATAAACCTTGGTAATAAATACAACATGTCTGTTTTAGAAGAAAGACACCGCAAGCAAACACCTAATGACAAATTTATTAGAAAAACGTTTTCGGTCCTGGGACCTTGATCACTTTTACATACCAGTAGGTAGAAAAGACATTATAATATATTGCGGAGAGTGAGGTGTGATTGACGCACTGACATGAAGGAATGTCATGTTGTGAACGAGGACGGGTAGACGATGAAATATGTGATCCTGTGTTGTTGGGTTGGTTTGACTGCTTAAGTATCATGCTATGCCAATGTTTTTAAATTTTGTAGTTTCCAGTGTTGGTTCTATAGTGTCGGTGACGGAGATTAGTGAGGCTTCTAGGACCGTCGGCGGCTGTGAGTCTTGTTCGGTGAGAACGAGTTGTGCCTCATTCCAATTCATCTTTGCCCGTGGAGTCTCTGTGGAGGAAACAGGCCGTACTTACATCGTCTCTGGTAGAGGCAATGTTCGATGCTTAGGAGGGCAGTTCAATAGTACTACCACTGTGGCACGATGTTGCCAAATACTCGCCGGGCACTTGCTTATGAGTAACATCAACGTTCACACCATAAACCACACTTCATATACTACAAAGACCTCACTACGAAACGCAGCCCCACTCATCTAACTTCTACAGCAAGGCGTCTACACTATCCAGTGGGTTCTGTCCCAAGAAATTTGTAGGCGAGACAGGCAGAGATTCTTGCAGTATCCGCATGATTGAGCACTGAAATGCCTCTTAACAGAGACGATGTAAGGATACGCCTGTGTCCTCACACAGAGGACTCCCACGGGGCATCTTGATGAACTGGACATGAGGCACAACTTGTTTCACGAACATAAGGCACCTCAGGCGCCGACGGCGCTAGCATGCTCACTAATCGCACCGTCACCAGACTCTATTGAACGCAACACTGGAAATAAAAATTTAAAAAAAACATTGGATACATGATACTTAAGCACCAACAACACAGGAGTCACATGAGTTATCGTCTAACCCGTCCTAGTCACAACATGACATTCCTCAGGTCCAACGTGCGGTCAATCGCCCACCTCACTCTCCGCCTCTATATATATAATGTCTTCTACCTCTGTATGTTAGAGTGATCAAGGTCCAGGACCGAAACGCTTTTCTAATAAATATGTTATAGTGTTTGCTTACGTGCTTTCTAAACCAACCAAACTGGTTCCACAGAAGTAACGAACACGTAACAAGAACGTACGTAACCGCTAAATTTGCAATCGTCCTTTAGGGATAGATTGCAGGTGGGTGGAAATAAAGCGGTGTGCATGCGTCGACAGAGATGTGCCGCCGCATGCGACCTCTGTAATGCGGGTTCCAGCCGTAAAGATCACGCATTAAATGTTTACAGTTAGCGGGCGCCGGGGCGGGTTCCCCACAGTCCACAACGTTGTATCATTACATAATAATTCAATAAGAAATTGGTCACTCTCCCTACTCCAGGACCTGATACACCTGTGCTGCAGCCCGTCTCTCCTGTCCGTCCTCCCGCAGCCTGCAGGCCTGCTCGTCCGGGGGGGGCGCCCACTGTCCACCCGACCTTCTACCCTCCCCTTACTGGATTTTGTGGCGTCTGTGCTCCATTACAGGGCTCCCTATTTCCACCTGCTGACACATTTGGACCATGCAAATAAAATTGATAATGTACAAGCTTAAGCCGGGCTTGATGAATGTGTTGTGGACAGAGTGACCAGTCTGTCACTACCGATAATCCTTCTGTTACCTGATAAATTAGACAATGTGGCAACACTTGGGTTTACCTTGGAGTTCTACCTGGAGAGAGTTCCGGGGGTCAACGCCCACCCGCGGCCCGGTCTGTGACCAGGCTCCTGGTGGATCAGAGCCTGATCAACCAGGCTGTTACTGGCTTGGCTGCATCCAAACCAACGTACGAAGGAAAAATTACTAGATCATCGACGACTTTTCCTGTTATTCCTTTAGCACGCATTTTGTGCGCTATTACGCCATGGTCACACCTGTCAAGGCTTTTGCAAAGTCTGATATATTAACCTGCATTCTTTTTGTCTTTAGTGCATTCTAGGACCTTGTCGTAGTGATCCAATAGTTGGAGACAGACAGGAGCGACCTGTTCTAAACCCATGTTGCCCTGGGTTGTGTAACGATGGGTTTCTAGATGGGTGGTGATCTTGCTTCTTTTGGACCCTTTCAAGATTTTTATGATATGGGATGTTAGTGCTATCGGGCTGTAGTTCTTTGCTGTTGCTTTACTGCCCCCTTTGTGGAGTGGGCTATTCTGTTTTTTTTTAGCAACTGTGGGACGACCCACGTGTCCATGCTCCCTCTCCATAGGATGGTAAAGGCTCGTGATAGGGGCTTCTTGGGAGTTCTTATGAAAAACGGATTCCATGAATCTGGCCCTGGGGCAGTGCATGGGCATGTCCTTTATCGCTTGTTCGAAGTCATTTGCGTCAGGAAAAGCATCGGATAGGCTTGTGTTAACCAAATTCTGTGGTCTCTCACATAAAAAATTAATTTTGATCTTCGACTCCAGTCTGGGTTAGCGGCTTGCTAAAAACGAGTCATAATGGGACTTGAGTAGCTCAACTCATTTCCTTGCTGTCATCGTGTTAGGACCCATCTTGTTTAAGTTTGGGGCCCAATACTGGACGTTGTTCTCGACTTTGATTTGGCATAGGAGAAGAAATACTTTGGGTTTCTTTCGATTTCATTTATGGCTTTTAGTTCTTCCTGCGATTCCTGACTCCTATAAGATTCCTTTAGTTTAAAGTTCGATGCTTGCTATTTCTCTGACCAGTGTCTCCCTACGCATTTCGGATTTATTGACCTCTTTTAGCCGCTCTGTTATTCTTTTCCGTCGCCTGTAAAGGGAGCGCCTTCTCTTTCTTTTTACATCTACTCCTCCTTTTCTTAGAGGAATAACCCTTGTGCATACATCGAGTGCCACCAAGTTAATCTGTTCAAAGGCATAAAGTTGGGGTCTGTGTTGCTTAGTATTTTTCCCAGCTTTTATCGGTTAGGACTTGGTTTACTTGGTCCCACTTTATGTTTTTGTTATTAAAGTTGAATTTGGGTGAATGCACCCCGTGACTAATCTCATTATGTCGGTCTGGGCTCCGGGGCCATACATTGCTAAACCCTCAATTATTTTGTGGATCTGAGTATAATGTTTTTGATATGGTGACATTTTTTATCAGATCACATTGTTAGTGAAGATGAGGTCTATGTATTCTCCAGTCTAGTAGCTCTATTATTTGC
The DNA here is from genome assembly GCF_026875155.1 of Cherax quadricarinatus. Taxonomy (NCBI): domain Eukaryota; kingdom Metazoa; phylum Arthropoda; class Malacostraca; order Decapoda; family Parastacidae; genus Cherax; species Cherax quadricarinatus. Next base: position 38,873,695 of record NC_069422.1, read on the forward strand.
TGGTTTAAATTTGAAATTTGGGCAGAGATTTAAAAGCTTTTGTGATGTGGATTTTTCCCATCAGAGCTGCCTCCTGGTGTTTTTAAACGCAACAATATTATTTGCTATATTCCCCCCTTTTTTAGGTGCCTTAAGTTGAAATCTCCCAGGAGCAAGATGTTGGGGGGCAGGAGCTGGAGATTTTCCAGACAGTGGTCAATTTTTAACAGCTGTTCCTGGAATTGCTGGGATGTTTCACCCGGGAGGCTTTAGACAAACCACAATGACTAGGTTTTGGTTCTCGATCTTTACTGCTAAAATTTCCAAACTACATCATTTGAGGCATTAAGCAGTTTTTGGTGCAAACAAGGGGACTCTGAAAATGTACAGGCCAACCCCCCCCCCCTTTTGCCTGTTCACTCTGTCACATCTGAAATTGGTTGTAACCTGGGACCCAAATATTTCGTTGTCCAAGTGATCCTTTATGTGGGTCTCAGTGAAAGCCGCGAACATTGCCTTTGGCTCTGCAAGCAGTCCACGGATGAAAGGTATTTTGTTGTTTGTTGCTGGCTTAAGACCCTGTATGTTTGCGAAGAAGAATGTCATCGGACTGGTGGTATTGTTGGTAACTGGGGGGGATTTTTTTTCTGGGCATTAGTATCTGTATCTTTTGGTTTGGAGTGGAGCCATCGACTGGGGTTTTCCACTCAGGAATGACTGGTTTTTGGTGTACGATTTCTGCCATTTCCTGCCAGTTTTTTTTTCTTCCTGGCACTAAAAAACCTCTCCCTCTTGAGTGGCTGTGGCTACCCAGTTTTCCATGGCCTGGATGTTTTGTATCTTTTTGGGTCCCCTTTAGATGGTGTCCCTTTGGAAATTTAAGTTAAAAGCATAGTCTTTCCTGTACGGGAAGAGGTTTCACATTTCAGGGTGAAAAAGCTTACAGGAAGGGGGTTTGCATTTTCCTGTTGTCATATGGGCACGGCATTTTCTAGGGTGGTCATAGTTGCACGTCCCGTCTGTTTTCTCCCCATTCCCAAGTCTGCAGATACCAAGTGCATAGTATGTGCACAGGCTTGGTTTTCCCTTTGCCTTGGGTTTCTGTGACTGTATTCCCTGTTGGTGCATGTTACCTGTCTTATTCCTATCCTCCCTAGCACCAACAGTGGAGCTCCCACCAGTTGTTTTGGTAATATATCCTCACTATTGCTATGGAGTCCTTTTGTTTGCTATTTCCTGTGGTATTTCTAGTTTGCAATATTGGGTTTTATCTTTTCTTTGACTACACTTGTTTCCCCACTACGGCTCCTGTCCCCTATGAGGTCATTTATATGTTTCCTTCCTGCGTATAATTCCCGACTACCTGGACAAAATCTCCAGCTTCACCATTACTGTCTCCCAGGACAGCACCCAGCTCACCATTAATGTCCCCAGGACAGCCCTCCAGCTTCACCAATTACTGTCTCCCAGGACAGCACCTCCAGCTTCACAATTTCTGTCTCCCAGGACAGCACCTCCAGCTTCACCTTACTGTCTCCCAGGACAAGCACTAATCAGCCCCAAAATTTGCTGGAACTACCAGGGCAACACCTCCAGCCTTATAGTTTCTGATACCCTGGCCAGTATCAAGGCAGTACCATTCACCCAACTTTTATGTTTTCCCCTCTGTTGTAGAAAGCTTCCCGTTTTCTATGAAAGCAACTTGAGTTATCCTCTTTTAAAACCCTTTGATTTTTTCCACAGTTTATCCATTTGGGCATACCCAAAAACACTCCTGTTTTAATACTCTTGAGCTAGATTCTTGATATCCCGCACAAAGGGCGTGACACCAATTTCCACAAAAATGACAATTATCATTTTGGAAACCCGTTTGTTTTGATTGACTTGCAGACTACACAGAGCTTCATAAAGATTTGAATGGTTGATTACTGTAATCTAACTAGCAACCTCTTTTAAACTCTATTAATTAATACCTCCTTAAATTAACTCTAGCTATTTGTATTTCTATTTCTAACGTACTTGAATATTGTACAGCTTAACGTGTACGTTCCTGATTTATATTATTGTTGTGTTTGATAAGGCCTACAACCCCATCTGTATACAGTCTGCTTTATTGTCCAAACGAATCCGTTTGAAACCGTCAAGGGTTCGGACCAGTCGAGGGTTCGGACCATCGAGGTTCGGAACCATTCGATCTGATCAGTGGTCACTTATTTAAAACATACTGGTCGTGATTCGGGCTAACACATGAAGGATCTACTGGAAATTATCTACCGAGTAATATGTGATTTGATTGATACAAAAGTATAACTTGAGTGTTGAAGAACCGTGATTGCTGGGCAGCTCCTACAATGACGAATGGTCGAGCCTCAAACCTTGTTTATCAATCGCTGTATCTAGCTTTTCTAGGTTTTTTTTTTCGTCTCCACCACAATAAATGCTATATTTATCACTATAGTTGACTGGTGAAATTTTGAGGAAGGACGCTTTTTCTGTAGTAATAATTGCTTCTCGTTGTGTATATTGCGACCGCTGGTAACTACAGGTTATATGAAATTCAGTAATACGTCTGGTATTTCAAGAAAAAAAGAAACTAATGAAAGTCACTCCACTCCACTAAGTACCATTATAATACTGGTTAGTTGCTACTACAACACTGTAATCTGCTATTCACTGGTATCACTAGATTTTATGCGAGTACACTAGCAGGTCAGGAAGATTATTAAAACAGCTGACCTCTGTGGTAAGTTTCTGGCGACTTCTGGCACCTGCCTCTATAGGCTTATAACTTCATTTACAAATTCACCTGTTTTCAAATGACACTTTAGCCTTTATCATCTATATACTAGGGTGCCACTGTAGTATACACTATACACTATGTATACACAATGTTATCAGGGAGACTTTCTTTCCTCTGACAAAGAAAAGTTCTATTATTATTATTTTGCACACGGAACACAGGCCTGATTCCCCTCTGGCAGTAAACTCTGCTAGGTAGTGCACACTAATTCTCCTTTTTTGACTCAGTATATAATGTTTTCCGCCCAAGATTGGTTCCAGGCGCTAGAGGGATGTATCGTATAGGAATGATGGCACAAATTAAAGTTCTAGCACGTAAGAGCGACCGTGTAAACACGAGAAAACCCGGAGCACAACGAGGCACGCTGACACGCTGACATGCTGACACGCTGACACGCTGACACTCGACCTGACGATATCTTTATTGAGGAAACGTTTCGCCACACAGTGGCTTCATCAGTCCATACAAAGGAGAATGGTGAAGAACAGGAGTAGTTTGAGGTAATTCCCAAGTATTAGGATCTTAATACTTGGGAATTCTTCACTTGGGCACGATCTACTTCCACACTGGGCAAATGTGATACATCCTACGACTGCTGCACCTCACCATCTGCCTACAGTAAATAAACTACTTCGTCGCACATACGCTGTATTCTTTTCAAGATTGATGGACTGGCCACATCGACCCAAGGCTGAGGGACTGATTACCTCATACTCCTCTTGTTCTTCACGATTCTAGTTTGTATGGACTGATAAAGCCACTGTGTGACGAAACGCTTCCTCAATAAAGATACCCAAGAGTTGAACATGTGTCTAATTTATCAACTTGTCGGTTCTCTGAACCATTCATCTACATTCCATCTGTTACTTCTTCCTCTGCTGAAGCGACCAGTGACTGTCTTCCTGTCCAACGACACACTTATGGTCTGTGACCTAGACAGCAGTGCATTTCTCTGACACTGTCACACCTCTTGGCTCGTCCAACTACTTCGCTAAGTACATTTTCTCGCTGAAATGGCATCAACGCTTATACGTACATGCTGTAACACTTAGTTAAAAACTCACATAACTGAGTCAGTGTGGACTATACCATATATATATATATATATATATATATATATATATATATAATATATTATATACTATATATATATATATATATATATATATATATATGTGAGTGTGTGGTGTGTGTGTGTGTGTGTGTGTGTGTGTGTGTGTGTGTGTGTGTGTGTGGTGTGTGTGTGTGTGTGTGTGTGTGTGTGTGTGTCTGGTGTGTGTGTGTGTGTGTGTGTGTATACAGTATACAAAAGGTGGTGTTGGGTGTGTTCATCAGTGTTGCAGTTCTCCATCTTTCCACCCCAACAACATAACAATCTACATTGCCTTTTGCCCTCGCCAAAACCTCTTCCTCTAATCATCATCTCCTTAAATAGATTTCTCTCGTCTTCTCTCACTTCTATGAACTTTCCGGAATGTGCTTTCACTTCCCCTTCTCGCTGTGTCTCCCCTCGTTGTCCATTCTCGCTGTGTCTCCCCTCATTGACCATTCTTGCTGTGTCTCCCTAGTTGTCCTTCTCACTGTGTCCTCCCCTCGTTGTCCATTCTCGCTGTGTCCTCCCCTCGTTGTCCATTCTCACTGTGTCTCCCCTCGTTGTCCCTTCTCACTGTGTCTCCCCTCGTTGTCCCTTCTCACTGTGTCTCCCCTCGTTGTCCCTTCTCATTGTGTCTCCCCTCGTTGTCCCTTCTCACTGTGTCTCCCCTCGTTGTCCATTGTCGCTGTGTCTCCCCTCGTTGTCCATTCTCACTGTGTCTCCCCTCGTTGTCCCTTCTCACTGTGTCTCCCCTCGTTGTCCATTGTCGCTGTGTCTCCCCTCGTTGTCCCTTCTCACTGTGTCTCCCCTCGTTGTCTATTGTCGCTGTGTCTCCCCTCGTTGTCCCTTCTCACTGTGTCTCCCTCGTTGTCCCTTCTCACTGTGTCTCCCCTCGTTGTCCATTGTCGCTGTGTCTCCCCTCGTTGTCCATTGTCACTGTGTCTCCCCTCGTTGTCCATTCTCACTGTGTCTCCCCTCGTTGTCCATTGTCGCTGTGTCCTCCCCCCGTTGTCCCTTGTCACTGTGTCTCCCCCCGTTGTCCATTTCCTGTGTCTTTCCCCCCGTTTGGGCCATTCTGCTGTGTTCCCCCGGGTTTTCCCTTTCCTGGGTCTCCCCCCGGGTTTTCCCTTCTCACTGTGTTTTCCCCCCGTTGTCCATTTTCCCCTTTTGTTTTCCCCTCGTTTTCCCTTTCCTGTGTCTCCCCCCGTTTTTTCCCATTTTTCCCCCGTGTCTCCCCTCGTTGTCCATTTCGCTGTGTCTCCCCTCGTTGTCCATTTCCTGTGTCTCCCCCCCCCCTTGTCCATTCCACTTTTGTCTCCCCTCTTTGGGCCCCTTTCCGTGTTTTCCCCCCTTTCCATTTCCTGTGTTTTTCCCCCCGTTGTCCATTTTGTGGGGTCTCCCCTTTGTTGTTTCCCCTTTTCACTGTGTCTCCCCTCGTTTTCCCTTCTCCTTGTCTCCCCTCGTTTTTCCCTTTCCCTGTGTCCCCCCCTCTTTTCCCTTCTCACTGTGTCCCCCCCTCGTTTTCCCTTTCCTGTGTCTACCCCCCGTTGTCCCTTTCCTGTGTCTCCCCTCGGTTGGTTTCCTTTTCGCTTGTCTCCCCCCCGTTGGGCCCAAATTTCGGGTGTGTCCTCCCCTCGTTGTTCCCCTTTCACTGTGTCCCCTCGTGTCCATTTCCTTTTCTCCCTCGTTGTCCCCCCCTTTATGGGGTCTCCCCCCCGTTTTCCATTCCCAGTGTCCCCCCCTCGTTGTCCATTTTCCCGGGGGTCCCCCTCGTTGTCCCAATTTCCGGGGTCTCCCCCCCGTTGTCCATTGTCGCTGGGGTCTCCCCCCGTTGGGCCCTTTTTCACTGTGTCTCCCCTCTTGTCCATTGTCGCTGTGTCCCCCCCTCGTTGTCCATTGTCCCCTTGTTTTCCCCTCGTTGTCCCTTTCCATGTTCCCCCTCTTTGTCCATTGTCGCTGTGTCTCCCCCCGTTGTCCATTGTCCTGTGTCTCCCCCCGTTTTTTCCCCTTTCCTGTTTCTCCCCTCGTTTTTCCCCCTTTTCACTGTGGGCTCCCCTCCCTTGGGCCTTTTTCGGGTTGTCTCCCTCGTTGTTCCCCTTCTGCTGTGTCTCCCCCCCGGGGTCCATTTCACTGGTCTCCCCTCGTTTTTCCTTTCCTGTGTCTCCCCTTTGTTTTCCCCTTTCCTGTGTCTCCCCTCCCTTGCCTTTCACTGGTCTTCCACCGGCCTTGGGGTTGGGGGGGGGGCCCCCTTTTTCGGGTTGGGGTCTCCCCTCGTTTTTCCCTTGGGCGCTGTGTCTCCCCTCCCTTGTTTCCCTTGGGCGCTGGGGGGTCCCCCCCTCGTTGGGGGGCCCTTTCCTGTGTCTCCCCTCCCTTTTCCCTTTTACTGGTCTCCCCTTTTTGTTTTTAATCTTCACATAGATATCTCGCTCAGAGAAACGGGAACTCGCATAAAATTTTGAATTTCAATTTAAAGTGAAAAGAACCTATTTTTCCCCCGGTCATGGTTCTCTCTCTCTCTCTTCTCTCTCTCCTCCCCTCTCTCTCTCCCTCTTCTCTCCCCTCTCCCCTCTCCCCTTTTCCCTCCCCTCCCCTCTCTCCTTCTCCTTCTCTCTCTCTCTCTCCTCTCTCTCTCTCTTTACACGGGGGTTAAACAAGGTTGGGTTAAAGGATCCATAGCTTTATTGACAAGCTTAGACTTTTACCTACATCAGCTTTTTCCCTTCTCGCGCGCACTCACACACCCCCACAAATTTAAACAGACCAAGTATCTATTGATGATCATTGCAATGGGAAACCAACACTGCACACGCTTTGCACACACACACACATCATTATTTTATTTTTATTATTATTAATTATTATTATTATTTTATTATTTTTTTTATTTTTTATGTAATACTGATAATATTAAAAATATTATTATTAATAATAATAATTTTAGTTTTTTATACTATAATTTTTTAATATCATTGTTATTAAAAAAACACACACACACAACACACACACCACACCACACACACCACAACACACAAACAACACAACCACACACACACCCCACACACACATACACCACAACCACACACCACACACCCCAACACACACACCACACAACACACACCACCACACACACCACCACACACACACACACACACACCCCACACATAAAATATATTATATAATATATATATAATAAATTATATATTTATATATATATATAATAATATAATATATATATATATTATATATATATTATGTCTGCCGAATGTTAAAACTTGCAATTAGCAAGAACTCATTTAAAATTTAATCCTTTCTAAATTTTCTCTTATATGTTTAAAGATATATTTTTTATTTGTTTTGTAAAAAATTTTTTAATTTTATTCCAAAAGAATCTTAGAAAACTTACCTAATTTCATTATAACAAAAAAATTTTATTTTAGCCTAACCCAATAAATATATTTTAATTTTTGTTTACAATAATTTAAGGGCTCCACAATACTCGTCCCTCTTTTAAAGGGCCCATGGAGAGATTTGTCTGGTCCCACCCCCTTTGAGGGTCAAGTTGCAAGAAACTTTTCACCTCCTCCTGGTTATATGTACCCCATCCAGCATTTGTGTACCCCCCCGTTTTGATTTCCTGGAGTCCCTGGTTTCAAATGTGTGTGTGTGTGTATCACCTATTTGTGGTTGCAGGGGGGCGGTCTTAGCTCCTGGGCCCCCCCCCCCTTCACCCGGTTGCTACTGGGCCCCCCTCTCCCCCCGTCCATGACTTTATCAAAACCCCGTCTTAAAACTGTGTATGGGGTTTCCCGCCTCCATACGTCATTTTTTTAGGCTATTCCACGCCTACAACTCTATGACTGAAAAAAAACTTCCCCAATATCTCTTGATCTGTGGTGGTGGGGTGTGCGGTGTGTGTGTGTGTGTGTGTGTGTGTGTGTGTGTGTGTGTTGGTGTGTGTGTTTGGGTGGTGGGTGTGTTTTGTGGTGGTGTGTGGGGTGGTTTTTGTGTGAATCAAAGGGGTGTTAGGAAGTATTTTTTTCATCATAGAGTAGTCAAGCGTGGAATAGCCTGGAAAATGAAGTTGGAGGATGGAACCATCATAGTTTTTAAGGCGAGGTAGATAAAGCTCAGGGGCAGGGAGGAGAGGACCTAGTAGCTCAGTGAAAAGGGGGGGCCAGGAGTATGAATCGAAAACCCCGCAAACCCCAAATAGGTGAGTACAAATAGGGGAGTACCACACGCGCACCACACCCACACACACCACAACAAACACACACACACACACACAACACACCAACACACACACACCACACACACACACCGTAATACCACACATCTCCCTCCTTCTCTTTTTCTTTGTCCCTCCTATTTATCTCCTTCCTTGCTCCCTCTTCCTTATCTTCCTCCCCGCCATTTCCATCTCCCTTATTCCTTCTGTTTATCTCAATGCTTCCATCGCTTTGTATCTCCCCCCCTCTTTCATCTCCCTACCTCCATACCTTTTTCCATATCTCCCTACCTCTTTCCCACCCTTATTTTGCATCCTAACTCTTTCCTTATGTCTTTCCCTCTTTTCTTTTTCTCTCTCTTCCCTCCCTCCCTCCCTCTCTCCTTGTCTTCGTCTTTCCTTCTCTCTGTCTTTCTCTCTTTTACCATCTCTTCATCTCTCTCCCTCTTCCTCCTTCTTTACCTCTCTCCTTCCCTCCCTTTTTCTAAACTCCTCAGTATCCTCCTCTCCACCTTACGTCTCTCCTTTTCCTCCCTATCACTCTCCTTGCTTCCCTCCTCTCCCCGTCCTCTTCTTTCCTATTCTCTCCCCCCTTCTTTCTCCCTATCCTCCTCCTCCCTCGCCCCCACAACGCTAAGCCCATTCGCCATATGTTATACGTTGTCACTGGACGGGCATTTCATTTTTTCTTGGGTAAGATGATCCCGCCGTGTATTGTTTCAACCGGGGCGCAGATCACAATTGATTACCTTGGGCAGAGTTAACGGTCAATGTTGATTACAAGCCCCAGTGTCCTTTTCTTTTAGAGAATATTAGTCGAGTTCCGTTGTCATTACGGTTGTGTTCCTCGTCTCGACTCCTGTGAGGCGTCTGTAGGGAGGCTTTCCATGCGTGAACATAATTTATATTTTGCAATCAGGAGGGCAGCAGTGTAGTGTCGGGTGACGGGCGAACTATCAGATTAACCCACACCATTATGTAATTATTTAGCTAGCCTTCCAATTAAAAAGAAAACGGGTGTATCAAAACACAAGGGTTGTGTCCAGGGCGGAGTATTAATGCGCCGTGACACAGTACGTAAGATTGAGGACGTTAAACGCACGAGATATTGCAGTGGATGACGCTGATGGTTCATTAAGACAAGGTTCCTCCTAGCCACCTGCTGACTCTCTCACACCCCTCCCACACATAATACCCCCCCCCCAACAACCCCCACAATACCTTCCTTTCCCACCACCACAACCCCACAGCACGTCGTCTGTCCGTCCGCCTGCCGGCCGGTACTATCCATTCCCACATGCTAGTCAGCCAGCCATCGCATACCTCTATGTTCCTCTATGTTCCCCATTCTTTATATTATATACAACGATAAAAAAATATCACAAGGCTATCTCCATTAAATTTTCTAAGACATATAATGAATCTATATATATATATAATATATATAATATATATATATATATATATATATATATATATATATATATATATATATATATAACTAGGTAGTAGGTTGGTAGACAGCAACCGCCCAGGGAGGTACTACCGTCCTGCCAAGTGAGTGTAAAACGAAAGCCTGTAATTGTTTTACATGATGGTAGGATTGCTGGTGTCCTTTTTTCTGTCTCCATGAACATGCAAGATTTCAGGTACGTCTTGCTACTTCTACTTACACTTAGGTCACACTACACATACATGTACAAGCACATATATACATACCCCTCTGGGTTTTCTTCTATTTTCTTTCTAGTCTTATTCTTGTTTATTTCCTCTTATCTCCATGGGGAAGTGGAAACAGAATTCTTCCTCCGTAAGCTATGCGTGTTGTAAGAGGCGACTAAAATGCCGGGAGCAAGGGGCTAGTAACCTCTTCTCCTGTATATATACTAAATGTAAAAGGAGAAACTTTCGTTTTTCCTTTGGGCCACCCCGCCTCGGTGGGATACGGCCGGTGTGTTGAAAGAAAGAAAGATAAATATATATATAATATATATTATATATATATTATATATAATATATATATATATATATAAATACTATATATATACTGGATGTCCTGGCTTTAAGTGAAACAAAGCTGAAGGGGGTGGGAGAGTTTCAGTGGAGAGGAATAAATGGATTAGGTCAGGGTTTCAAATAGAGTTTAGAGCTAAAGAAGGAGTAGCAATAATGTTGAAGGATAAAGCTATGGCAGAAAAGAGGGACTATAAATGGTATTAATTCAAGGATTATGTGGAGTAAAATAAAGATTGGATGTGAAAAGTGGGTTATAATAAGCGTGTATGCACCTGGAGAAGAGAGAAGTGTAGAAGAGAGAGAGAGATTTTGGAAATGTTGAGTGAATGCGTGGGGAGTTTTGAATCAAGTGTGAGAGTAATGGTGGTTGGGGATTTCAATGCTAAAGTGGGTAAAAATGTTATGGAAGGAGTAGTAGGTAAATTTGGGGTGCCAGGGGTAAATGTAAATGGGGAGCCTTTAATTGAGCTATGTGTAGAAAGAAATTTGGTAATAAGTAATACATATTTTATGAAAAAGAGGATAAATAAATATACAAGGTATGATGTAGCACGTAATGAAAGTAGTTTATTAGATTATGTATTGGTGGATAAAAGGTTGATGGGTAGGCTCCAGGATGTACATGTTTATAGAGGGGCAACTGATATATCGGATCATTATTTAGTTGTAGCTACAGTTAGAGTAAGAGGTAGATGGGAAAAGAGGAAGGTGGCAACAACAAGTAAGAGGGAGGTGAAAGTGTATAAACTAAGGGAGGAGGAAGTTCGGGTGAGATATAAGCGACTATTGGCAGAAAGGTGGGCTAGTGCAAAGAAGAGTAGTGGGGGGTTGAAGAGGGTTGGAATAGTTTTAAAAATGCAGTATTAGAATGTGGGCAGAAGTTTGTGGTTAAGGAGGGTGGGGGCAGGGGGAAAGAGGAGTGATTGGTGGAATGATGAAGTAAAGGGTGTGATAAAAGAGAAAAAGGTAGCTTATGAGAGGTTTTTACAAAGCAGAAGTGTTATAAGAAGAGCAGAGTACATGGAGAGTAAAAGAAAGGTAAAGAGAGTGGTGAGAGAGTGCAAAAGGAGAGCAGATGATAGAGTGGGAGAGGCACTGTCAAAAAATTTTTTAATGAAAATAAGAAAAAATTTTGGAGTGAGTTAAACAAGTTAAGAAAGCCTAGGGAAAATATGGATTTGTCAGTTAAAAACAGAGTAGGGAGTTAGTAGATGGGAGATGGAGGTATTGGGTAGATGGCGAGAATATTTGAGGAACTTTTAAATGTTAAGGAAGAAACAGAGGCAGTAATTTCATGCACTGGTCAGGGAGGTATACCATCTTTTAGGAGTGAAGAAGAGCAGAATGTAAGTGTGGGGGAGGTACGTGAGGCATTACGTAAAATGAAAGGGGTAAAGCAGCTGGAACTGATGGGATCATGACAGAAATGTTAAAAGCAGGGGGGATATAGTGTTGGAGTGGTTGGTACTTTTGTTTAATAAATGTATGAAAGAGGGGAAGGTACCTAGGGATTGGCAGAGAGCATGTATAGTCCCTTTATATAAAGGGAAAGGGGACAAAAGAGACTGTAAAAATTATAGAGGAATAAGCTTACTGAGTATACCAGGAAAAGTGTACGGTAGGGTTATAATTGAAAGAATTAGAGGTAAGACAGAATGTAGGATTGCGGATGAGCAAGGAGGTTTTAGAGTGGGTAGGGGATGTGTAGATCAGGTGTTTACATTGAAGCATATATGTGAACAGTATTTAGATAAAGATAGGGAAGTTTTTATTGCATTTATGGATTTAGAAAAGGCATATGATAGAGTGGATAGAGGAGCAATGTGGCAGATGTTGCAAGTATATGGAATAGGTGGTAAGTTATTAAATGCTGTAAAGAGTTTTTTATGAGGATAGTGAGGCTCAGGTTAGGGTGTGTAGAAGAGAGGGAGACTACTTCCCGGTAAAAGTAGGTCTTAGACAGGGGTGTGTAATGTCACCATGGTTGTTTAATATATTTATAGATGGGGTTGTAAAGGAAGTAAATGCTAGGGTGTTTGGGAGAGGGGTGGGATTAAATTATGGGGAATCAAATTCAAAATGGGAATTGACACAGTTACTTTTTGCTGATGATACTGTGCTTATGGGAGATTCTAAAGAAAAATTGCAAAGGTTATGATGAGTTTGGAATGTTTTAAAGGAAAAGTTAAAAGTGAACATAAAAAAGGAAGGTTATGAGGGTGTAAAATGATTTAGATAAAAAAAAATTTGGATAAAAATTTGGGGGAGGAGGAGTATGGAAGAAGTGAATTTTTTTCCAGATACTTGGGATTGACGTGTGGGGGATGGATTTATGAAGGATAGGTAATCATAGAATTGATGAGGGAAAAAAAAGGGGGTGGTGGCGTTAGGGTTTTGTAGTCAAAAAAAGTTATCTATGGAGCAAAGAAAATGATGAAAGTAAAAGAGTACCAACACCTTTTATGGTGTGAACTGGGTGGTAAATGCAGCACGAGGGGACGGTTGGGGCAGTGGGGATGCCTGTTAAGGGGAAGTTGGGGGTAAATATTAGCAAAAATTCGGAGGTGGAAATTAGGAGAAGGTGTGGGGTTTTAAAAAAAGTATTAGTCAGAGGGCAGAAAGGGTTGTTGAGGTGGTTTGGATTTTGAGAGAAGGATCAAAGTAGAAAGACATGGAAAGCATATAAAAATAAGGGGGAAAGGGAAAGGGGGGGTAGGGGTCCTCCCGAAAGGGTTGGGGAGAGGGGTAAAGGAGGTTTTGTGGTTTAAGGGTTTGGACTTCCCAGCAAGCGTGCGTGAGCGTGTTAGATAGGAGTGAATGGAGACGAATGGTACTTGGACCTGACGACTGTTGGAGTGTGAGCGGGGTAATATTTAGGAAGGGTTTCAGGAAAACCGGTTATTTTCATATAGTCGGACTTGAGTCCTGGAAAGGGGAAGTACAATGCCTGCACTTTAAAGGAGGGGTTTGGGATATTGGCAGTTTGGAGGGATATGTTGTTATCTTTATATGTGTATGCTTCTAGACTGTTGTAATTCTGACACCTCTGCAAAAACATGATAATGTGCGAGTGTGGGGAAAGTGTTGGATGATGATGAAAGTATTTTCTTTTTGGGGATTTTCTTTCTTTTTTGGGTCACCCCCGCCTCGGGGGGAACGTGCCGACTTGTTGAAATATATATATATATAAAATATAATATATAATATATATATATATATATATATATAATTTTATATATATATATATAATATATATATATATATATATATATAATATATATATATAAATATATATATATATATATATATATAAATGTAGTTGGTGGATATATCCAAGTTTTTCTTCCATCCCTTCTCTCTTTCCTGTATCTATAGTTAAATATGACATAAAATTCCTCATCCCGTCCGTCTCCTCTCTCTTGTTTTCAAGCTCTGAACCCCTCAAGGAAGGTTCCTTGATGTTGGTGAGGGGCTCTTGATTTAGGGAATTGGATCTGTGCTCCAGTTCCCCGAATTAAGCCTGAATGCCTTCCACATCCCCCCCCAGGCACTGTATAATCCTCCGGGTTTAGCGCTTCCCCCTTGATTATAATAATAATAATCAAGCTCTGAAAAAGATGTTTGCGAAATTCTTTCTTCTGTATATGATAGATCATCCTGAGAGATGACAACTCCCAAGTGACACCATCTGCAGCTCTGCTGGAAGAAAACCTTGGAAGCTCTTGTAGTTGATGAACCTTTAATGGAATACTTGTCGGTATAACCATTGCCCTATTGGAGCCTCCCAGCTAAGTTTTGTTAGACTTCAACACCGTGTCATGAAATATAACATGGGAAAACATGGCCAGCCATTGTTCCCACTGTGTAACTATCACATGGAATAGAGTAGTAGCACACTGCTGATGGATCCAGTTTTACCATGAAAATGATCTTCTCCACTCAGTTCCCTTTTCCACCACCCATCTCCCCTTTCTCATATAACAAGGGGACCCTCACCACCCTTTGTTCCCACAATGTAACATCAGATACACATCGCGAAACCACATACTCTGCCCACCTTTCTTAAGACAGTTTAGGAGAAGTGTATCGAGAAGAGAATTATACTTATTGTTGGAAGGATGAATCTTTTGGGGGTTTGTACAGTGGATGGGGATGGCAGGCAACCAGGGTTAATCCGGGGAAGTAGATGGAAGTTCTATTTCCTAGGATCAAGAGTTCTTCACAGGCATAAAGACACTTCCTTTGAAGGGATCCTGAATGTTCACCCAGCTTTATCAAGAAATTTGGGCTTTAGCATCGATTTTAAATCAAGTCATAAACTTTGCAAAATCAAAAGCTTACTCACACTTAATTAAATCATAAGCTTAAAACCATCAGCTTAATTAAATCATATGTTTTAAACCATCACTTAATTAAATCATAAGCTTAAACCATCACTTAATTAAATCATATTTTTTTAAACCATCACCTAATAAATCAAAGTTTTTAAACCATCAGCGCAATTAAACATAAGTTTTAAACCATCAGTTTAAATTTAAATCATAAGCTTTAAACCCTGAGCTTACATTAAATGATAACCATGTTTGCAGAATATAATGACTTACACAGGATACATTAAAACGGACATTACTGACATCATAGAAAGCCACTCTTAAGAGTTCTGTATTACCATACTCGTGTGTAATTAGTCATCCAACAATGACAACAGAAAAAATAACAACAACAACAACAACGACACAACAACAACAATAATAATAAAATTTTAATAATAATAATAGTAATAATAATAAAAAATAATAATAATAAAAATAATAATAAATAATTAAAAATAATAATAATTAAAATAATAACAATGAAATAATGATAATAATAATACTGATAATTAAAATAATTACAATAATGATAATAATAATAATAATAAATAATAATAATAATAATAATAATAATAATAATCAATGTGTTTCAGTTACTGTGCAATCCGACTAAGGTATCTCTGCAACACTGCTCAAGTGTAAACCATACCCCCGGCCGGGATTGAACCCGCGGTCATAGAGTCTCAAAACTCCAGCCCGTCGCGTTAGCCACTAGACCAGCTAGCCACAATAAGATTCATCCAACTAGGTATATTTCTACACCATAGGAAAGTTAGCACAGGCACCTCTGTGACCACAAATGCAAGTTTTTACAGACGAATCTCCAGCTAGCGTGGCCGTGACGAACTCTAGTTCAAGTCCCTTCACTGCCGTCAACATGACTTAAGAAATCGTAATGACGGGCTGGAGTTTTGAGACTCTATACCGCGGTTCAATCCCGGCCGGGGGTATGGTTTATTTGCAATCGTGTCATTACGATTTCTTAAGTCCTGCTCAAGTGTAGCTTCTTCCACCTCAGTGCACGCAAAAGTATTCACGGAGGCTGGTGATACAATTATAACGCAACAGAATATAAAAATATGTATCCATATACGTATGTACGTATGCATGTGTGTGTATATACGCTTCTGTGCATGTATGCATGCGCGTATATAATGCCGACAAAAGTTGGCATTTAAATCTACAAAGTATAAACTTCAAACAAGGCCTGCTGCAGTGTTCCTTCTTTCTTATGTTCTTAAGATGTTAACATGACTCACGAAATCGTAATGACACGATTGCAAACAAACCATACCACGGGGGGTTTGATCCCGCGGTCTGGAGTTTTGAGACTCTCTGACCGCGGGGCAAACTCCACCCGTGGTATGGTTTTCTTAAGATTTTTAAAGGGTTAAGGCAGAAAAGAATCCAAAACGCCACGAAGCTGGATCAGAGCCGAGCGACTCATGAATCCTTAATAATAATATCCTTATTTACTACCAGTACATGTACAAGGTATACAGTCCTACTGACAAACATGACATACTACCATACAGAAAGCCGATTGTTATGCTGACAATTTCAGGCATGTTAGGTCCTTTTTCCCAGGATGCGACCCACATCAGTCGACTAACACTCAGGTACCCATCTTACTGATGCGTGAACATAGACAACCGGTGTAAAAAAACACGCCCAATTTCTTCTACCCTCGCTGGGAACGAACACAGACCCCTTCGCCGTGGAAGCGAGAGCTTAGCTACCAGGCCACGGTGCACCGTGATTCTGTATATAACTGATTACAACAACTTTGTTCACTCTCCGTGTTTAGCAGCGGGATGTGATGCTACATTTTATTTACCAAATATTGAAAAAAAAAATATTTGGGAAAAACTAGACAATAACCAAAACAATACTGCATATTGTACCGTTATCTTTATTAACAATAAAAAAGAAGCGCTAAACCCATTAGTGTTATACAGCAATGCAATTTGCCATTTAAAAGACATATTTGCATGTATTAAGAAAATAGCGATACACCAATAACCCGCACATAAAGAGAGAAGCTTACGACGACGTTTCGGTCCGACTTGGACCATTTACAAAGCACACTAACGATAAAACCTCTTAGAAACATCGGGATCCAAAAAAGGCACCAAAATTTGCAAAATTGGCACTAAATTTTCTGAGAAAAATAAAAAAGTATTTTTTTTTATTTTTTATCATTTATTCCTAAACAAAAGTCGAATCCTTCAGCTGCTTGCGCCGTTGAGTTTGTTTTCATTAAATTATTGTTGATTTTCCCTGGAAAGTTGTCCCTCTTTTCAAAGCCCCTTCTGAAGGGAACCCTGTCCTTTAAGGACCCTGTCTGAAGGGACCCTGTCTGAAGGACCCTGTCCTGAAGGGACCCTGTCTGAAGGGACCCCTGCTGAAGGGACCCTGTCTGAAGGACCCCTGTCTGAAGGGACCCTGTCTGAAGGGACCCTGTCTGAAGGGACCCTGTCTGAAGGGACCCTGTCTGAAGGGACCCTGTCTGAAGGGACCCTGTCTGAAGGGACCCTGTCTGAAGGGACCCTGTCTGAAGGGACCCTGCTGAAGGGACCTTGCTGAAGGGACCCTGCTGAAGGGACCCTGTCTGAAGGGACCCTGTCTGAAGGGACCCTGTCTGAAGGGACCCTGTCTGAAGGGACCCTGTCTGAAGGGGCCCTGTCTGAAGGGACCCTGTCTGAAGGGACCCTGTCTGAAGGGACCCTGTCTGAAGGGACCCTGTCTGAAGGGACCCTGTCTGAAGGGACCCTGCTGAAGGGACCCTGCTGAAGGGACCCTGCTGAAGGACCCTGTCTGAAGGGACCCTGTCGAAGGGACCCTGTCTGAAGGGACCCTGTCTGAAGGGACCCTGTCTGAAGGACCCTGTCTGAAGGGACCCTTCTGAAGGGACCCTGTCTGAAGGGACCCTGTCTGAAGGGACCCTGTCTGAAGGGGCCCTGCTGAAGGGGCCTTGCTGAAGGGACCCTGCTGAAGGGACCCTGTCTGAAGGGACCCTGTCTGAAGGGACCCTGTCTGAAGGGGCCCTGTCTGAAGGGACCCTGTCTGAAGGGACCCTGTCTGAAGGACCCTGTCTGAAGGGACCCTGTCTGAAGGGACCCTGTCTGAAGGGGTCCTGTCTGAAAGGGGCCCTGTCTGAAGGGGTCCTGTCTGAAGGACCCTGTCTGAAGTACCCTGTCTGAAGGGGCCCTGTCTGAAGGGACCCTGTCTGAAGGGACCCTGTCCCCGAAGGACCCTGTCGAAGGGGCCCTGTCTGAAGGGACCCCTGTCTGAAGGGACCCTGTCTGAAAGGACCCTGCGAAGGGACCTTGCTGAAGGGACCTTGCTGAAGGGACCCTGCTGAAGGCCACCTGCTGAAGGGACCCTGCTGAAGGGACCCTGCTGAAGGGGCCCGCTGAAGGACCTTGCTGAAGGGACCCGCTGAAGGGGCCCGCTGAAGGGACCTTGCGAAGGGACCTTGCTGAAGGGACCCTGCTGAATGGACCCTGCGAAGGGATTTTGCTGAAGGGACCTTGCTGAAGGGACCCTGCTGAAGGGACCCTGCTGAAGAGACCTTGCTGAAGGGACCTTGCTGAAGGGACCCTGCTGAAGGGACCCTGCTGAAGGGACCCTGCTGAAGGGACCCTTCTGAAGGGACCCTGCTGAAGGGACCCTGCTGAAGGGACCCTGCTGAAGGGACCCTGCTTTAAGGGTCCCTGCTGAAGGGACCTTGCTGAAGGGACCCTGCTGAAGGGACCCTGCTGAAGGGACCCTGCTGAAGGGACCCTGCTGAAGGGACCTTGCTGAAGGGACCTTGCTGAAGGGACCTTGCTGAATGGACCCTGCTGAAGGGGCCTTGCTGAAGGGACCTTGCTGAAGGGGCCCTGCGAAGGGGCCCTGCTGAAAAGACCTTGCGAAGGGACCTTGCTGAAGGGACCCTGCTGAATGGACCCTGCTGAATGGGACCCTGCTGAAGGGACCCTGCTGAAGGGGCCCTGCTGAAGGGACCCTGCTGAAGGGACCCTGCTGAAGGGACCCGCTGAAGGGACCCTGCTGAAGGGCCCTGCTGAAGGGACAGTGCTGAAGGGACCCTGCTGAAGGGACCCTGCTGAAGGACCCTGCTGAAGGGACCCTGCTGAAGGGACCCTGCTGAAAGGGACCTTGCTGAAGGGACCCTGCTGAAGGGACCCCTGAAGGGGCCCTGCTGAAGGGACCATGCTGAAGGGACCCTGCTGAAGGGACCCTGCTGAAGGGACCCTGCTGAATGGACCTTGCTGAAGGGACCCTGCTGAAGGGACCCTGCTGAAGGGACCCCGCTGAAGGGACCCTGCTGAAGGGACCTTGCTGTAGGCAGCCAACACTTAAAGCTGTTTCAGGTGTTGCTTGAGCTTTATTCTGAAGTATTTTTTTTTATGGCTGGAGCCTGGAGGTTACCTGGAGGTTACCTGGAGGTTACCTGGAGGTTATTCCGGGGATCAACGCCCCCGCGGGCCCCGGGCCACGACCAGGCCTCCCGATGGATCAGGGCCTGATCAACTAGGCTGTTACTGCTGGCCGCACGCAGTCCGACGTACGAGCCACAGCCCGGCTGATCCGGCACTGACTTTAGGTATCTGTCCAGCTCTCTCTTGAAGGCAGCCAGGGGTTTATTGGCAATTCCCCTAATGCTTGATGGGAGGCTGTTGAACAGTTTTGGGCCTCGGACACTTATGGTGTTTTCTCTTAGTGTACCAATGGCGCCCCTACTTTTTATTGGCGGCATTTTGCATCTCCTGCCCAGTCTTTTACTTTCGTAGGGAGAGAAGCAGGTAAAACTACTCTTCAGTCTTTATAATTTCTTTCTCCATCTCTTCTTCCCAACCTGGTTCACAGGTTCAGGTTCATTGCCTTCATTAACCAGGTCGTCAGGTACATGTTCACCAGTATCAGTAACCAGGTCGTCAGTATCATTACTTTTAACTGTGCTGTCAGATCATCAGTTTTACTTACAGTGTAGTGGCCAGGTCACTGTGTGAACTTCTAATGTTGAATCCACTCTTGATTTCCGCAACTAAACTCTTACTCGCAGAATTAACCAAATTCTCCTGCTGGACGTTAAAAATGGGGTGAAAAAAATTGTGAGAGGAAGTGTTTCGTGGTTCTAGCACCAACATGACTGAGTACCTTTGTACCAGTTTGAAAGAAATGTTGTATTAGGATGTTGAATAGTGTGGGGGGACTAATGAAATCCTACCTAAGGAAAGTGGGCGTTTTCAAGGGACTTATGATTGAAGTTTTTCACTGAAATTAACTTTGGCTCCCCCTAAAGGGAAGGTTCCTTGATGCTGGTGAAGGGCTCTTGGTCTACGAACGGGATCTGTGTTCCAGTTCCCTGAATTAAGCCTGTATATCCTTCAGTTTAGCGCTTCCCCTTGAATAAAATAATAATAATAATAATAAAAATAACACTGGCTTCCCTGTTTGGAAATTATCTTCATTTCACGTCTGACGGCAGTCCTAAAATATCTTCCCTGCCAGTAGGACGAAGGTTGTGTAAAAACGCTGGAAATTTCACCTCTATCGTGGGGACCCCCCATAACTATCTGCAAATCTGTAAGGAGCATCAAATGACACAACCTGAAGAAACATCATAAACAATGAATTTCACACTCTTGAGAAGCCTTAAGTAGTCTCTCAGCTCCAAGACTGGGGGAAGCTACGAAGGACCTAATAACCTGAGAAGCGTGGCTATCCTGACGTCCTCTACGGCCTAGGAAAACCGTCAAGGACCTAATAACCTGAGAAGCGTGGCTGTCCTGACGTCCTCCACGGCCTAGAAAGCCCTTAAGGACCTAATAACCGAGAAGCGTGGCTATCCTGACGTCCTCCACGGGCCCAGGAAAGCCTTCAAGGACCTAATAACCTGAGACGGGGGCTATCCTGATGTCCTCCACGGCCTAGGAAAGGGGTCAAGGACCTAATAACCTGAGAAGCGTGGCTAACCTGATGTCCTCCACGGCCTAGGAAAGCCGTTTTAAAGGACCTAATAACCTGAGAAGCGTGGCTATCCTGACGTCCTCCACGGCCTAGGAAAGCCTTCAAGGGCCCAATAAACCCGAGAAGCGTGGCTCTCCTGATGTCCTCAACGGCCTAGGAAAGCCGTCAAGGGCCTAATAACCTGAGAAGCGTGGCTATCCTGATGTCCCTCCACGGCCTAGGAAAGCCGTCAAGGACCTGATAACCTAGAAGCGTGGCTAACCTGATGTCTTCCACGGCCTAGGAAAGCCGTCAAGGACTTATAACCTGAAAGCGTCCCCTATCCGACGTCCCCACGCCCTGGGGGAAGCCGCAATGACCTCAAAGGAAAAAGAACCTGACAAGCTGGCTTTTGAGGCTTCATTATCCCCCCGGGACAATAATTAAGAAATAGTTAGGCATAAATTCATTGTGGGGATAATGGGTTGCGTTATGGCTGGCTCAGCCGTATTATGTATGCAAATTGAAGATCATATCACAGTCAACGATATTCCGCAAAAAACTGGAGCTGACCAAACGCTGTGGATGAAGGTCATGAGAGAGACTGTGTGTACTCACTGATTTGTACTCATCAATTTGTATTTATGTTTGCTGGGGTCGAATCGTGGCTCTTGGTGCTGCTTATTAATTTTCATCGCCCCAGCATTGCTGGTTCCCGACCTCTTGAGCCTTGTCGTATCTACTCTTGAAACAATGTATAAAAAAATCGACTTCAGCCCTTGCACATCTGGTCATTCCACGTTCCTACTGCCCTGAGAGTATAAAAAAAAGTACTATCTAACATTCCTATGACTCATCTGTTTTTAGTCTTCCCATTGCAATAATTATTACCTTAACGGCATTATCAATTTCTTTGAGGGTAAACCACGGAACGGGAAGGGTTTAAACCCATAGAGAGTTAGTGGTAAAACTGCAGGACAGTACATAAACCACTCGGCCAGCTACGACTCACTCGCCATAGGTCAAAGCAGCATATATGTAGATTACCCAGAAAAAGTTACTTATTTCCAATGGGGTCCTTCTAATATCTTATTATTTAAACCTTAAAAGTTAAAACAGCTAAGTAATTCAACTGTGAAAAGCAGTTACAATAAAGAGAGATATACTAGAAATATGACTAAGAATATGACTAGGTATATGACTAGGAATATGACTAAGAATATGACAAGGTATATGACTACGAATATGACTAGGAATATGACTAAGAATATGACAAGGTATATGACTACGAATATGACTAGGAATATGACTACGAATATGACTAGGAATATGACTAAGACCCGCGTCAGGAAACACTTGTCCTGTTTCATGACAAACCTGACCAAACTTAACCTAACCTCTCTCAATGGGCTTCTGGCACATTTTTAATGTTTATGTATACCGGAGCATACTTCACTTACCACTTCCCTGGCATACACAATGTTCTCATCCCTGTTCTCACCTCTTTTTATGACGTGTTACAAGGGTTGGATTATCCATAGGTTTGTATTGTCCGGTGCTTTAATTTTATCTTGTCACAGTAATGGATATCTCGGTGGTGACATAACACCAGCTACCCCACAAGTGGTCACTATAACACCAGCTACCCCACAAGTGGTCACTATAACACCAGCTACCCTACATGTGGTCACTGTAACACCAGCTACCCTACAAGTGGTAACTATAACACCAGCTACTCTACAAGTGGTCACTATAACACCAGCTACCCCACAAGTGGTCACTATAACACCAGCTACTCTACAAGTGGTAAGTATAACACCAGCTACCCTACAAGTGGTAACTATAACACCAGCTACTTGGAGTCTACCTTTAGGTCATTTCAAGAGTCAACGCCCCAGTCCTTGACCAGGCGTCACGGTGGATCGGGGCCTGATCAACCAGGCTGTTACTGCTGGCTGCAAGTAATCCAACGTACGAACCACAGCCAGGCTGATCAGGTGCAGACTTTAGATATCTGTCCAGCTCCCTCTTGAAGTCGGCCAGGGGTATTTTGGTAATTCCCTTTATGCTGGTGGAAGGCTGTTGAACAGTCTTGGACTCCGGACACTTTCTGTGTTTTATTTTAGTGTACTCATGGCGCCCCTGCTTTCCACTGGGTGTATGTTGTACCGTCTACCTAGTTTGGCCGGGTCACCACATGGAGAAGACCCGGGCCAGGATGTTCTGGAGAACCTTTCTGTACCTGTCTTCCTAGTCTTTTTCTTTCGTAGGGAGTGATTTTTGTGTACAAACTTGGGACCAGTCCCTCTAGGATTTTCCAGGTGTAAATTATCATGTATCTCTCTTTCGCCTGCATTCCAGGGAGCACAGTTAAAGAGACTCCAAACGTTCCCAGTAATTAAGATACTTGACTGAACCAATACCTGCATTGAAGGTTCTCTGTACATACTCTGGGTGTGCGATTTCACCTGCCCTGAATGGAGCTGTTAGTGGACAGAAGTATTCCAGCCTAGAGAGAAAACAAGCGACTTAAAAAGGATCATCACTGGCTTGGCACCCCTTGTTCTGAAAGTTCTCATTATCCATCCTATCATTTTCCTAGCAGATGTGATAATGACACTGTTGTGATTCTTGAAGCTCAGATCCTCTGACATTAGCACTAGCAAGTCCTTCACATTACTTTTTCGATGCATTGTGTGGCTAGAGTTTGTAGTATACTCCGTTCTATCTACCGCATAAAAGGTCACTACAACACCAGCTACCCTATGAGAGGTCACTACCACACCAGCTACCCCATTATACGTCACTACGTGCAGCTGTTTGATCAGTGTATTAATGTGCATTACAGCGGCAACCTCAGAGGGTTGTTCCCTTCATTAACCCAACACCTACATCTCACTTTATTCGTTTCTGCTTAAACCGTTATGCCTTTCCCCTCCCTCCCCTGGGGGTTTTTCCC
>NC_069422.1:38897597-38907597 GCF_026875155.1 Cherax quadricarinatus
CTCTGCATACTTTTATTTTTCCATGCTTCCTTGGGCCCTGTTTCTGTTTTCGTTTACCATTGCCGATGCTACTTCTGTAATATCTTTGTTCTTGCTTTTCAGATGTCTCAGCTCCTCTTCTAATCTCTCTATCTTGATTTCTGCTGCTGTGGCCTGTTGCTTCCACCTTCTGCATTCTGCTGCTAACCTCTCTTCCATCTTCCTTTCCAGCTCATCTAGTCTCCTTCCCCAGTCTTCCTGTGTGTGTGTGTGTGTGTGTGTGTGTGTGTATTTGCCTAGTTAGTTAGCTACCATTTTGTCCTAGTACAGGTGTGTGTGTGTATGTGTGTATACATGTGCATTCATGTGTATGGGGGAGGTATGAGTGGGAGATACTGTTAATACATACCAGTAATTCTTGGTTATAAAAAGCGGAAAATGCTACTAGGGTCTAAAGCTTCTATGAGTGTCTGCCCTTCTGTGTGTGTGTGTGTGTGTGTGTGTGTGTGTGAGGGAGGGATGGTTAGTGGGGGTAGGTGGTGTTGGTTACCATTTTGTCCTAGGCACATGTCGATTAGACACTAGGCCTGTTGTATATGAGTGTGTGTGTGTGTGTGTGTGTACTCACCTACTCACCTATTTGTGGTTGCAGGGGTCGAGTCACAGCTCCTGGCCCCGCCTCTTCGCTGATTGCTACTAGGTCCCTCTCTCCCTGCCCCATGAGCTCTATCATACCTCGCCTTAAAACTATGTATGGTTCCTGCCTCCACCACATCACTTTCTAGGCTATTCCACGGCCTGACTACTCTATGACTGAAGAAATACTTCCTAACATCCCTTTGATTCATCTGAGTCTTCAACTTCCAATTGTGACCTCTTGTGTCTGTGTCCCCCTCTCTGGAACATCCCGTCTTTGTCCACCTCGTTCTATTCCGTGCAGTATTTATATGTCGTTATCATGTCTCCCCTGACCCTCCTGGCCTCCAGTGTGTGTGTGTGTGTGTGTGTGTGTGTGTGTGTGTTGTGTGTGTGTGTGTGTGTGTGTGTATGTGTATGTGTGTTTGTGTGTGTGTGTGTATGTGTTGTGTGTTTTTGGTGTGTGTGTGTGTGTTTTGTGTGTGTGTGTTTTGGGGGTGTGTGTGTGTGTGTATGTGTGTACTCCCTATTTGTACTCAACTATTTGTGGTTGCAGGGGGCGAGTCCCAGCTCCTGGCCCCGCCTCTTCACCGGTTGCTACTAGGCCCTCTCTCTCCCCGCTCCATGAGCTTTATCAAACCTGGCCCTTAAAACTGTGTAGGGTTTCCTCCCTCCACACGTCTTTTTCCCTAGGCTATTCCACTCCCCTTACAACTCTATGACTGAAGAAATACTTCCTACTATCTCTCTGCCCTCATTTGTGTCTTCAACTTCCAATTGTGGCCTCTTGTTTCTGTGTCCCCTCCCTGGAACATCCTGTCTTTGTCCACCTTGTCTATTCCATGCAGTATTTTATATGTCGTTATCATGTCTCCCCGACCCCTCCTGTCCTCCAGTGTGGTCAGGCCGATTTCCCTTAATCTTTCCTCTTTAGGACATTCCCTTTAGCTCTGGAACTAACCTTGTCGCAAACCTTTGTACTTCCTCTAGTTTCTTGACGTGCTTTATCAAGTGGCGGGTTCCAAACAGGTGCTGCATACTCCAGTATGGCCCGACATACACGGTGTACAGTGTCTTGAATGATTTCCTTACTAAGGTATCGGAATTTTGTTCTCAGGTTTTGCAAGGGCCCATTGCTGCAGCAGTTTACTGAAATTGATGGTGTGCTTCCGGAGACATGCTCGGTGTTATACTCACCCCAAGATCTTTTTTCCTTGAGTGAGGTTTGCAGTGTATGTGTGTTTGTGTGTGTGTGTGTGTATGGTGTGTTGTGTGTGTGGTGTGTGTGTGTGTGTGTGTGTGTGTGTGTGTGTGTGTGTGTGTGTGTAATTATGTGTCGAATTATGTGTGGGGTTTTTCATGTGTCTGAAAAAATAGGTGGCTGTGCTTGGAGTGTAATGTGGATTCTCAGTGGTCGCTTGTGTCCACACGTCTTGTGACCTGACCCCCCCCCCTCCCTGGGACTTGACGCTCACCTACTTACAATGTTGCCAACGCTTGACCTGCCACCTAGCTTACAGTAAGTTACTCGCCTTGTTCAATGGATTACCAATTGCTATTCCTTATTGAATACTTGAGTGCCTATTCTTTATCGTGCTATGAGAGTTAGACCATTCACATTCAGCTTGGCGGTTAATTGGAACCTGGAACCCCACACCCAAACAACCACTCATAGATGGATACAGTACTTGCAGTGCAGCTGTAGCAGCCTGTAGATTGTCCAGCTCGATGTGACGTCCTGGCGTAGATCCAGCTCGATGTGACGTCCTGGCGTAGATCCACCTCAATTTCTTCTCGTTAATAATGTACCCTATTCACTGTATTTCTCTCACTGGTCACACGATTGTTTCACTTTATTATCTTTCTTGGGTGACACTTGACAACGTCGCCTTACCACCCACACTAACCTGCCCACTCTGCGCCACGTGTACGTGTGTGTGTGTGTGTGTGTGTGTGTTGTGTGTTGTGTGTGTGTGTTGTTGTGTGTGTGTGTGTGTGTGTGTGTGTGTGTGTGTGTGTGTATGTGTGCGTGTGTGTAGGTGTGTGTGTGTGTGTGTGTGTGTGTGTGTTGTGTGTGTGTGTGTGTGTGTGTGTGTGTGTGTGTGTGTGTGTGTGTGTGTGCGTGTGTGCACATGTGTGTGTGCACATGTGTGTGTGCACATGTGTGTGTGCACATGTGTGTGTGCACATGTGTGTGTGCACATGTGTGTGTGCACATGTGTGCGTGCGTGAATGTGTACGAGAGAAATGGGGGGAGGGGTAACGGAAGTAGGTAGGTGACAGTAAGGCAGAAAACTCCAGATCCCTGAATTAATGTGCTCACTCACTTGTATCGCCTCTTAAGTTACTCCTAGTAACTTAAGAGGCGATATTGACCAAGTACCATCCAGCATTACTCCTGCCATCACTGGCATGTTCCTCAAGGTAGGAAACTCAAGACAAATTATCAACCTTTGTTTCTCTTTCTTTCGATATTATGTGACTCTTAATGTGGCCACAGAAAGGTCTCATTATAACCTAACTTTTGTTCAGCCTTTCTTCTGTTTTGGCACTAATCACTAAATGATTAATATGGTACCGGGATTTCCTGGAAGCACTACAGGTTCCAGGAATCTCTAGCTCCACTTGAGTGGATACCTATAAGCTCGGTTTCACAGTGTATTTCTTAGTAGAGCAGAGTCTCGTAGCCTCTCAGTCAGCGCCATCGTACCACGATGAAGTGTGCTTGGTTTGTAGTTTTGTAATATCTGCCTTACCGACCTACTTTTTCTTTGTCTCACAATCTCGTGTTTGTGAAAATGACTGCACTCTAATTATTTATATAAGAAAGGAGATTCCCGTTCCTCCCAGATACATCAATCATCAAATTCCAGCCATATCTTCATGGGGAAACCAATGTCTTGGGATCATCGTCACTGGCCAGAAACACAGATGATGATGGTCTCTCGTTAGCATGATTTTGCTACTGGAGTTGTGATCAGAAAGAACACAAGGCTCTTACGTCCCAGTGATTGTGAAGAATCCCGTGAACAAGCTGTCGAGAAAGGCAGCCAACCTGACAGTGCAAATACATATTTCGTATATACTTAACAACAGAGAGTAAAAAAAACTGTAAGTAGCACATATTCGCTCTCTCTTTGAGTATGCATCTTTTCCTAGAATGCTTCAACCCATGTCTTCTCCGATCCTGGAAAAGACAGACTTGTGCAATGCGTCCCGATTTCAATGGAATTGTGATTTCATCAAAGCCTTCAACACTCGGAAATTGTCGGCTGGCTCAATGTATATAAAAATACGCCATTTGATTAAACTTCTATACCACCATAGGACAGGTAACCATCATCAGTGTTCCCGTTGCTGTGTCCCTCTTAAGGATAAACCTCCATTAGAGATCAGTCATCCAGTAAATTACTAGAGTTTTTTGAAAGGTTTTCACCGAATATAAGAAGCATTAGTATTAGAGTCAAATGACTAGATGTAACCCTTAACTGATATATAATATATATATATATATATATATATATATTATATATATATATATATATATATATATATATATTATAAATATATATTTATAATATATATATATATATGATATATATATATATATATATTATATATTATATATATATATATATATATATATATATTATATATATATATATATATATATATATATTATATATCAGTTTCATCGCATTTCACTATTTTCCAGAAAATATTTTCATTGCCTCTTTCCGCCGGTCATTCTAAGTCATTTTCGTCGCATTTTATCCTAATTTGTGTTTCCTCCTGCACCAACACTGGTGTAAGCACACTAGTCTGTTCAACACTAGTGTGCATGTAGAGTGCATGCTACATGCACACTACATGCACACTACATGCACGCTACATGCACACTACATGCACGCTACATGCACGCTACATGCACACTACATGCACACTACATGCACACTACATGCACACTACATGCACACTACATGCACGCTACATGCACGCTACATGCACACTACATGCACACTACATGCACACTACATGCACACTACATGCACACTACATACACACTGCATGTACACTACATGTACACTACATGCACACTACATGTACACTACATGCACACTGCATGCTACATCTGGCTATTATATGCAGAAAAAGGCAAAGGGAAAAAGTGTGCTATGATATCAGAATTTCTGATCGGCGATAAATATTATGAAACGGAGGATCGAAAACTCATTAAAGTGAGTAACCCATACAGGCTTAGCGCTTTAAAAACGTAAAGCTTATAATTGTTTTAGTGTTGTGACATTTGAGTCTTTTGATTCAAGGAATTACAGCTACC
This sequence comes from Cherax quadricarinatus, assembly GCF_026875155.1. Lineage (NCBI taxonomy): Eukaryota > Metazoa > Arthropoda > Malacostraca > Decapoda > Parastacidae > Cherax > Cherax quadricarinatus. Next base: position 38,902,552 of record NC_069422.1, read on the forward strand.
CTCTCCTTCCTTGGATCAAACCTTAATATCTTCCATTCCGTAAGCGCTTTATGACTCCTACGGTTTTAACGCTTCTTAATAATAATAATAATAATAATAATAATAATAATAATAATAATAATAATAATAGTGATAATAATAATAATAATAATAATAATAATAATAATAATAATAATAATAATAATAATAATAATAATAATAATAATAATGATAATAAGAATAATAATAATAATAATCTGCTTTTCCTAGAAAATTTGGAAGAGAGAATTTACTGTATGAAGAAATATTGAATAAGACACAGAAAGATAAAGATGAGTGTATACAAAGTAACAAGTTATGAGACTTACCTGTCGTCTTAGTTGTCCAGGAGACAGAAAGGAATGACTTGCAATTCTTTTAAGTGACGAGGTAAATATTGCAAATATCTGAGTAAACCACACATAATTCTCTGATTATCACAATTGATATTATCTTCTCTCACTTTATATATATATATATATATATATATATATATATATATATATATATAATATATATATATATATATATATATATAATATATATATATAGATATATATATATATATATATATATATATATATATATATATATATATATATATATATATTATATATATATATATATAAGAGAAGTAAATGCGAGGGTCTTGGCAAGAGGCGTGGAGTTAAAAGATAAAGAATCACACATAAAGTGGGAGTTGTCACAGTTGCTCTTTGCTGATGACACTGTGCTCTTGGGAGATTCTGAAGAGAAGTTGCAGAGATTGGTGGATGAATTTGGTAGGGTGTGCAAAAGAAGAAAATTGAAAGTGAATACAGGAAAGAGTAAGGTTATGAGGATAACAAAAAGATTAGGTGATGAAAGATTGGATATCAGATTGGAGGGAGAGAGTATGGAGGAGATGAATGTATTTAGATATTTGGGAGTGGACGTGTCAGCGGATGGCTCTATGAAAGATGAGGTGAATCATAGAATTGATGAAGGGAAAAGGGTGAGTGGTGCACTTAGGAGTCTGTGGAGACAAAGAACTTTGTCCTTGGAGGCAAAGAGGGGAATGTATGAGAGTATAGTTTTACCAACGCTCTTATATGGGTGTGAAGCATGGGTGATGAATGTTGCAGCGAGGAGAAGGCTGGAGGCAGTGGAGATGTCATGTCTGAGGGCAATGTGTGGTGTGAATATAATGCAGAGAATTTGTAGTTTGGAAGTTAGGAGGAGGTGCGGGATTACCAAAAGTGTTGTCCAGAGGGTTGAGGATGGGTTGTTGAGGTGGTTCGGAGATGTGGAGAGAATGGAGCGAAACAGAATAACTTCAAGAGTGTATCAGTCTGTAGTGGAAGGAAGGCGGGGTAGGGGTCGGCCTAGGAAAGGTTGGAGGAGGGGGTAAAGGAGGTTTTGTGTGCGAGGGGCTTGGACTTCCAGCAGGCATGCGTGAGCATGTTTGATAGGAGTGAATGGAGACAAATGGTTTTTAATACTTGACGTGCTGTTGGAGTGTGAGCAAAGTAACATTTATGAAGGGGTTCAGGGAAACCGGCAGGCCGGACTTGAGTCCCGGAGATGGGAAGTACAGTGCCTGCACTCTGAAGGAGGGATGTTAATGTTGCAGTTTAAAAACTGTAGTGTAAAGCACCCTTCTGGCAAGACAGTGATGGAGTGAATGATGGTGAAAGTTTTTCTTTTTCGGGCCACCCTGCCTTGGTGGGAATCGGCCAGTGTGATAATAAAAAAAAAATTATATATATATATATATATATATATATATATATATATATATATATATATATATATATATATATATATATATATATATATATATATATATATACAAATACACATAAGTTCCTGAGCTCATAAATTTTCTGTATATTTTTTTCCAGATATTTTCACCAAGTTTCTAACAATTTTGGACCAAAGAGGATAAAAACTTGCGCCTCATCATTAATATAAGAAAAAGCAGATTAGAGAAGGGGAAAAATTCACTTGAACACTCTACTACACATAAAAATTACACTGAGCCTGGCAGGAAAAAAAGTGAAAAAATGGTATTCTTAATTACTTAAATAAGTCAGGTGGACACCTTCTCTACCTCCCTCCCCTCCTGACTCTCTCCATCCCCCGTCCATCCTCCCTCTCTCCTTCGTCCATCCTCCCTCTCTCCCTCCCTCCCTCGTCCATCCTCCCTCCCTCCCTCGTCCATCCTCCCTCCCTCCCTCTCTCCCTCCCTGCCCCGTCCATCCTCCTTCCCTCTCTCCTTCCCTCGTCCTTCCTTCCTCCCTCTCTCCCTCCCTCCCTCCCTCCCCGTACTCTTCCCTCCCTTCCTCCCTCCCTCCCCGTACTCTTACCTCCCCTCTCCCTTACTTCCTCCCCTCACTACCTCTCATCTCCTAGCATCCTTCTTCCCCTCATCTCCCTTCCCCTTGACCCTGGCATCCCCGTCTGGGCGAGAGGAGAGGTCACCCAGGCTGGGGCAGGCAGCGTGAGATGTGATCATCACTCCGGCTGATGCAGCTTACACTCCAGCGTTCTGTCTTCGACAACACTCACCCATAACTCCCCTTCATCCTCACGCCTCTCTCTTCTTAAGCTCCTCCCTCCTCACGCCCCTCCCCAATCGTGCCCCTCTCTCCTCACGCCCCTCCTCACCCTGCATACTTGTGCGACGTGATGTGACAACCTTCAATTTAACTAATTTTTCTTTCCCTGTCATGTGACTTTCTTCCCACCATGTGACTTTCTTCCCATCACGTGACTTTCTTCCCACTACGTGACTCTTTTCTCGCCACGTGACTCGTATGAAATAGTCTCCTCACTCTCCGAGTACATATGGGCTGGCATAGTCTTCCTCTAGACTATACCAGTCCCTCCAGGCCTCTGCTAGCCCTTCCAGGCCCTTGCCAGCCCCTCCAGCCTTCTCTAGGCCTATGCCAACCCTTCCAGTCAGTTATTCTATAATTCACAATACCTTAATGAGTGGCACCCCGCGTGAGGTAATTCCAGACATCTTCAATCGGATGATAACATTGTCTCGTGGGGGATTTGCTCTCTGTATGCTGTTCCTCTTTCTCTTCTTTATTGCTGTCTACTGTCTTTTTCCCGTCTGCTGTCGGCTTCCTGTCTGTTGTTGTTTGCTGTCTTATTGTTGTTTGTTGTCTACGGACTCCTTCGTGTTTGTTTACTGTCTTCTTTCTGTTTGTTGTTTACTGTCTTTTTCCTGTCTGTTGTTGTCGACTGTCTTCTTTCTGTCAGTTGTCTACTCTCTTCTCCCTCAGTGTTCCTGTCTGCTGAGTATTCTTTCTCTTCTTTGCCCCTCATTCTTTTATGGCTTCGTGAGCCCTAGCATACCTGCTCTTAAAGCTGTGTACAGATCGGGTGTGCATGTGTGTGTAGGTGTGTGTGTGTGGTGTGTGTGTGTATTCACCTAGTTGAGGTTGAGGTTGCAGGGGTCGAGTCCAAGCTCCTGTGTGTGTGTGTGTGTGTGTGTGTGTGTGTGTGTGTGTGTGTGTGTGTGTACTCACCTAATTGTGGTTGCAGGGGTCGAGACTCAGCTCCTGGTGTGGTGTGTGTGTGTGTGTGTGTGTGTGTATGTGTGTGTGTGTGTGTGTGTGTGTGTGTGTGTGTGTGTGTGTGTGGTGTGTGTGTGTTTGTTGTGTGTGTGCGTGTGTGTGTGTGTGTGTGTGTGTGTGTGTGTACTCACCTAATTGTGGTTGCAGGGGTCGAGACTCAGCTCCTGGTGTGTGTGTGTGTGTGTGTACTCACCTAATTGTGGTTGCAGGGGTCGAGACTCAGCTCCTGGTGTGTGTGTGTGTGTGTGTGTGTGTGTGTGTGTGTGTGTGTGTGTGTGTGTGTGTGTGTGTGTGTGTACGCGCTCGTGTGTGCGCGAACACATCTGAATTTTTTTTTACCAGAACTTCCATTCAGTTTCACGAGTTGTTTGACAAATATATCTCGACATTTCAGGATGAAAAACATGGAATGAGGATAATGACTTGTTACACACTCGCTAATGAGTCGTCATTATTGATGCCATCCAATGATATTATCTTTTTTTGAGATATTGGCGATAAAAAAGGAAGCGATTATGTTTTAGCTTTGTTCTGACTCGTTTGTTTCTCGTTTACTCTCGTTCTTTTGACTCGTTAGAGTTTGACCAAAGACAGTGTTAGTGATGCTGTGGCTCCCGGTCCGGTAATCGCTCTTCCCGGTAATCCACTTCGCATGGTGGAGCATCGAAACGCTGAACCCGGTACCCAGCAGGAGGTGTGAGGTGTTAAAATACAGACAGTCGGAGCAAAGAGGATGGATAATGTACAAAGCACAGCTAACGGCGGAAAATAAGAAGGTAAGTAGAAACGGCAGTTTGAGACGAAACTACTACACAGTCACATTAGGAGGAAGATGACTATAAAAGACCAGGTAATATGGGCGAAGAGGGAGGGAGGGTAACTCACAGACGATAGTAGAGAAGTTTGCAAGGGATTAAGCTGATTTAAGAAGGTTTTTCACAAATGAGGCAGGGATGGTGTCAGAATGTAGGGTTGAAAAATTTAAACAGCCTATTTGGATAGAATACATGTATCAAAGGAGGAAGTAATGAAGTTAGACACATCAAAAGCTATGGGGCCTGACGGCATATAACTATGGATACTGAAAGAAGAGTCGGAAAAACTGTTTGAACCTATAGCAATAATCTACATGTCCTTAGAGACAGAAATTCCCCCGACAACTGGAAAACTGCAAAAAATAATCCCAGTGTATAAGCAGGACAGTCTAGAGGCACAGAATTAGGTGATGGTATAACTAACACATATACTATCGAAAGTTTTGGATAGTATAATCAGGTTGGCATCTAGAAAGATAAGACTTTTTAGCGAGGGTAGTTCTAGTCTCACTAACCTACTGCAGATCTGCGACAGGACAGATGGAAAAAGTGTAGCAAGGGGGATAGGAGTGGGGGTTCCTCAAGGATCAACACTAGGACCGTACTATTCCAAATATATGTAAATGACCTGTTGGAGGGATTGA
>NC_069422.1:38917597-38927597 GCF_026875155.1 Cherax quadricarinatus
TTAGTCCCTCTGCCCTCATTTTGTCAGTATACAACACCACAGATGACAGTGAATACAGGAGTGTGACACTTGACAGATGAAAGTCAATACGTAGAACTGGAAAGTGATGTAGAAGAATGACAGGTATACATTGCTATTAGTAATAAAGTAAAAGTATTTGCCCTGTGCTATCGTAGTTGTTGCCAGCAACTTAGAGCGTAACTTGCCGTAGCTTAATGGTGAGAGTTGCGACTCTCATCACCGGGGTTCGAGGATCAAATCCCCGGCCGGAAAAAGGACGATGAAGACACAGAAACGAGCTTTTATTAAGACAACAGTTCTCTCTGTGTAGTCTTACTGAAACTGTTACTTTAAGTAAAAAAGAAAGGTTCAAAAAGTACGTGTGTCAATGCATAGGAAGACCTTTTGCCCCTATGTGAGCTCATTCATGTTAAGAGCAAGAATAACTTAGACACAAAGAGTAACGGTAAACAGAGTTAAATCGGAAGTTGCAACAGTGAAGAGCTGTGATCCACAAGGCACAGTACTCGCCCCCATCCTGTTCTTCATTCTCATATTAAACATAGAGATGTAAACCATAGCACTGTGTCATCTTTTGCAAACGATACTAGGCTCTGCATGAGACTGTCATCCATTGAGGACACGATAAATCTCCAAGAAGATATAAACCAAATCTTCCAGTTGGCAACAGAGAACAATATGATGTTCAATGAAGACAAATTCCAACTACTTCGTAATGGAAAACTGGAGGAAATAATAACTAGCTACAAACTCTAATCACACAATAGAGCGGAAAAGTAATGTGAAGGACCTGGGCGTGGTAATGTCTGAGGATCTCACCTTCAAGAATCACAACAATGTCACTATCACATCTGCGAGGAAAATGATAGGATGGATAATGAGAACGTTCAAAACAAGAGATGCAAAGCCAGTGATGATCCTTTTTAAATCACTTCTTCCTTCCAGGCTGGAACACTGCTGTACATTAACATCTCCATTCAAGGCAGGTGAAATTGCAGATCTAGAGAATGTTCAGAGAACCTTAACTGCACATGTAAGTTCCGTCAAAAAATCTTAACTATTGGGAACGCTTGGAAGCACTTAAATTGTACTCACTGGAGCGCAGGGGAGAGAGATATATCATAATCTACACCTGGAAAATCCTAGAGGGGCTGGTCCCTAATCTGCACACAGAGATCATTCCCTACGAAAGCAAAATACTTGGCAGGCGATGCAACATACCCCCACTGAAAAGTAGGGGGCGTCACTTGTACACTAAGAGAAAGCACAATAAGTGTCCAGGGCCAAAGACTGTTCAGCAGTCTCCCACTATAAGGGGAATTACCAATAGACCCCTGGTTGTCTTTAAGAGGGAGCTGGACAAATATCTAAAGTCAGTGCCGGATCAGCCGGGCTGTGGTTCGTACGTTGGACTACGTGCGGCCAGCAGTAACAGCCTAGTTGATCAGGCCCTGATCTACCGGGAGGCCTGGTCATCGACCGGGCCATGGGGGCGTTGATCCCCGGAATACCCTCCAGATAGACTCCAGGTAGGTAGGTAGTCTTGTGTAATTAGTCTGTATAGGCCTTGACGCGCTCCACACGGAGCGAAACGTCATAACGAAAGACTATTTCCCAAACCATACCACGGGCGGGGATAGAACCCGCGATCAGGGTCTCAAAACTCCAGACCGTCGCGTCTGGAGTTTTGAGACTCTCTGATCGCGGGTTCTATCCCCGCCCGTGGTATGGTTTGTTTGCAATCGTGTCATTACGATTTCGTGAGTCATGTTAACTATTTCCCGACTTGTCTCTTTCTCCTCATCGTCTCCGGCAACATGTCATCTCGCCCACGTAACTACATCTTTGACTTCCACCCCCCTTCGTTCGTTCCGCTACAGCAAGTCTTGAATTCTACCACATTTGACTTTTTTTATTTTATTTATATTTTTCCTCCTTAAACGGGGCATCGTTTTCGCCCTCAGTAGTTATGTAAAGCAACTTAACAACACGCTCTAAACATTTAGAAAAAAAACGATAATTTTTCTAAACGTTTCTTTCACGCGGTCACAATTTCCCCGGTATTAAAATGCGGAAGAATTTGCATAGAGATGGTCATTATGGCTTTATATGATTTTCCTCTCATATTCACTCTCCGGGTATATTTGTTTCGCTCAGGACTCTCCCAGGGGCGTCCAGCGTCAAGATGGAATGACGGGAGACAGAGGACGTGGGAGAGTGACAGGTGACAGTGGATACAGGAGTGTGACGGAGGGGGGGAGACGCTGGACACTTGGGAGGGATAGATGGCAGTGGACACGAGAGAGTAACTGATGACAGCGAATACGTAGAAATGGCGAGTGTCACTGGACGTGGGAGAATGACAGCTGATGGTGGACACATCGAAGTGACAGGTGTCAGTGAATATGGAAGACTGACAGGTGTCAGGTGACACAGGCAGTGACTGGTTGTGACGGTCCCAGGGACAATAATTTCAAGCAACCATAGCCGGCTTTCCTTTAAGTTAAGATAAAAAGAAAGAGAGAAGGAGAAAGAGAAAAAGAGAAAGTGGGAAAGAGAGAATGAATCATTCAACCAACGAACACACCGAGGGGGGGGGGGAGGGGTGTAAAAAAAATCCGCGACCGAACGCTAGCGTACGAAAGGCAAAGAGGCGAAGCGAAGAAATCTGCGTTTAATTTGTGTTTTTATCCAAATCTTCCTCCCCTCCCCCCTGCTCCTCGGCGGTGCAATCTGGCGTCTGCCTCTTATTTGTGCTGTGTTTTAAATTTAAATGGTAATTAAGGCTGTTTAATAAAGAGTAGTGGTGGCCGTGATAAAACGGACATACAAGATATTACATCTGGTCTTCCTGTGCCCCACACAGTGCTGAGCATATAATCAACTCCAATGGTTTGTGTTGCCTGTCTAACACACCAGTAATTGGCCAGGCTACTTGGGACAGAAGCAGAGGGAGGGAAAAGAGGTGAGGGGGAGAAGGAGATACATTAGATTTTAAAGGGTGGGGGAATTTTTGTGGCAATAAGAAAGGGGGCAAGACAGAGAGGTGGTTTTGTAGAGACATCCCAGGAGGGGTGTGGAGTAAGACGTTTCTCATTGAGGAGAGAGGCTGGAAGGAGACTGATGGAATAGATGGAAAAGGGGTGGAAGTAGAGGGATAGTTGGAGGGAGTGGAAACTAAGGAAATGGAAAAAAGTGAGCGGTATCGCAAGAGCGATACCGACCACAATAAACGGTACCGGTAAACTGATAAAAAGGTATCAACGGTACCACAAGAGCATAAGGATACACAAAAGGCGTAGGAACTAGGGCCCCAAATAAGGTTAACAAGAGTACATCCGGATTTATACCTATAATTGTTTTATCTTCTGCAAACAAATTTAGATATGTTTCCTTATTATATTTGGCATCTTATTTTTATTAATAAGATACCTTCACATATCAGCCAGGTTACAATACTCTCTGTCTTTATATTCCTTAGTAAGGAAGAAGATAATGGGGATGGAAATTATTATGGAGATTGCTAGAATAGAATTTAATAGTTACGATGTAGAAACAGAATAACTTAGATATTACTACAAAGAAATTATAGGTTTAATTCTGTAGACCCTCATAAACACACATAGTTGACCTTATTAGAAAGCACTGTAGACCACAAGAAGGCACTGTAGACCCCAAGAAGGCACTGTAGACCATAGGATGGCACTGTAGACTACAAGAAGGCACTGTAGACCATAAGATGGCACTGTATACCATAAAAAGGCACTGTAGATCATAAGCTGGCACTGTAGAGTATAAGATGGCACTGTAGACCACAAGAAGGCACTGTAGACCATAAGATGGCACTGTAGGCCATAAAATGACACTGTAGACTACAAGAAGGCACTGTAGACCATAAGATGGCACTGTATACCATAAAAAGGCACTGTAGATCATAAGCTGGCACTGTAGAGTATAAGATGACACTGTAGACCACAAGAAGGTACTGTAAATCATAAGATGGCACTGTAGACCATAATACGGCACTGTAGACCTTGTAAGGACATACTGTCCAATACAGAGAATGGTTGAAAATTACTCTTTTCTGTATTGGACGTTTCGCCACTGGCTGGCGAAACGTTTCCTCAGTAAAGACACCCAGGTGTTCCACAAGTGTCTAATTCACCAACCCTTTGGTGAATTAGTTATCTACACTAATACAAGAGGCAAGAGGTCGGAAACTATACTGGAGCAGTTGAAGAGGCTGTTACAGGTGGGCGGGGCCCACTAGTGGCAGCAGGTGAGGTCCATAAGGTGAGCCAGATTTCAACAATGGAGTTATAGAAGATGGCTTCTGTATCCAGATTCCATAACATACAGTATCGACATATCGACACGTGGAAGAATTAGACACATGTCCAACGAATGGATGTGTTTATGTAGCTCCATTGCTACATCTGGCCCATCTTATGGGAACGATCTACCTTCACTTGTGGGCCCTTCCCACTTGTAACAATATCTTCAACTGCTGAAACCTTAACTATTTCTCCAGTATCAAGGTTTCCGTCCTTTTGACTTTGCTATGCAGGCGAAACATTTCTCCAATGAAGATACCAAGGTGTTTCATGGGTGTACAATACCAGCATCAACCTGCCGGTATTGTACACCTTTGATCTAATGGTTGAAGGGAACAAGCCACATGTAGATAAGAGAGAATGTTTTAGACCTGCATGCTTGGATCTCAGTCTGAGACGATCATTATCATAACTTACAGAGATCGAAATCTATCGATGAGTTATTCTCTTGTCTTGTCTCTCTACCCTTCACCTATCCCTATCTATCCTTCACCGCCCTCTATTTATCATTCATCTCTCCCTGTTTATTCTAAATCTCTCTCTGTTTATTCTAAATTTCTCTCTGTTTATCCTTCACCTATCCCTGTACATCATTCACCTAGCCTTGTCTATCCTTCACCTTTCCTTGTTTATCCTTCACTTCTCCCTGTCGGTCCTACCCCTCTTCTTGTTTCTTCTATCTATGCTTCATCTCTCCCTTCCTTTTCTCTTTCCCACATCCTTCCCTCTCCACGCCCTCTTATCTTGCCCTTTTTTACTTCCCTATCCTTTGTTTTGAATGGCCTCTTCGTCATTTCTCTTCAACTAATTCTTATCAGCTTTCTCCATTCTTCACTTCTCTTATTCTCTCTTCACGTTTCTCACTCCTACCTTATCATTATTCTTTGCCCTCCCTTCCTTCTCTCATTCCATTTTACTCAAACATTTCTCCCCTTTTATCCCCTCTCCTCAAAATCTCTCCCTATTAGCTTTTCTTCTTCAAAGAATTCCTCCTATTTTACTCCCTTTCCATCCCCATCCCATCCTCTCTCCCCCTTCCCTTCTTACTCCGTTTCTCTCTCCCTTCTCTCTTTTTTTTTTTTTTTTTTGTTACACAGAGTTTGACAAGGTTAAGGATCCCTAGCTTTATTGACAAGCTATTTACAGGTTAAGGAATCCTAACTTTATTGGCAAGCTAAGAGTTGTTACCTACATCAGCTCATTTGAAAGCATTTTTATTGTTATGAGACATACAAGTAGGGAACAGAATGAAGTTGGAGCCATCTGTGGGCCAGCATTTTCATTTGATCAACTGACTTTATCTCGTTGACATCATAATTCTGTACGAATGTATTCCTTACTCGAGTCATCCTGGGGATAAATAATCTCAGATGGAGTGATGTTCTGGAGAAGGGTACAGCCAGAGTGAAGTTGCTGCTTTCTGCCCGTCTTGTGTTAAGAAACTTGCTTCACGCTGTCCTCGAAGTGGATCCAAGTGTGGTACTTTGACAATATTAGCCTTGTACATAAGAGTAAGGCCACCCACATCCCACCTGTGTTGAAGGCTTTGCTGAAATGACAGATCTATCCAGCATTTGTCCAGGAGAGAGAAGAGACGTCTAGCTCTGTTCTCTACTCTATCAAGCAGGAGCAGATGAAAGGATGGGGGGGGGGGGGCAGGCAAACCATGACAGTGGAGCATACTCAAGGTGTTAGCGTACTTGTGCTTCGTACAGAATCTTGCAACCCCTACTTTCAAGCAGATGCGAAATAAGGCGAAGTGCTGTAAGCTTCCTCGCTGCCTTGTTTGCAAGATTTCCAAAGTGGTTCTTCATGGTCAGTTTGGAGTAAAATTTCACCCCAAGGATATCAACTTCCCCAGGTGCCAACACCCTCTCATTCATCCTTACTACTGCACCGGCATTACCATCATGGTGCCTAGAGACCATCGTCATTTGTGTTTTCTCAGGTACAAATGTTACTTGCCATCTATTTCCTCAAGCTGATATATCTCTTAGCTGGTGACTGATGTAGCTTAGAGCAGCTGGCATTTCTTCTCTTGGATAAGTGAATGTCACTGTACAGTCATCTGCATATGCATGGGATTCTGGGATGAGATGAAGGTCATTGAAGTAGACATTCCATAACAATGGTCCCAGCACGCTTCATTGTGGAACACTTGCCCCAATAGGATGTCTTGCTAATTCCGTTCCATTGAGAACAACCCTTAGAGATCTACCATGAAGGTAATCACTGAGAAGACATAGTGTAGAGCCTGCAATTCCCAGAGCTTGCAGTCTTGCTAAGAGGCTCTGGTGCCACACCCTCTTACTCCCCCCCTCTCTCTCTCTCTTCGAGCTTACTCCCTGTCTCTCATTTTCTCTCATGCTACTTCTCTTTCCCTTCCCCTCTTATTTCCTCTCCCTCTCTTCTCAAGTCTTCCCTGCCTCTCTCCCCTCACTCTTCCCTGCCTCCCTCCCCTCACTCTTCCCTTCTTCCTCCTCCCCCTCCTCCAGACCGGAACAACACTGTCAAGCCTCAGTCATAAGCCAATAGAATAACAATTGAAATTCAAACAGCCAAAATCAAAATTCAAATGGAGAGAGACAGCCGCGCCAGCTAAGAAAATAAAAAATAATCGAATTTTGCCATGCGTGTCATTTTTTTACAATTCTATTTCCATTTTTAAGAGAGAGGAAGAGAGAGAGAGAGAGAGAGAGAGAGAGAGAGAGAGAGAGGAGAGAGAGAGAGAGAGAGAGAGAGAGAGAGAGAGAGAGAGAGAGAGAGAGAGAGAGAGAGAGAGATTCAATGAATCGGAAAGTGGATTTTCCTCTCTCTAATTTATATTTAACAAAGGCCCTTGATTATGAAATGGTCGAGTCTGGAGGGCACAGCTGACGAATTTTAATGACGAGGAGGGAGGTGTGGAGTATCTAATGTATATATTATATATATATATATATATATATATATATATATATATATATATATATATATATATATAAACACGCTAGATAACAGGATATCTTGCTACTCCTACTTACACTTTGGTCACACTTCACAGACACGCACATGCATATATATATACATACATCTAGGTTTTTCTCCGTTTTCTAAATAGCTCTTGTTCTTCTTTATTTCTTCTATTGTCCATGGGGAAGTGGAAAAGAATCTTTCCTCCGTAAGCCATGCGTGTCGTATGAGGCGGCTAAAATGCCGGGAACAATGGGCTAGTAACCCCTTCTCCTGTAGACATTTACTAAAAAAGAGAGAAGAAAAACTTTATAAAACTTGGATGTTAAATGTGCGTGGATATAGTGCTGATGACAAGAAACAGATGATTGCTGATGTATGAATGAAAAGAAGTTGGATGTCCTGGCCCTAAGCGAAACAAAGCTGAAGGGGTAGGGGAGTTTCGGTGGGGGAAAATAAATGGGATAAATCTGGAGTATCTGAAGAGTTAGAGCAAAGGAAGGGGTAGCAGTAATGTTAGAAGGATCAGTTATGGATGGAGAAAAGAGAAGTATGAATGTGTTAAAATTCAGAATTATGTGGATTAAAGTAAAGGTTGGGATCGAAAAGTGGGTCATAATAGAGCGTGTATGCACCTGAGAAGAGAGGAATGCAGAGGAGAGAAGAGAGAATTTAGGAATAATAATTAATGTATAGGAGCCTTTGAGCCAAGTGAGAGAGTAATTGTGGTAGGGGTCCTGAATGCTAAAGTAGGAGAAAACTTTTAGAGAGGGTGTGGTAGGTAAGTTTGGGGTGCCAGGTGTAAATGATAATGGGAGCCCTTTGATTGAACTTTGTATAGAAAGGGGTTTAGTTATAGGTAATACATATTTTAAAAAAAGAGGATAAATAAATATACAAGATATGATGTAGGGCGAAATGACAGTAGTTTGTTGGATTATGTTTTGGGTTTAGATAAAAGACTGTTGAGTAGACTTCAGGATGTACATGTTTATAGAGGGGCCACGATTTATCAGGTCACTTTCTAGTTGTAGCTACACTGAGAGTAAAAGGTAGATGGGATATAAGGAGAATAGAAGCATCAGGGAAGAGAGAGGTAAAGGTTTTATAAACTAAAAGAGGAGGCAGTTAGGGTAAGATATAAACAGCTTTTGGAGGATAGATGGGCAAATGAGAGAAAAGGCAATGAGGTAGAAGAGGTATGGGGTAGGTTTTAAAAATGTAGTGTTAGAGTGTTCAGCAGAAGTTTGTGGTTACAGGAAAGTGGGTGCGGGAGGGAAGAGGAAACGATTGTGGAATGATGATGTAAAGAGAGTAGTAAGGGAGAAAAAGTTAGCATATGAGAAGTTTTTACAAAGTAGAAGTGATGCAGGAGGGAAGAGTATATGGAGAAAAAGAGAGAGGTTAAGAGAGTGGTGATAGGCAATGTAAAAAGAGAGCAAAATGAGAGAGTGGGTGAGATGTTATCAACAAAATTTTGTTTGAAAATAAGAAAAAGTTTTGGAGTGAGATTAACAAGTTAAGGAAGCCTAGAGAACAAATGGATTTGTCAGTTAAAATAAGGAGAGGAGAGTTATTAAATGGAGAGTTAGAGGTATTGGGAAGATGGAGGGAATATTTTGAGGAATTGTTAATGTTGATGAAGATAGGGAAGCTGTGATTTTGTGTATAGGGCAAGGAGGAATAACATCTTGTAGGAGTGAGGAAGAGCCCAGTTGTGAGTGTGGGGAAGTTCGTGAGGCAGTATGTAAAATGAAAGGGGGTAAGGCAGCCGGGATTGATGGGATAAGATAGATATGTTAAAAAGCAGGTGGGGATATAGTTTTGGAGTGGTTGGTGCCAATTATTTAATAAATGTATGGAAGAGGGTATAAGGTACCTAGGGAATTGGCAGAGAGCATGCATAGTTTCCTTTGTATAAAGGCAAAGGGGACAAAAGAGAGTGCAAAATTATAGGGGATAAGTCTGTTGAGTATTACCTGGGTAAAGTGTATGGTAGAGTTATTATTGAAAGAATTAAGAGTAAGACGGAGAATAGGATAGCAGATGACAAGGAGGCTTTAGGAAAGGTAGGGGTGTTTTGTGTGGACCAGGTGTTTACAGTGAAACATATAAGTGAACAGTATTTAGATAAGGCTAAAGAGGTCTTTGTGGCATTTATGGATTTGGAAAAGGCGTATGACAGGGTGGATAGGGGGGCCAATGTGGCAGATGTTGCAGGTGTATGGTGTAGGAGGTAGGTTACTGAATGCAGTGAAGAGTTTTTTTGAGGATAGTGAGGCTCAAGGAAAGAGGGAAATTATTTCCCAGTAAAAGTAGGCCTTAGACAAGGATGTGTGATGTCACCGTGGTTGTTTAATTTATTTATAGATGGGGTTGTAAGAGAAGTAAATGCGAGGGTCTTGGCAAGAGGCGTGGAGTTAAAAGATAAAGAATCACACATAAAGTGGGAGTTGTCACAGTTGCTCTTTGCTGATGACACTGTGCTCTTGGGAGATTCTGAAGAGAAGTTGCAGAGATTGGTGGATGAATTTGGTAGGGTGTGCAAAAGAAGAAAATTAAAAGTGAATACAGGAAAGAGTAGGTTATGAGGATAACAAAAAGATTAGGTGATGAAAGATTGGATATCAGATTGGAGGGAGAGAGTATGGAGGAGGTGAATGTATTCAGATATTTGGGAGTGGACATGTCAG
>NC_069422.1:38930097-38937597 GCF_026875155.1 Cherax quadricarinatus
GGGAATGGTTGTAATGAAAACAATAAAACAATATGAAAGGACGTATGTTGAAGAGTATGTAAAAGTAGGAAATAAAATGAAACATAGAGAAGGGAGGTTTTAAGTGGTAGAGGCTTTAGTCATTCAGCAGGTTGTGTGTTGAAACGTGTCACATAAAGAATGAGTAGAGGACAATGGTCTGAGGGAGTTTGAGCAAAGTATCATTGAGATGTAGATTAGAACCGGCACAGTGTGCAACTTTGGGTTAATCTTTATTGGAGGGAAAAACGTTTCGCACACAGTGGCTTCAGTTCGGTCCTTAACAAAGGGAATCTTGAAGAAACGGAGGAGAAGGAGGGTTAAATCAAAAAGGGGTCCTCAAACCTTGAGTCGCGATGTGGTCAGTCCATCAAAATCTTGAAGATAGAATACGGCGAATACGTGCTGAGAAGGAGCATTAAAAAACCGTTGGCAGGAGAGGTGAAGCAGTCATAGGTCGTGTAAAAAAATCATTGTCAATGTTGAAGTAGGGTCGTGCCCAAGAATTAGCAAGCGAAAGAATTCCCAAGTATTTAATGATCCCAAGGAAGTTGCAGTGTCTGACAGGTTTGTAGTTGAATGGTTCATGAGATACCGAACATGGTTGATGGAGATTAGACATATGTGCAAAAACTCTTGGGTATCTTTATTGGGAAAACGTTTCGCCACTGTTGTGGCCGAAACACGTTTCCTCAATAAAAAGATACCAAGAGTTTGAACGTGTCTAATCTTCACATGTCGGTTCTCTGAACCATTCATTACAATGTATCATTCATGAAGAGACAAAATCAGAGTAACTGACTAGACTCTACTTGTATATTGTAGGTGGAAAGCACTGTGCCGTACTTTGAATGATGGTTTGAGGATAATTAAGTTCGGGGGATCATCTGAATTGGGATATCTGTCACATTCTTGCATGACCAGCCATTTGAATGATATGGTGTGGTGAGAAATATAAATTTTATAAAAAGTAATTCTTGAGATAAATTAATCTAGCTCCCCCCCCCGAGCAATAAATTACAACTGGTTGAGGTTGGAACAAAAAAAAATAAAACCTCTCCCATTTTTTAAATGTTTTAATTTATTCGAAAAGGGGAGCCAAAAAATTTAAATTTAAAAATTAAACAGACCAAACTGATAACCTGCTCTTAACATTTAAAAACTATTAATATCAGCAAGAAAGTTTCTAAATATTATGTGTTATCCATTCTTTGCAAAGCTCTACAAATTTGTAAGCCCAGAGTTCATAGACGAGAAAATGAATGAACATATATTTGAAATTGCTAATAGTCTAAATTATATCCAAAAACTTTCACTTGGACAGATCTTAAAAAAATGTAGAAAATACATGTTTTACAACTGTAAACATGGGACAGAAAGTCATATTTAACCCAGGAAGATTGTGGTGCCAGCCATAAAAATGTAAACTTCCTTAGAAACTCCTTCCGCTAAATAAAATTTTGAAAATCAGTGCTGTATTTGAGTCTTTGGCCTGCGCAAATCTGTTTAAAATTAAGAATTCCCCCAAAATGCTGATAGCTGTGTCAACAAGATGCCCACTGTAGAAAAATGTAATAGATTTTATTTGGTAGAAAACAGGGAAATATAGAAAGCCTTGAACTAAGATTACATATTTACATCTATGTAGGTCTTAAAACTGGACCAATAAACTAATGATTAGTTTTATTCTAGTGAAGGTATTTTAATCACCCTATTGATTGCGTCACAATATTGAGAAAGTTGTAACTTGATGTCATTGATTTTAGGGAAAATATAAATAGAATGAGCTGCAGATTGCAATGTATACGTATATGTTATTAACCAGGCATATTTATAATGCATTGAAAATTTGTGGGGATTATGAAACTATGTTGGACCAAAATTCACCTTCAGCCGAAAAATGATAGACTCTTGACCCTATGAGAAAGTGAGACAATGACGATGTGAGCTTCTGAAAGTGTGGCCTACTGGCTCACGCTTTATTGGAGTAACGAATTGCCCCCCTTGACAGGTACAAATGTTTTTTGATGATACTGACGGTTGGTTAAAAAAAAAAAGGGCATATGAATTCATTCTTTTTAGACCCTATTTATACATTTTTTTGGAGGTGGTACCAAATGTTCCAGGGGGACGGAAGTTGTTTGTGATAAAAATACTGTTAGTATTTCATTTGTATTTTTTTTTTCCAACAACTTAAAGAATTGAGCTTTTATCCCAATTTTTTCTCGGGGCTCTTAATATTCAGATTTTTTCATGGACAATGAAGGTTATTTTTTGGGCCTATCCTAAATAAAAACTTAAAACTTAACCTTCCTTAACCTAACTTAATTTTCTTTAGCCAATTATACTAAATATTATCGTTAAGTCCTTTTATATTTATTAATATTTTCTTACATTATCAATTTATATATAATATATATATATTTTATATATATATATATTATATTATATAGATTATATTATATATATATATATATAATATTATATTACATATATATTAACTATATATATATATTAAATTTTATGCAATAGATACACCGTATACAGGTGATTTCAGAATATTGCAAAAAAAAACAAACCACTGTGAAAGAATAGGAGGAAATTCCAAGCGGCTTTCGTGGACTTACTCCACATTATCAAGGGAACTATGAAAGTAAAGCATCCAAGGAGGTATTATAAGGTCTGGCACAACAACCTCCTATCAGATCCCATAACAGTTAAAAAAAACACCTGGACGCGCGCGCCCAACTGGACAGGTCTTTAGCATACCTACCGAACAAAACTATTTTACCCAAGAATATTTAAAAATTATTATTTGTCCAGGTGTATTAATTAAAATGAATTTGGGTAAGAATTTATATATATTTAACACAGGGACAAATATTAATTTTTAAGATTTTTTTTGGGTAGAATAGTTTGTTGGTAGGGTTGTGCGAAGGGGGAACTGTCAAGTTGGGGCGGCTGCGCCGTCAGGGTTGTTTACCGTTTGTGGGGATCTGATAGTGAGGTGTTGGTCAGACCCTTATATTACCTTTTCCTTGGATGCATTTACTTTCATAGTTCCTTGATATTGCGGTAGTCCACGATAGCGCTTGGGATTTGCTCTATTCTTTCCACAGTGGTTGGTTTTTTGCATTTTATATATATTTATTTATATATATTATTATAATTTATATATTATATTATATATATTATATTATATATATATTATTATATGTAATATATCACCACACCACAGTATAAAAGAAAAAGGAAAAATTAGAATATTATGTTCCAAACAGACATTTACTGGGAACCTTTATTCGGTTATGCAGAACTTCAAATTCACTTGGGTTTTGGGTAATGTCAATTACTTGGCCAAGGGGGGGACTCCCAAACACACAGCACAACTACACACACAACAGACACCACACACACACACACACACACACACACACACACACCACACAGCTCCTCGACTTCAAAATTGTGTAGTACAACGAGTGGATTAAAAAATAAAGCATTCATAACAAATTTCGTGGCCGGTGCCTGAGGGCCAACCTCCGCCACTAGCACGCCGGCCATGGAAGGGAAGGGGGGGAAGGGAGGGGACCAAGGCAGCTAGTTCTGTTGTCTAGTGGAACAATTTTATTGCCTTCGGTCCCAAAACCGGGGTCTTAGTCCACTCACTCGCCCCCTCTCTTGCTGGTTTTACTAAGAAGAAATTTTTCCGGGGGGGGGGGAAAATTTTGAGGAGGGTGGAGGGGTGAGAGAGGGTTATTTGGAAAAAAATATCAAAGCAGGAAGTTTAGATTAAAGGCTAAGGCAGGAAAGGGCAAAATGGAATGAATGAAAATGGGTGTGTGTGTGTGTGTGTGTGTTATGTTGTGTGTGTGTGTGTGTGTGTGTGTGTGTGGTTGTGTGTGTGTGTGTGTGTGTGTGTGTGTGTGTGTGTGTGTATTATGTGTGTGTGTTGTGGTGTGTGTGTGTGTGTTGGTGTGTGTGTGTGTGGGTGTGTGTTTATATGTGTGTGTGGGGTGTGTGTGTATAATGTGTGTGTGTGTGTGTGTGTTGTGATGTGTGTGTGTGTGTGTGGTGGTGTGAGTATGTGTTTATTGTTGGGGTGTGTGTGTGTATGTGTGTGTGTGTGTTGTGTGTTGTGTGTGTGTGTGATGTGTGTGTTGGTGTGTTGTCCTGTGTGTTGTGATGTGCTGTGTGTCTGTGTGTGTTGTGGTGTATGTGTGTGTGTGTGTAGCCTGTGTGTGTTGTTGTGGTGTGTGGTGTGTGTGTGTACTCACCTAGTTGGGGTTGTCAGGAGTGGTCACGCGGTTGCTTGGCCCCTCGCCTCTTTCATGGCCGTACTAGGTCACTCTTCCCGCTCTATCTATATACTAGAAATCTTAACTCTTTCTTAAAGCTGAGTAATGGAATCCTGCCTACAACTATATCACTTCCCAGACTGTTCCACTTCCTGACAACTCTGAGGACTGACGAAAAAACTTCCTAACATTCCAATGATTCATACTGGTCTTCAAAACTTCCGACTGGGACTCTTTATTGTTGTTGTCCCCCATCTTGGATTATCCTGTCTGAGTCCACTGTCGATTTCCTCTTCAATATTTAATATGTCGTTAATCATATCCCCTCATCTCTTCCTGGCCTCTAATATTCGTCAGGTCGATTTTTCCTTAACCTGTCTCCTCATGGAGCATTGCCCTTAAGATCGGGGGAGTAAGTTCTTGTTGAAACTCTTGCCCTTTCTCTAATTTCCTTACGTGCTAGGCTATGCGTGGGTTTCCAGGGGACATGGTACTGCATACTCCATACAGGCGATAAACATACACGGGTGTACAGGGTCCTGAACGATTCCTTATTGAGATGTCGGAATGGGCTATTCTTAGGGTTTTCCTAGGCGCCCACATGCTAGGCAGCAGTTATTTGGTTTGGATTGTTGCAACTCAGAAGATTGTGCCGGTGTTTTTAATCACCCTAAGATCTTTTTCCTTGAGTGAGGTTTTGGTAGTATCTGGGCCCCTTAGGACTGTACTCCGTCTTAGATCTCTTTCTTTGCCCTTCCCCATCTTCATGACTCTGCACTTGGTGGGGTTGAAACTCCAGAGCCAGTTGCTTAGAGCCAGGGCACTGCCAGGCCTTGTCAGATCCCTTTGTAGTTTCCTGCCTGGTTTCCTCGTTCCGATTGAATTCTTCTCATCAACTTTACATTGCATCTCAAAACTGGGACATTTCTGAGGTCTATTCCTTACGCTCATGTCGTTCACAAATACCAGGAAACGCATGGTTACAGGGACTGACCCTGTTGAACCCCGCCTATCACAGGCGCACATCGACACCTCGCCACGTTACCTGACTCCAAGTTGTTCTTCCTGACAGGGTATCCCCTGATCCATTGCTGTGTTGCCTGCCTGTTATCCCGGTCTGGTTCTCCAGTTTTTTTGCCTAGTAATCTCTTGTGTGGAACTGTGTCAAAAGCGCCTCGTACTGTCCAAGAAAAACGCAATCTACCCACCCCTCTCTCTCATGGTGTGTGTATTGTTTACTCACCTAGTTATTTTTAATCATGTTATCTCAACACCATCACTTGGCCCCCACCACAACCCTTTTCTCTCCATTTAACCCACCCATCCAATCTCAAACTCACCAAAACCACAATCAATCCCTAACATTCATTCACATCCTACACCTTTTTTTTCTATATATAAATTATATATATATATATAATATATATATATAATATATATATACTATATATATTCCAAACCTCCCTCTCTTTGCTCCCTCTCTCTCTCTCTTCTTCCCTCTCTATCTCTTCCACCCTCACTTCTTTCTCTTCACTCTCTCTTCTCTTTCGCCCTCCTTCTCTCTTAGACAGTAGACGCTAGCACCCTCCCTCTCTTCTCTCCTCTTCCTTGTTCCCCTCTCCCCACGCTCGCAACTCATCCAGCAGATTGATGTCAGATATCACTTATAAAGTTGACTATATTCTCAGCTAATATCTCTCTTATCCAGAACTACACTCTTCATTCGTCCAGTCTATATCTGTCCTAATTTGTGTGTCTTTATCTCTCTTATGTTCTCTTTATAATTGGTTACTGTCACCCTCTATCACGATTTTCTATGATGTATCTATTCTTCTACCCCTACTCACAGCCCCCCCCCCAGTGTGTTTATCTATAAAAAAAGTCAATGTGCGGGTTAGTTTTTGATGTAATTGAGGGGAAGGAGAGGGGGAGAGAGAATTTGGATGATGAGGAGCGGGAGTGAGGGGGAGAGAGAGAGCAACGGGAGAGGACGAAAAACTAGAGCTTCAAGTAGAAGAGGAGGGAGCAGGGTGATAG
The DNA here is from genome assembly GCF_026875155.1 of Cherax quadricarinatus. Classification (NCBI taxonomy): domain Eukaryota; kingdom Metazoa; phylum Arthropoda; class Malacostraca; order Decapoda; family Parastacidae; genus Cherax; species Cherax quadricarinatus. The sequence continues at coordinate 38,936,451 of NC_069422.1, forward strand.
AGAGGGAGAGTAAGAGAGAGTAGAGAGAGGGCGGAGAAAGGTGCAACAGTGAGATGGTGAGCGAGAGAGGGAGAGAGGAGGAGAGAGAGAGAGATGAGAGAGATGAGAGGAGGAGAGGAGAGAGAAGAGAGACGATGGAGTGAGGAGCAGAAGAGGAGAGAGGATGCGAGTGAGAGAGAGAGAGGAGAGAGAGAGAGGGAGAGGAGGAGAGGAGAGGGAGAGAGAGTAGGAGGGAGAGAGAGAGAGGAGAGAGAGAAGAGGAGAAGAAGAGAGAGGAAAGAGACGAGAGAAGAGAGAGTGAGAGAAGAGAGAGAGAGAGAGAGAGGAGAGAGGGCCATACTTCCCTAACTTTTCCCACTTGCCCTGCCCTCTGTACCCTCAATATTGGGTTTTGGCGCATTTGAATTGGCTTTAGTATGAAAATACTTTTCCTTGTCCACCTGGATGCCCGGAGGCGATGGATTTCTATTGTCCAGCAGGGAAGGGAGGGAGGGGGGCCGCCCTGGGTCCCTCCTTTACTTTTTATTGAATTTTTATTGGAAATGCTTTTATTCATGGTGGGGGGGCGTGGTATGATCATGCATGTTGTTCGTTTGATAGGTCACTATAATAAAATGTAATCACGGGATCTAACGGTTGGTTTTTTTTAATGTTTGCTTTTCAGGTTATCGATTTGAACGGCTCTTTTATACACATTTTTTGGCCAAAAAGTGGGAACTTTCTCTGCCTTTTTCGGAGAATGGGCGTTGTATAAATTATGTTTTTTTTTATTCAGCAAACTTATGCTTAAACATTCTTGCGAAAGGCTTTGCAAATATTTGTTGACAAGTCTCACGTTGATGCGTTTGTTGTGTGGTGTGTATATATATATATATATTATATTTAATATATATTATATATATATTATATTAATATATATATTTATATATTAATATAATAAATGTCGTGCCGAATAGGCAGAGGACTTGTGATTTTGGCTTAAATTAGCAAACGTATATTGCCATATAGGACAAGTGAAAATTTGTACTATGCAATTTATTTTTTCGCCAAAAAATTCATTCTAGAAAACCTACGAAAAAAAAATATTTTCACCTTGTGTTTTAACTTAGTATTAAATTATTGGTAAACGTTATCTAAAATATATTTG
>NC_069422.1:38945097-38995097 GCF_026875155.1 Cherax quadricarinatus
GATCATTGTATGCAACATTCAAGGTCTCTAGATCATATACCTTCAGCACGTAATTCTCACAAATTCCAGCATGTCTAGTAATAATAATAATAATAATAATAATAATAATAATAATAATAATATAATAATATATTTCTACAAGTATATGTACAAGGTATACAGTCCTAGCTGACATCAATGACATACTACTATATAGAAAGCAGCTTGTTATGCTGAGCATTTCGGGCATATTAGGTCAATTTTGTCCCAGGATGCGACCCACACCAGTCGACTAACGTCCAGGTACCCATTTTACTGATGGGGAACATAGACAACCAGTATAAAGAAACACGCCCAGTGTTTCTACCCCGCTGGGAATCGAACCCAGACTCTCGCCGTGTGAAGCGAGAGCTTTAGCTAACAGGTCACGGGTCACCGTAAATATTTTCCACGGAGATGAGGCCCAGGACCAAGGACAAGCCCCCGCAGACACAACTCAGTGAAGACAAGGCCACACCCACACAACCACAGCGGTACATGACCACAACCATACACGCCCACGAAAATACACGCTTACAGCCATACACGCCCACAACCATACACACACAATCATGGAAGCTCACAACCATAAACACAATTATACACACCACCATACACGCTCACAGCCATGCAAGCCAACAACCATAGCCCATAATCATACACATCCACAATTATTCATTTGCACAACCATACACACCCACAACATACCCCACAACCATACCACCACAACTCACCCCACACTAACGCACATCCAACATGTACACAACTAAACACGTGCACAAGTGCATAACCATACACGCCTATAACCATATACATCGACAATCATGCACAACCATACACGCACGCAACCATACACACCCACAACCATACACGTCCACAACCATACACACCCAGAGCTGTTTTTCATGGCTGGAAGGTAAAGAAGCAAATTTTTTTTATCTGACATCATCCAGAGTATTGTTATGTCTTCAGAATATTCATCATTCCCGTATCAATAACGCTTTTGAAAAATTTACATCCAAAGAGTTAGGCTGCAAACATTTAATCCATAACCATCCCTAATGTTTAGCAGTATTTTGCATACATTAATGTTAATATAAACACTGGATAAAAAAAAGCGTCATCAGATATTTTATTAGCAGTCTATCTTCCTTTCCCCCCAAGCAAAAAAAAAAATGATTGAATGAGAGGGATTTGGAAGGCAAGTCTTCCCTAATCGCCTCCATTGAAAGCGCCACTCGAAAAAGTCATGATACTATTTAGAAGTCTAACAATGGGAAGGGGACGCCTAAAAAGCGGGATAAAGACCCGATTTTATTCAAATAAAGTAAGTGGTAATTGCGCAGTGCTGTGTTTCGTGGGATGGCGGTACTGGGCCAAAGGCGGAAATATTGGTGCGTTTATATTATATATTGGTGTTTGTATAAGACGCACGAGATCGAAACATGCAGATTTGTGTTAATTTATGCATATTTTTATGGTGCGTGTGAATGCGAAGATTGCTGCTGCTGTTTTTTTGTTGGATTTAGTTAGAAAACTGGGAAGGAGATTGGATATGGCATCAAGAGGAGCCAGCTGGGTAAAGCTGCGGGGGTGGCGTCCAGTATTGTTGAGAGTGAGCCTCGCTAACACCAACCAACACACAAACACTTGTCATAGCAACACCCACGCTCTATTACAACCACTAGAGTGAAGAAATGGTCCTTCTTTGAGTGTGATCTGGTGAGACAGGAAGGAGGGAGGAGGAGGATAGGAGCAGGAGAGGTGTATTGAATGTGATGACTAGGGGAAGCAACAGTGTGGTAGGGTCCATCGCCGGGCAGCGGCATTCATATGTTTTACCATTGTGTACACTCTTTCACCCTTGGGGGATTTTTATCTGATTCTACTCGCCTGTTTCCCCTCCTTCTTCCCCTTCCCCGGAGGTGTTCCCTCCCTTTCCCCTCCTCCACGGGTATTGAGGGGGAAGAGAAGCAGCGGTTATTGTAGCTATTGCACTTATTGTGCCTCATGCAGTTATTGGCATATGGAGCCGCTTAGATCTTTTATGGTTATTTATCTTGGCGGGGGGGGGGGTGATGCCAGACTTTATTACTGCTCCTCTAGCACCCACCTACCACCTCTTCTAGCACCCACCTACCACCTCCTCTAGCACCCACCTACCACCTCCTCTAGCACCCACGTACCACATCCTCTAGCACCCACCTACCACCTTCTTTAGCACCCACCTACCACCTCTAGCACCCATCTACCACCACTAGCACCCACCTACCACCACTAGCACCCACGTAGCACCTCTAGCACCCACCTACCACCTCTAGCACCCCCACATCTAGCACCCACCTACCACCTCTAGCACCCACCTACCACCTTAGCACCCACCTACCACCTCTAGCACCACCTACACTCTAGCACCATTACCACCTCTAGCACCACACCACTCTCACCACCTACCTATCTAGCACCCACCTACCACCTCTAGCACCCACTACCACCTCTAGCACCCACTACCACCTCTAGCACCCACCTACCACACTCTAGCACCCAACCAACTCCACCCTACCACCTCTAGCACCCACCTACCACCTCTAGACACCTACCACTACACCCCTACCACCTCTAGCACCCACCACCCCATGCACCCACCTCCCTAGCACCATCTACCACCTTAGCACCACCTACCACCCTAGCACCCCACCTACCACCTCCAGCACCCACCTACCACCACTAGCACCCACCTCACACCCTCTCTAGCACCCACCTACCACCTCTAGCACCCACCTACCACCCACTACGCACCCACCTACCACCTCTAGCACCCACCTACCACCACTAGCACCACCTACCACCTCTAGCACCCACCTACTACCCTAGCACCACCTACCACCTAGCACCCACCTACCACCTCTAGCACCCACCTACCACCTCTAGCACCCACCTCACCACCACTAGCACCCCACCCTACACCCACCTAGCACCATAGCACTCACTAGACCACCTCCACTAGCACCCACCTACCACCACTAGCACACCCACCTAGCACCACCTACCACCTCTAGCACCCACCTACCACCACTAGCACCCACCTATCCACCTAACCTCCTTAGCACCCACCTACCACCATCTAGCACCACCACACCTAGCCACCTCTACGACCCCACTAGACCCACCTACCACCACTAGCACCCACCTACCACCTCTAGCACCACTCACCTACCACCTCTAGACCACCACCACCCTAGACCACCTACCACCTAGCCACCCACCTACCACCCTCTAGCACCCACCCCACCAGCACCACTACCACCACTAGCACCCACCTACCACCTCTAGCACCCACCTACCCACCACTAGCACCACCTACACCTACACCACCTCTAATAGCACCCACCTACCACCTCTAGCCCACTACCCACCTAGCACCCTACACCTCTAGCACCACTACCCTAACCCACTACACCCTAGCACCCACCTACCACCCTAGCACCCACCTACCACCACTAGCACCCACCTACCACCACTAGCACCCACCTACCACCACTAGCACCCACCTACCACCACTAGCACCCACTACACCCTAGCACCCACCCTACTAGCACCCACTACCACCCTAGCACCCACCTACCACTCAGCACCACTCCACCCTAACCACCCACCTCTAGCACCCATACCACCAGCACCCCACCATCTAGCACCCACCTACCACCCTAGCACCCACCTACCACCACTAGCACCCACCTACCACCACTAGCACCCCTACCACCCTAGCACCACCTACACCACTAGCACCCACCTACCACCACTAGCCACTACCCATGCCCCATACCACCACTAGCACCCACCTACCCCATCTAGCACCCACCTACCACCTCTAGACCCACCTACCACCTCTAGCACCCACCTACCACCACTAGCACCCACCTACCACCTTAGCACCCACTCTACCACCACTAGCACCCACCTACCACCACTAGCACCCACCTACCACCTCTAGCACCCACCTACCACCACTAGCACCCACCTACCACCTCTAGCACCCACCTACCACACTAGCACCCACCTACCACCACTAGCACCCACCTACCACCTCTAGCACCCAACCTACCACCACTAGCACCCACCTACCACCTCTAGCACCCACTACCACTAGCACCCACCTACCACCCTAGCACCCACCTACCACCACTAGCACCCACCTACCACCACTAGCACCCACCTACCACCACTAGCACCCACCTACCACCTCTAGCACCCACCTACCACCACTAGCACCCACCTACCACCACTAGCACCCACCTACCACCATCTAGCCACACCATCTACCACCTCTAGACCCACCTACACACTCTAGCACCCACCTACCACCACTAGCACCCACACTACCACTCTAGCACCCACCTACCACCATAGCACCCACCTACCACCACTAGCACCCACCTACCACCTTAGCACCCTACTCTAACCACCACTAGCACCATCCTACCACCTCTAGCACCCACTACCACTACTAGCACCCACCTACCACCACTAGCACCCATCTACCACTCTAGCACCCACCTACCACCACTAGCACCCACTACCACCTAGCACCCACTACCACTTATCAAGCCCCACTACCACCCTAGACCACTACCACCACTAGCACCCACCTACCCCTAGCACCCACTACCACCTCTAGCACCCACCTACCACCAATAGCCCCACCTACCACCACTAGCACCCACCTACCACCTAGCACCCACTTACCACCACTAGCACCACACCTACCACCTCTAGCACCCACCTACCACCATAGCCCCACCTACCACCTCTAGCACCCACCTACCACCCTAGCACCCACCTACCACCATAGCACCCTACCTAGCCCACCACCCCTAGCACCACTACCACTCTAGCACCCACCTACCACATAGCCCCACCCACCACACTAGCACCCACTACCACTCTAGACCCACTAAACTAGTTTCTTACTCACTTCTACCTCTGCACCCATCTTACGCAAAATAGCTCACCTACCTCCTGATAGCACCAATCTTTCACCCTAGCATACCTGACCTACACCAATTGTACCCACCTGACAACTAGCACCACCTACCACTAGCACCCCTACACCTTAGCACCTCACTGTACGTTCACACTAGATCCCACTTAACTCCTCTAGCACACTACCTATGTCTATTACATTTGCACGTATACAAATTGCGATTATCTCAAATATGATCTTTTGGCTCTGGTAACAATTGGAACCGAATGACGACTTTACTGACACCGTAGCAAACTTCATACCAGCCTTTAGACGTATTGTCAGTCATTCCCATCTATTATCTACACTCTACAATAAGCTAGACCGCTGAATGTCATATCTGAACTATTATGCTGACGACCTGAGAAATCATCCCTAGTCATCCCTCTAACATAGAAATAACCTTGGCTCTGGTAAAGGAATCCGTAACGTGATATTAAATAGACTGCGGAGCAATACACCAGGACATACTTATTAGAAATCTTGATTAGGGTCCCAGGACAAAAATTATTTTTTTTTCTCATTAAATATATGCTAGCGCTTGCTGAGGTGTTCTTTAAATCGCTGAGCTTATCGTCCATGGGCTGCGCCTGGGAGACACACGTCACTCCAGTCCAGTCCACTGACTCGCCCAACACTACGCAAAAGTAACCTGGCTCTGTGGGTGGGAGATGTGCGTGGATGGGGAGTGGTGAGTGGGTGGGAGTGGTGCATGGGTGGGAGTGTTGTGGGTGGAATGGGGGATGTTTTGGGGTGTGTGGCAGCTGTATCTTTTTATGGGGAAAAGGATGACTTTTATTCATGCCACACACACACACACACACACACACACACACACAACACACACACACACACACACACACACACACACACACAAAACATTTAAGTACTCCACATGTAACTATGTGCGTGTTTAGTTGTATATCTTACGACATAAATATTTCTCTTTCTCTTCCCTCTGCTTCCTGTGTATAATTTCTTGGTCTTTCCGTCTGGAATTACGGAGATATCTTTATAGAAATTCAGTTTTTCCTATGTATGGGATAGACTATCTTGGAAAATAGGAAATACAACAGAGAAGACGGGACACCACAACCAAACCTCTACTGGTGCAGTTTCACAATTATAATTGTATCAATGTTATACTAATAATAATGATTTACCATGGTATTCCGACAAATAGAGAAGTAAGATACGTGTGCAACAAAACGTTTTGCTTTCACGGAAGGCTTCGTCAGTCGAATGCAGAGGTGACAAATAAGGAGACATCAGAAGTAGTTGAGGTGGTCAGTCCCTCAACCTCAATCTACAGCTTTAGGGTTGCTGGACTGATCGCATCATCTCTACCTGTCCACTGATTCTGCTATCTCCATATTTGCCATCTCTATATTCTTGTGATGACTACTGTGTAGGCGAAACGTATGTGAATTTAGATCACCTAACTGGTGCACATGTGTCTTAGTTATAGATAACTGCAAAGAGGTGACTAGAAGCTGGTAGTTGTAAACAGAGAAAGATACGACAACACAAACTTGACGTGAGTATTGATGACACAATGTACAGAAACATGTTGATGATACATTATTATTATTATTATTATTATTATTATTATTATTATTATTATAGCAGCAGTGATGTAATGATATAACAACTACATTACCATTGATGGAGAACAAGAAAAATAGATTTTTGTTCTGATTATTAACCCGGAAGGTTGGTAATCCTGGATATCCCAATAAAGCCACTTACTTCCAGTGGGGGCATTTAATCCTCTTCCACAGGATGCGACACACACCAGTCGGCTAACCCAGGTATCACTTACTGACATATAAACAGGGGCAGCAAGTGTCAGGAAGGATGCCCAACATTTCCGCTCGTCCGTGGATCGAACCCCGGCCCCTCAGTGTGTGAGCTGAGGTAATACCAGCAGCAGCAGTGCCCCATGTAAGAGTTATATTATCAAAAGTGATGTAGTTACAATAGCATTGCAGCTTTTGTCACATCATCGTAATATATTTAAGACCTTACAATGACATATAATACCAATAAGATAAAGAACTAGACACATGTGCAACATGCGAGACATATATGCAACATGTTAGACACATGTGCAACATGTTAAACACATATGCAACATGTTGGAAACGTGCAACATGTTGGACACATGTGCAACATGTTAGACACATGTTGCGCATGTGTTTAACATGTTGTACATGTGTTTAACATGTTGCACATTTATCTAACTCCTCAACTAATGAATTTAACTCTTTAACAATTGTACAAAATTTAACACCAACCTTCAGAAATAATTTTCACATCCTTCGTCTGAATTCCTGGGAACAATTTTCCATATTTTCTCCGATACGTTGCAACCAAGTTGAAAAATGATGGAAGTAAGTTTTCATGTTCTTTAATCACTTTTCGTCATTAAAAAATTAATTAATGCCTCCTGCTAAGTTCATTAGAAAATGTAGTAATTAGCACACACAGAGTATTGCATTTCAGCTCAGTGCGACCCGAATTTCACAATAATTCAGACGCCAAAATCGCCCTTTTCTCGCAGAGGATCCAGCTGGCTGAACGAATATATATGACGAAGGGTCCTAATACATTTCTGAGTTACTTCTAAGCGGATACAGGGCGCTTATAGGAATAAGTAAAAGACTACTTGCCCCCCCCTCTCCCTTTTTCCCCTTTTCCCCCCACGGAAAGGAAAAAACAACATGTGTAACGTATTAGGAACCAAGGGGTGTTGAGGGGGGTGAACCTCACCGCTCAAGTACACATCGCTCAAGTACACATCGCTCAAGTACAACCTCTTGAAGTATAACTGAAGTATAACCTACTAACCGGAAGGGGGGGGGGAGGGGTGTTTTAATTGATGTATTTGAAAGATGAAATATAATCTCGCAATTTTCTCCTTCTTGAGAAGTTCAGGAGGGGAAGACTTACTTTTTTCCCCTCGAGCATGTTGCCTTAGATTCGTTTGGTTGTTTGGTTGTTTGGACTTCATGGTGGTGCGTGCGCACTTGTATTTGAAGTACAGACATGCCAGAAGAAAATGAAATATAGGAAAATTGTATTGCCGTAGATTTTTTTGATGTGTGATAGATTACATAAAATGATATTCGTGAAAAATTTCCCAGTGATGCTGCGCTTTAATTCAAGACTTCTGAGTAGTCAGATATTATATCCTTCAGTGGGTGGGTGAGTGGGTGGGTGAGTGGGTGGGTGAGTGGGTGATGAGTGGGTGAGTGGGTGGGTGAGTGGGTGGGTGAGTGGATGGGTGGGTGGGTGAGTGGGTGGGTGATTGAGTGGGTGAGTGGGTGGGTGAGTGGTGGTGAGTGGGTGGGTGAGTGGGTGGGTGAGTGGTGGAGAGTGGGTGATGAGTGGGTGAGTGGGTGGGTGAGTGGGTGGGTGAGTGGGTGGTGGTGGTGGTGGGTGGTGGGGTGAGTGGGTGGGTGAGTGGTGGGTGTGGGTGAGTGGGTGGGTGAGGTGAGTGGTGGGTGTGAGTGGGTGGGTGAGGTGTGGGTGGTGGGTGGTGGGGTGGGTGAGTGGGTGGGTGAGTGGGTGGGTGAGTGGGTGAGTGAGTGGGTGGGTGGGTGGGTGAGTGGGTGGGGTGGGTGGGTGAGTGGGTGGGTGGTGGTGGGTGGTGATGGTGGGTGAGTGGTGGGTGAGTGGGTGGGTGAGTGGTGGGTGAGTGGGTGGGTGAGTGGGTGGGTGAGTGGGTGTGAGTGGGTGGGTGAGTGGGTGGTGAGTGGGTGAGTGGTGATGAGTGGGTGGTGGGTGGGTGAGTGGGTGGGTGAGTGGGTGGGTGAGTGGGTGGTGAGTGGGTGGGTGAGTGGGTGGGTGAGTGGGTGGGTGAGTGGGTGTGAGGGGTGATGGGTGAGGTGGGTGAGTGGGTAGTGGTGAGTGAGTGGTGGGTGAATGGTGGGTGAGTGGGTGGGTGAGTGGTGGGTGAGTGGGTGGTGAGTGGGTGGGTGAGTGGGTGGTGAGTGGGTGATGGGTGAGTGGGTGAGTGGTGGGTGGAGTGAGTGGGTGGGTGAGTGGGTGGGGTGAGTGGAGTGGGTGAGTGAGGTGGGAATGAGTGGTGAGTGGGGGTGAGTGGGTGGGTGAGGGGTGGGTGATAGTGAGTGGGTGAGTGAGTGGTGAGTGGGTGGGTGAGTGGGGTGGAGTGATGGGTGAGAGGTGAGTAGGTAGGGTGAGTGAGTGGGTGAGTGAGTGGGTGAGTGGGTGAGTGAGTGGGTGAGTGGGTGAATGGATGAGTGAGTGGGTGAATGAGTGGGTAGGTAAGTGAGTGAGTGAGTGGGTGAGTGAGTGGGTGGGTGAGTGAGTGATTTATTTCCTAAGTGTGTTCACGACACTCACAAACACTCGGAACGAAATCGATTTTTTATTGCATCGAACCTCTCCTCATAAGCTTGCACTGCAGGTAACAGGTGTGACTACAGTGACTGCAGGTAACGGGTGTGACTACAGTGACTGCAGGTAACAGGTGTGACTACAGTGACTGCAGGTAACAGATGTGACATCAGTGACTAGAGCGTAGAACGTTCATGGGAGTGCATGAAAAACATAGAAGTATATGAGAGTGTCTGGTAGTACATGAGTATACATGGTAGAATACGGAAAACAAAGCTGACGATTTAATCTGACATCGAGGCTGACTGCTGAGATGTAATACCTTTTAAAGACCTTTACTTGTGTCTAGATTGCTGAAGCAAGGACGGTATACCACACTAAACTCTATCTGTCCTCCAGGTTATATTTTGGATCAGATTTGGGAGGGGCTTAAAAAATGGGGATTCCTTCCAAACCCTTGAAGTAAAAATAGGTCGTTTTGCCTATTTTTGGAGGGAAAGGATATTTTTCTTTTAAATCTTCAAAAGGGGTAAGCGGAGTTTTTTTTTTTTTTATGTTCTGGGAAGGGGTAACGGAGCCTCCCATTCCAGTGCTTAGACAGGGGGGGGAGGGAAGCGAACGCTCCTTTCCGGTTTAGGTGGGAAAGAAGGAAGAGGAGATCTCTTCCTCCCAGACCCGACGCACATCGGGTTTTTTTCATAAAAAAAAAAAAAACACCAAAGCAAGATAAGTCATCACTGACGTTTCCTTAATGGAAAAGATAATTCGTATTAGCCTGGTCGGAGCCCCGTGCAAAAAGCGGAGCCGCGAAATACCCGCAAAGTTTTGCGGATAATCACACACACACTCTCAAATTATGCTTCTCCCATCCCTCTCTCCATTGAATCCACACAACCACACGATCACTATCTCTCTTGATGAGCGACGCATCGCATGTCCGCCCCAGGTCCTCCTCCATCTTCCCGTCGTCTCCTGGACATCTTCGTCTTGTACTAGTCCTCTTCTTCTCGATCTTTGCCTCGTCTCCTCGACCTTGGCCTCGTCTCCTCGACCTTGGCCTCGTCTCTTCGACCTTCGTCTCGTCTCCTCGACCTTGGCCTCTTCTCCTTGACCTCCTCGTCAGTTTGTTCTTTATTTCAACTTTTCGACCTCGTTCTCGCCCTCCTCACTTCGTCTTCTAGACCTCGTTGTAGTCCCCTTGTTCTCGTCTCTTTATCCTTCTCTTGTCATCGCTTCCTCGACCTCGTCCTCGTCTCTATTATATCGTTTGCTCTTCCTCTACTTCGTCTCTATTACATCATCTGCTCGTCCTCGTCCTCGTCTTTATAACATCGCCTGCTCTTCCTCGACCTCGTCCTCATCTCTATAACATCGTCTGCTCTTCCTCGACTTCGCCTTCGTCTCTATAACATCGTCTGCTCTTCCGCGATCTCATCTTCAAGTAATGTCCTTCAGCTCTAGACAGCCAGACTTCACTGCTGGAACTGGAGCGAGAATGAAAGATGACGTAACACAGTTGTTATGTTGAGAACCTGGGAATGACCTGTGAAACTACCCCCACATTAATAATAATAATAATACTAATAATAATAATAATGTTCTAACTGTAGTGTAGGCGCGCATCGGGCAAGACGGTGATGGAGTGAATGATGATGAAAGTGTTTCTTCTTTTTTCGGGTCATTCTGCCTTGGTGGGAAACGGCCGATGTGTTAAATAATAATAATAATAATAATAATAATAATAATAATAATAATAATAATAATAATAATTAATAATAATAATAATAATAATAATAATAATAAAATAATAATAATAATAATAATATAAGTCTTTATTTCTACAAGTACATGATACAAGTTATACCTTGAAGTAGCAGGTGGTGAAGCTTGCAAACAAGATGTTATACGTAACTTTAATGGAGAAAGCGTTCTCTGTAATTTTGAGGTAGAAATTGTGACTTATTCTCAGCAATTTTTATTATTTTGGGATTTGTAGAATTACGAGTTCGGAATAGAAATAACGAGAAGAGTTTAGGGAAATCACAGATTTTCTTAATTCTGAGTTTTTTATTATTTTTGATTGTAGAATAGTTCTGAGAAGAATGGTTTTTGTTAAGTATAGCGTCTCATACACGTAGTTCTCGAGCGTTCTAGATACGGTGGTTCTCTCGTTTAATGTGATCCTCGGGCGTCTCTAGACACGTGTCTCTCGTGGGTCTCTAGACACGTGTCTCTCGGGCGTCTCAAGATACGGTGGTCTCTCGTGGCGTCTCTAGACACGGTGGTCTCTCGCGGCGTCTCAAGATACGGTGGTCTCTCGTGGCGTCTCTAGATACGGTGGTCTCTCGTGGCGTCTCTAGATACGGTGGTCTCTCGTGGCGTCTCTAGACACGGTGGTCTCTCGCGGCGTCTCAAGATACGGTGGTCTCTCGTGGCGTCTCTAGATACGGTGGTCTCTCGTGGCGTCTCTAGATACGGTGGTCTCTCGTGGCGTCTCTAGACACGGTGGTCTCTCCGGTCAGATGGCTGTCTCTCTAGATACGGTGGTCTCTCGTGGCGTCTCTAGATACGGTGGTCTCTCGTGGCGTCTCTAGATACGGTGGTCTCTCGTGGCGTCTCTAGATACGGTGGTCTCTCGTGGCGTCTCTAGATACGGTGGTCTCTCGTGGCGTCTCTAGATACGGTGGTCTCTCGTGGCGTCTCTAGATACGGTGGTCTCTCGTGTACACCACATTTCCAGACTAATACCTATCATATTCCTCTCTCATCCTTTGAGGTAATTTTAGCGCCGATCACCATTCACCTCATCTCCCTACTCATTCAAAACCTTAACAGACAACCAATGAGCTAAGGACACGGAGGCAGCCAATAAGCTAACAGTATGGAGGAAGCTAAGAGGCTAATGACATCGATTTTAGGATAGGTTACAGACTCCCCAAATGATACTGGGTCATATGCGCCTCTGCATCATTTGCAGAATGATGTACGTACAGTGGATGTTTTTAAGGAACATTTCCCCGCAGTCCATAAGATTTATGGCACCACACTGTAAGTAGGGCAGTGCCCAGTGCCACAGACAGTGCCCAGTGCCACAGACAGTGCCCAGTGCCACACACCACAACAGACGAAAAGTGATAATAGCCGAACAATATCATTGTTGTGTTAATGTTGGTAGAATTACCGACAATACGTTAGGTAAAAGGACACAAGTGCAACTAATGTGACATTTTATTGTGGCAACGTTTCGCTCTCCAGTGACCAGGAAACAGCCCTGACCTAAACAGCTGAACAGTTCATGCTAAGCGCTAAGCCCATATGCGTCTCTCAGCTCGAGACGTAGTGTGGAGGCTTGATCCTGCGTCTGCTGAGCGGTGACAGATGCGTTTCCTGTTTGCACTCGTACGCCTGGCTGACCTGAATACCATCGAAAATCGTTAAAAAAATCGATTAGTATATATTTTTTTCGTTATATGCAGATTGACTTCCGCTTATTTATGTCTTTTAAGCAAATAGCAATACTGCGACTGGCCGGGAATCGAACCCCCGATAGTTTAGCACGTCTCTCGAGAAGCCCAAACAAATTCCGAGACCCTTGACCGAGGAGATAAAAGAAAACTGTTTGAGTTTAAGGGATGGATTTAAAAAAAAAATAATAAGCTTTCTTAAACTATAACTGACCAGCTAAGACTGGTAATCACATCACATGGCAACTCACATCACATGGCAACTCACATCACATGGCAACTCACATCACATGGCAACTCGCATCACATGGCAACTCACACCACATGACAACATGCCCAACTATTAAAAAAAATATATATAATTTGTATTATACTGTCACTAGAAATTCATTAAGAGCGTCACAGTGACGGAGCGTCACAGTGACGGAACGTCACTAGCGGAACACCAACGTAATTTCTGGAATCTCTAGTTCGGATTATCGTATAATAACCTATATATAATTATCCGAAGAAAAAATGTAACGAAATTAAAAAAAGAAGAGACTTAAGAAATCGTAATGACACGATTGCAAATAAACCATACCCCCGGCCGGGATTGAACCCGCGGTCATAGAGTCTCAAAACTCCAGCCCGTCGCGTTAGCCACTAGACCAGCTAGCCACAATAAGATTCATCCAACTAGGTATATTTCTACACCATAGGAAAGTTAGCACAGGCACCACTGTGACCACAAATGCAAGTTTTTACAGACGAATCTCCAGCTAGCGTGGCCGTGACGAACTCTAGCTCAAGTCCCTTCACTGCCGTTCGTCACGGCCACGCTAGCTGGAGATTCGTCTGTAAAAACTTGCATTTGTGGTCACAGAGGTGCCTGTGCTAACTTTCCTATGGTGTAGAAATATACCTAGTTGGATGAATCTTATTGTGACTAGCTGGTCTAGTGGCTAACGCGACGGGCTGAAGTTTTGAGACTCTATGACCGCGGGTTCAATCCCGGCCGGGGGTATGGTTTAAAAAGAAGAGAGAGCAGGCGGCTTACGTCTGGCAGCGCGAGACGTGATGTTAAATCTCAAGCGTTCATTTTCTCACGAATACTGCTGTGTTTTGGGGATGTGTAGGTTTACCATACATGAGACGTCATGTGACACGTAAACCATACGACGTTGCTAGTTGCGTTATTTCTTAAATAAGGCAGATTTTTTTTTTTTTTTTTTTTTTTTTTTTTTTTTTGTAAATTTATATTTGGAGTGGAGAGAATTAGTTGAGTCATCCTCAGGAACTAATATTAAATTAGTTATTTTTGTTCTATAATCTCATCTTTTATATCTTTCCCTTAATTTTACTAATTCGAGGACGAATGAGAAATAGAGAGATGGCGTAATAATTCACCGTAATAATGAGGATGAGAGATATTAATGTGAAGAAACAGAAACATCCAAAGAATATTATGTATCATTTTAAACTACATAAATATTATAACGAAATACTGATAAAATTAAGCAGTAACTTTATGTATAAACTGTTTAGTTGTGTCGCATCTTGACTCTTGAACAGTCACTTCTGGGGCGTAATTAACACTTAGTTGAGATGAACTCTCCAGGCGCTATATGACCCCCTACGGGATTAGCGCTTCCCCAGGAATATTATTCAAATATATACCCCTAGCATCAGAAGTAGCAGTCTACTGAGATTGTTCAGGTTTGACTGATAGTCATTCGGGTCGTAATCTACACTGTAGTAAACGTCCACGATGGAATAGGAGGTTATGAGCGGAGTCGTGTACACTGACTCACGTCACGAGAAAGTATAACATTTGCCCTGACAAATAAAATCTCACCTGTGAATTACAAGACTCACGAAATCGTACTGACACGATTGCAAACAAATTACGGTACGGGTGGGGGTTGAACTCGCGGCAAATGAGTCGTAAAACTCCAGGCCCGTGCGTAAGCCAGCTGGTTGCGATGCGACCCACACCAGTCGACTAACACCCAGGATGCGACCCACACCAGTCGACTAACACCCAGGATGCGACCCACACCAGTCGACTAACACCCAGGTACACATTTTAGCACTGATGGTTGAACATAGACAACTGGTATAAGGAAACACGCCCGATGTTTCTACCCTTACCGGTAATCGAACCCGGGATCTCAGCGTGTGAAGCGAGAGCTTTTGCCACCAGGCCACGGGCCACCGTGGCCTGGTGGCAAATGGTCCGACTTGGACCATTAACTAGTCACACACTAACACACGAAGGTGTGCTAGTGAGCGACCTCATCTCGAATATATATATAATTATATATATATATATATATTATATATATATATATATATATATATTATATATATATATATATATAATTTATATAATAATTTTAATGGCACCCTTATCTTCGTGTGTTAGTGTGTGACTAGTTATCTTATGTGCAGGTAATTTGAGATCTTGGCTTTGGTGGATTAACCTCGGCTAATAGTCAGTCTCACAGATGGATCCATCCTCACCCTCTGCCCAGTAAGTGTGTTGCTAAATCAATACAGAAAATTTACGTCCACAAATAAACATAATAATACAGGTATTGTTAGCGCCAGGATCCGAGATGAACTGAGGTAGGACAACAGCTCTTACTTGTAAATTGCTTGCAGGAACTCTTACATTAACTCTTGTGAAACCCGAGAGAGAGAGAGAGAGAGAGAGATGAGGAGGAGAGAGAGAGAGGAGAGAGTAGTAGGAAGGAGAAAGAGATGAGAGAGGATGAGAGAGAGAGAGAGAGAGAGAGGCGGTGTAGGAAGGGGAAAGGATGAGAGGGTGAATAAGATTGAATCCTCCTCGTGATTGACGCATCGCCTGATCCTCTTTTATCGTTTCCAACTCCACCTGTAATTAACAATGATCAGATATTAAGAAGGATTAACCTTAGGAATCCTTAAATACCGCTCACGGCTCACGCAAGGGGTTTAGAGTTTTATTTTTTCCCTTACAAGAAGGATTTAATCTCGTTGTGTCTAATCAAAGTTTGCGTGTGTTGGTTGGCTGGATTCCTCGTTTGTATCTCTTGAAATCCGATCCTATCTATTTTATTTCATCATTTGCCTCAATATTTCATTGCTTAAATGTCATTATTTTTGGGTATTTCGCTGAAACACGCGACGATAATTCAAGTTAAAGCGGCATTATATTTTCTTGATATTCCCCTGGATGAATTAATTAAAACAATGTTTACCGTTGTTTAACTTTCCTTTTTTCATATTATATTTTATATATATATATATATATATATATATATATATATATATATATATATATATATATATATATATATATTTTTTATTATCACACTGGCCGATTCCCACCAAGGCAGGGTGGCCCGAAAAAGAAAAACTTTCATCATCATTCACTCCATCACTGTCTTGCCAGAAGGGTGCTTTACACTACAGTTTTTAAACTGCAACATTAACACCCCTCCTTCAGAGTGCAGGCACTGTACTTCCCATCTCCAGGACTCAAGTCCGGCCTGCCGGTTTCCCTGAATCCCTTCATAAATGTTACTTTGCTCACACTCCAGCAGCACGTCAAGTATTAAAAACATTCGTCTCCATTCACTCCTATCAAACACGCTCACACATGCCTGCTGGAAGTCCAAGCCCCTCGCACACAAAACCTCCTTTACCCCCTCCCTCCAGCCTTTCCTAGGCCGACCCTTACCCCGCCTTCTTTCACTACAGACTGATACACTCTTGAAGTCACTCTGTTTCGCTCCACTCTCTCTACATGTCCGAACCACCTCAACAACCCTTCCTCAGCCCTCTGGACAACAGTTTTGGTAATCCCGCACCTCCTCCTAACTTCCAAACTACGAATTCTCTGCATTATATTCACACCACACATTGCCCTCAGACATGACATCTCCACTGCCTCCAGCCTTCTCCTCGCTGCAACATTCATCACCCATACTTCACACCCATATAAGAGCGTTGGTAAAACTATACTCTCATACATTCCCCTCTTTGCCTCCAAGGACAAAGTTCTTTGTCTCCACAGACTCCTAAGTACACCACTCACCCTTTTCCCCTCATCAATTCTATGATTCACCTCATCTTTCATAGACCCATCCGCTGACACGTCCACTCCCAAATATCTGAATACATTCACCACCTCCATGCTCTCTCCCTCCAATCTGAAATCCAATCTTTCATCACCTAATCTTTTTGTTATCCTCATAACCTTACTCTTTCCTGTATTCACTTTTTAATATATATATATATATATATATATATTATATATATATATATATATATATATATATATATATATATATACACACACATAGAGAGAGAGAGAACACGAATTTAAGGCAATGATAAACGTCGAAAACATAAAGGAATCCTAAAAGAAGAGACAGTGAAACAATGAGTGAGAGTAACAGCAAATTTTACAGAAATTAAGGAACATGCTCAAGCCCTTGGAACTCAAAACCTCTTTAACCCCGTCCTTCCAACCCTCTCTGGGAACAACCATTGCCCCTCCATCTTTCCACCCCAGATTTATACACCCTCTTGGTCATCCTATTGTCCCATTCTCTCTAAATGCTCAAACTACGTCAACACACTCATTTCAGCCCTCAGCCAACTCAGTCTTAAATCTGCACAATATTGTCGCAACACATCACTCAAAATTAGTGCTCTGAAGCGCACTTTAGCAGAATAAGAGCAGCAGCCCAGGCACTGCTTGCAAATGCGAGACACACATTCAAAAACCTAGAGATATAACGTTCAAAATACACTTTAGAATACATGTGTGGAACTTTCACGTAGTACAACTTGAGTAAGTTGAATCCAAACTGGTCTCTGAACAAAGGGAAATAAGCTGTCTAAAAATAATTAGAGAGATTTTCCCTCTCACTGGAAAAATGAAAGAGGGTGCGACTGCGACATACATAATAGCTCGGGAAATTGAGAGGGTTGACAAGGACAGGTTGTTTTCCAGAGATACAACAGAGACACGAGGTTATGGTTGGAAACTGCACACTCACCTGTGTCACAGGAATATTAGATATGCAACATAAAGGTCATTAAAGCGGAATGGCCAGTCAGTCGAAAGTATGGAGGCGGGACCAAGACCCAGCGACCATCCACTACAAACTCCAGTTCTGTAATTTATAAACTGTAGTAGTTACACGAGTTTATTTATACTCAAGCACCAGCGTTTTGTTTTAAACACACACACACACACACACACACACACACACACACACACACACACACACACACACACACACACACACACACACACACACACACACACACACGTACCTTGCATGCCAATATCCATTAACCACTTCGCACATGCGACCCATAAAAGTCACTTTAACGGCAAGTGACAGTTTGTTTAAGCAGTATTATCTGGCGGTGGCTTAGCAGTGTGTTGCCTCGGCTAACAGCTGTGACGGAGTGCCCAAAGTGGGCCATTAGACGGCCCGACCACACAACTACCATCGTCCCCGCGGCGAACGAGTCTCTTTTGTTTGTTGTTCAACTCTTAAAACCTTAGGTTTTAAGGATTCTGAACGTGTCCAGTATGGCGGCTTCTGAGATCTCCATTTTTATTGTCTCTACGTAAGAGATTTATGGTTGCCAGTTGAACGCTGAATGTAATTTGAGACAAAATATTGTTGAGTTCAAAATGTAATTGCATGCAAAACACATTGACACTTGTGAAAATAATCCTGGAGAGGTGGACAGCAGGCTTGTAATCTAGTTTTGTGAGTAGATTACTTCTGTAATCTAGTCACAAGACTAGATTACAGAAGTAAGAGAGTTCTTGTATTTATTACAGTGGGAAAGACAATGAATCAGATGATGGAGTACCTAGCCAGAATGTGCCAGGAGGCAAGCAATGAATTCTTACACAAAAAGAAGAAGCCAAGGGAAGAAGAAAGAAAGAGAGACTGTTGTTTATCTGACGATGTAGGGAGGCTATGGCAAGAGGCACAAGAGCGCCAAAAAAATGGAGAAACCAGTGACGGCATACCCGGAAATGAACACGTTCCATTAAGGAGAGAAACTGAACGGTGATTAAACTGAGAATGGCACAGCGACAAAAATTATATCTGACCTGAGACAGCTACGCAGCCGATCAGAAGGAAAACGAGAAAATGTAAGGGAAGTACTAAGAAATCTGCGAGGAACTGAGCAAAAGATTCGAGAGTGTGTTCATGTTGTGATCAGGGAGATGAGCAGAGTTGAAGGATCAAAGATTCACCAGTAGATACCAGACACCAGGCACACAACAGGTGAAGAACTTACTGAATAACTGATTATATAAAAGCAGTGGCACCTGGTAACGTGTTATCAGGGATGCTGAGAGAGGAAGCAGAAATCTGGTTCATCTTGCTGGTCTGTATTATTATTATTATTATTATTATTATTATTATTATTATTATTATTATTATTATTATTATTATTATTATTATTATCATTATTATTATTATTATTATTAAAAAATTGTTGCAACCACCGTCATTTTTTTTACTATCGAAAAATCAAAGAAGTCGGTCTATAAGGTTTGATATATATAGAAAACTATAGAACATACATTCTGGGTCGTGATAGACTCGCTATAACGAGGTAAAAGATAGCACATGGAGGGAGAGATCTGAGATACGCAGAGGCAGGGAATAACCAGAGGCAGGGAATAACCAGAGGCAGGAAATTCTGACGCACGAAATAATCAGGGGCAGGGAATAATCAGAGGCAGGGAATAATCAGAGGCAGGGAACAATCAGGCAGGGAACAATCAGAGGCACGGAATAAGCAGAGGCAGGGGACAATCAGAGGCAGGGAATAATCAGAGGAAGGAACAATTAGAGGAGGGGAATAATCAGAGGCAGGGAATAACCAGAGCTTTCACTATCTCATGGGTCACTGATATAGTGAATGTGAATACATAGAGGAACTATGTAACATATAATACATCGCTCTGTGTAGAGGTGTATTAAGCTGGTGTTTTCCCCTCTGTGTAAAGCTCTATTAAGCTGGTGTTTTCCCCTCTATGTGGACCTTTATCAAGTTAATGTTTAGCTCTATGTATATCTTCATCAAGTTAGTGTTTAGCTCTGTGTAGAGCTTTATCAAGTAAGCTCGGCTGTGTCTTTGCTTCTTGATTCTAAGTCCCGGCTTTGTGTATGTAAACACTGGTCTCACCCAGTGTAGTGTTCAATGATCTCATGATCAGAACACGCGAGACTGTGTGGCCCCTAGCTGTCTCACCTCACCCTGGCTGTCTCTCACCTCTCCTGACCCTGGCTGTCTCTCACCTCTCCTGTCCCTGGCTGTCTCTCACCTCTCCTGACCCTGGCTGTCTCTCACCTCTCCTGACCCTGGCTGTCTCTCACCTCTCCTGACCCTGGCTGTCTCTCACCTCTCCTGTCCCTGGCTGTCTCTCACCTCTCCTGCCCCGGGGCTGTCTCTCACCTCCCCTGACCCTGGCTGTCTCTTACTTCTCCTGACCCTGGCTGTCTCTCACCTCTCCTGACCCTGGCTGTCTCTTACCTCTCCTGACCCGGGGCTGCCCTCTCACCTCTCCTGCCCCTGGCTGTCTCTCACCCTCTCCTGCCCCTGGCTGTCTCTCCCCTCCTCCTGTCCCCTGGCTGTCTCTCATCTCCTGACCCTGGCTGTCTCTACTCTTCCTGACCCTGGCTGTCTCTCACCTCTCCTGACCCTGGCTGTCTCTCACCTCTCCTGACCCTGGCTGTCTCTCACCTCTCCTGACCCTGGCTGTCTCTCACCTCTCCTGTCCCTGGCTGTCTTCACCTCTCCTGTCCCTGGCTGTCTTAAAACCTCTCCTGACCTGGCTGTCTCTCACCTCTCCTGACCCTGGCTGTCTCTCACCTCTCCTGACCCTGGCTGTCTCTCACCTCTCCTGACCCTGGCTGTCTCTCACCTCTCCTGACCCTGGCTGTCCCTCACCTCTCCTGACCCTGGCTGTCTCTCACCTCTCCTGACCCTGGCTGTCTCTTACCTCTCCTGACCCTGGCTGTCTCTCACCTCTCCTGCCCCTGGCTGTCTCTTACCTCTCCTGACCCTGGCTGTCTCTCACCTCTCCTGACCTGGCTGTCTCTCACCTCTCCTGACCCTGGCTGTCTCTCACCTCTCCTGTCCTGGCTGTCTCTCACCTCTCCTAAACCCTGGCTGTCTCTCACCTCTCCTGACCCTGGCGTCTCTCACCCTCTCCTGACCCTGGCTGTCTCTCACCTCTCCTGACCCTGGCTGTCTCTCACCTTTTCCTGACCCTGGCTGTCTCTCACCTCTCCTGTCCCTGGCTGTCTCTCCACCTCTCCTGTCCCTGGCTGTCTCTCACCTCTCTGACCCTGGTGTCTCTCACCTCTCCTGACCCTGGCTGTCTCTCACCTCTCCTGACCCGGCTGTCTCTCACCTTCCTGTCCCTGGCTGTCTTCACCCTCCTGACCCTGGCTGTCTCTCCCCTCTCCTGACCCTGGCTGCTCTCACCTCTCCTGACCCTGGCTGTCTCTCACCTCTCCTGACCCTGGCTGTCTCTCCCCCTCCTGACCCTGGCTGTCTCTCACCTCTCCTGTCCCTGGCTGTCTCTCACCTCCCCTGTCCCTGCTGTCTCTCACCTCTCCTGACCCTGGCTGTCTCTCACCTCCCCTGACCCTGGCTGTCTCTCACCTCTCTTGACCTGGCTGTCTCTCACCTTCCTGTCCCTGGCCTGTCTCTCACCTCTCTGACCCTGGCTGTCTCTCACTCTCCTGACCCTGGCTGTCTCTCACCTCTCTGACCCTGGCTGTCTCTCACCTCTCCTGACCCTGCTGTCTCTCACCTCTCCTGACCTGGCTGTCTCTCACCTCTCCTGTCCCTGGCTGTCTCACCTCTCCTGACCCTGGCTGTCCTCACCTCTCTGACCCTGGCTGTCTCCTCACTCTCCTGACCCTGGCTGTCTCTCACCTCTCCTGTCCCTGGCTGTCTCTCACCTCTCTGACCTGGCTGTCTCTCACCTCTCCTGACCCTGGCTGTTCTCTCACCTTCACTGACCTGGCTGTCTCTCACCTCTCCTGTCCTGGCTGTCTCTCACCTCTCCTGTCCCTGGCTGTCTCTCACCTCCCTGACCCTTGGCTGTCTCTCACCTCTCCATGACCTGGCTGTCTCTCACCTCTCCTGACCCTGGCTGTCACGTCCACCTTCCTGACCCTGGCTGTCTCTCACACTCTCTGACCCTGGCTGTCTCTCACTCTCCTGTCCCTGGCTGTCTCTCACCTCTCCTGACCCTGGCTGTCTCTCACCTCTCCTGTCCCTGGCTGTCTCTCACCTCTCCTGACCCTGGCTGTCTCTCACCTCTCCTGACCCTGGCTGTCTCTCACCTCTCCTGACCTGGCTGTCTCTCACCTCTCCTGACCCTGGCTGTCTCTCACCTCTCCTGACCCTGGCTGTCTCTCACCTCTCCTGACCTGGCTGTCTCTCACCTCTCCTGACCCTGCTGTCTTCACCTCTCCTGTACCCTGGCTGTCTCTCACCTCTCCTGTCCCTGGCTGTCTCTCACCTATCTTGATCAGACCTGACCTCTAGCGTTCTCCCATTTTATTTTTAATTCGTGACTTGAAAATGGCTCAAGACGGACCGTAACATCATATATTTTAATTTTTCTTTTAATCTCCAATTTTGAGTTATGAATGCGCGCGCGCACGCACGCAAGCACGGACGCGCGGACGCACGGACGCACGCACGCACGCACGCATGGACGCACGCACACACACACACACACACACACAACACACACACACACACACACACACACACACACACACACACACACACTTCAGTCACAGAGTAGTCAGGAAGTGGAATAGTTTGGGAAGCGATGTAGTGGAGGCAGGATCCATACATAGCTTTAAGTAGAGGTATGATGAAGCTCACGGTTCAGGGAGAGTGACCTAGTAGCGACCAGCGAAGAGGCGGGGCCAGGAGCTAGGACTCGACCCCTGCAACCTCAACTAGGTGAATACAACTAGGTGAGTATACACACACACACACACACACACACACAACACACACACACAGCATGCACGTATGCATACACGCACGCATACACAACAGGCCTAATGTTAACTCGACATGTGCCTAGGACACAATGGTAACTAACCTGACACTGTGACAAAAAGCACTCTCTTAAAAACCCACCCAAATGGTAAGGCCACTTAACCTTACCTATCTATCTCTCTCTTCCCGTCTACCCACAACCTTTATCACTGCGCTATCTTACCCTCATTCGTTTCCCCTCGCCCCAATTCTTGTAATCCCTCTTATGAACTAACTTCCCCTTTACCCCCCAAGCAATTTTTAATTGCTTGGGAGTAAAGAATATTAATATTATCTTATATTATTATTATTATGATTATTATTATTTATATTATTATTATTATTATTATTAATATTTTATTTTATTATTATTATTTTATTATTATTAAATTTTCATATTATTATTATTATTATTATTATTATTATTATGATTATTATTATTATTATATTATTATTATTATTACTATTATTATTAGGAGGGGGCGCTAAAGTCGTAGGGGGGTTATACATTACTTGGGAAATGAGAGGCAGTGAGGTTGCATGTGGAGAGTAGCTCCAGTTACTTGGATCAAGAGCCCTTGAAGGTGTCTCTTGCAAGGCGCTGGGATGTCTGGTTAGTTTCTTCTGTTTCAGCCAATATTTTACCACCCAGGAAATTGAATGTTCTTGAAAAGTTACAGTTGGTATCTGAAGCCTGAGTGAGAGGTGCCAAGCTGGCTTCAAGCTTATTAAGAAGCCTGAGTGAGAGGTGCCAAGCTGGCTTCAAGCTTATTAAGAAGCCTGAGTGAGAGGTGCCAAGCTGGCTTCAAGCTTATTAAGAAGCCTGAGTGAGAGGTGCCAAGCTGGCTTCAAGCTTATTAAGAAGCCTGAGTGAGAGGTACCAAGCTGGCTTCCAAGCTTATTAAGAAGCCTGAGTGAGAGGTGCCAAGCTGGCTTCAGCTTATTAAGAAGCCTGAGTGAGAGGTGCCAAGCTGGCTTCAAGCTTATCAAGAGCCTGAGTGAGAGGTGCCAAGCTGGCTTCAAGCTTATTAAGAAGCCTGAGTGAGAGGTGCCAAGCTGGCTTCAAGCTTATTAAGAAGCCTGAGTGAGAGGTGCCAAGCTGGCTTCAAGCTTATTAAGAAGCCTGAGTTAGAGGTCCCAAGCTGGCTTCAAGCTTATTAAGAAGCCTGAGTGAGAGGTGCCAAGCTGTCTTCAAGCTTTTAAGGAAGCCTGAGTGAGAGTGCCAAGCTGGCTTCAAGCTTACTTAGATAGCCTGAATGGAGGTGCAAGCTGGCTCAAATTATTAAGAAGCCTGGTGATAGTGCCAAGCTGGTTTCAAGCTTATTAAAGCCTGTTTGAGGTGCCAAGCTGGCTTCAAGCTTATTAAGAAGCCTGATGAGAGGTGCCAAGCTGCTTCAAGCTTATTAAGAAGCTTGAGTGAGATGTGCCAAGCTTTCTTCAAGCTTATTAAGAAGCCTGAGTGAGAGGTGCCAAGCTGGCTTCAAGCTTATTAAGAAGCTTGAGTGAGAGGTGCCAAGCTGGCTTCAAGCTTATTAAGAAGCCTGAGTGAGAGGTGCCAAGCTGGCTTCAAGCTTATTAAGAAGCCTGAGTGAGAGATGCCTAGCTGTCTTCAAGCTTATCAGGAAGCCTGGAAGAGAAATGCCAAGCTGTCTTCAAGCTTATTAGGAAGCCTGAGTGAGAGGTGCCAAACTGGCTTCAAGCTTATTAAGAAGCTTGAGTGAGAGGTGCCAAGCTGGCTTCAAGCTTATTATGAAGCCTGAGTGAGAGGTGCCTAGCTGGCATCAAGCTTATTAAGAAGCCTGAGTTAGAGGTGCCAAGCTGGCTTCAAGCTTATTAAGAAGCCTGAGTGAGAGGTGCCAAGCTGGCTTCAAGCTTATTAAGAAGCCTGAGTGAGAGGTGCCAAGCTTCTTCAAGCTTATTAAGAAGCCTGAGTGAGAGGTGCCAAGCTGGCTTCAAGCTTATTAAGAAGCCTGAGGGAGAGATGCCAAGCTGGCTTCAAGCTTATTAAGAAGCCTGAGTGAGAGGTGCCAAGCTGGCTTCAAGCTTATTAAGAAGCCTGAATGAGAGGTGCCAAGCTGGCTTCAAGCTTATTAAGAAGCCTGAATGAGAGGTGCCAAGCTGGCTTCAAGCTTATTAAGAAGCCTGAATGAGAGGTGCCAAGCTGGCTTCAAGCTTATTAAGAAGCCTGAGTGAGAGGTGCCAAGCTGGCTTCAAGCTTATTAAGAAGCCTGAATGAGAGGTGCCAAGCTGGCTTCAAGCTTATTAAGAAGCTTGATTGAGAGGTGCCAAGCTGTCTTCAAGCTTATTAAGATGCCTGAGTGAGAGGTGCCAAGCTGGCTTCAAGCTTATTAAGAAGCCTGAGTGAGAGGTGCCAAGCTGGCTTCAAGCTTAATTAGAAGCCTGAATGAGAGGTGCCAAGCTGGCTTCAAACTTATTAAGAAGCCTGAGTGATAGGTGCCAAGCTGGTTTCAAGCTTATTAAGAAGCCTGTGTGAGAGGTGCCAAGCTGGCTTCAAGCTTATTAAGAAGCCTGAGTGAGAGGTGCCAAGCTGGCTTCAAGCTTATTAAGAAGCTTGAGTGAGATGTGCCAAGCTTTCTTCAAGCTTATTAAGAAGCCTGAGTGAGAGGTGCCAAGCTGGCTTCAAGCTTATTAAGAAGCTTGAGTGAGAGGTGCCAAGCTGGCTTCAAGTTTATTAAGAAGCCTGAATGAGAGGTGCCAAGCTGGCTTCAAGCTTATTAAGAAGCTTGATTGAGAGGTGCCAAGCTGTCTTCAAGCTTATTAAGATGCCTGAGTGAGAGGTGCCAAGCTGGCTTCAAGCTTATTAAGAAGCCTGAGTGAGAGGTGCCAAGCTGTCTTCAAGCTTATTAAGAAGCCTGAGTGAGAGGTGCCAAGCTGGCTTCAAGCTTAATTAGAAGCCTGAATGAGAGGTGCCAAGCTGGCTTCAAACTTATTAAGAAGCCTGAGTGATAGGTGCCAAGCTGGTTTCAAGCTTATTAAGAAGCCTGTGTGAGAGGTGCCAAGCTGGCTTCAAGCTTATTAAGAAGCCTGAGTGAGAGGTGCCAAGCTGGCTTCAAGCTTATTAAGAAGCTTGAGTGAGATGTGCCAAGCTTTCTTCAAGCTTATTAAGAAGCCTGAGTGAGAGGTGCCAAGCTGGCTTCAAGCTTATTAAGAAGCTTGAGTGAGAGGTGCCAAGCTGGCTTCAAGCTTATTAAGAAGCCTGAGTGAGAGGTGCCAAGCTGGCTTCAAGCTTATTAAGAAGCCTGAGTGAGAGATGCCTAGCTGTCTTCAAGCTTATCAGGAAGCCTGGAAGAGAAATGCCAAGCTGTCTTCAAGCTTATTAGGAAGCCTGAGTGAGAGGTGCCAAACTGGCTTCAAGCTTATTAAGAAGCTTGAGTGAGAGGTGCCTAGCTGGCATCAAGCTTATTAAGAAGCCTGAGTTAGAGGTGCCAAGCTGGCTTCAAGCTTATTAAGAAGCCTGAGTGAGAGGTGCCAAGCTGGCTTCAAGCTTATTATGAAGCCTGAGTGAGAGGTGCCTAGCTGGCATCAAGCTTATTAAGAAGCCTGAGTTAGAGGTGCCAAGCTGGCTTCAAGCTTATTAAGAAGCCTGAGTGAGAGGTGCCAAGCTGGCTTCAAGCTTATTAAGAAGCCTGAGTGAGAGGTGCCAAGCTTCTTCAAGCTTATTAAGAAGCCTGAGTGAGAGGTGCCAAGCTGGCTTCAAGCTTATTATGAAGCCTGAGTGAGAGGTGCCTAGCTGGCATCAAGCTTATTAAGAAACCTGAGTTAGAGGTGCCAAGCTGGCTTCAAGCTTATTAAGAAGCCTGAGTGAGAGGTGCCAAGCTGGCTTCAAGATTATTAAGAAGCCTGAGTGAGAGGTACCAAGCTGGTTTCAAGCTTATTAAGAAGCCTGAGTGAGAGGTGCCAAACTGGCTTCAAGCTTATTAAGAAGCTTGAATGAGAGGTGCCAAGCTGTCTTTAAGCTTATTAAGAAACCTGAGTGAGAGGTGCCAAGCTGGCTTCAAGTTTATTAAGAAGCCTGAGTGAGAGATGCCAAGCTGGCTTCAAACTTATTAAGAAGCCTAAGTGAGAGGTGCCAAGCTGGCTTCAAGCTTATTAAGAAGCCTGAGTGAGAGGTGCCAAACTGGCTTCAAGCTTAATTAGAAGCCTGAATGAGAAGTGCCAAGCTGGCTTCAAGCTTATTAAGAAGCTTGATTGAGAGGTGCCAAGCTGTCTTCAGGCTTATTAAGAAGCTTGAGTGAGAGGTGCCAAGCTGTCTTCAGGCTTATTAAGAAGCCTTAGTGAGAGGTGCCAAGCTGGCTTCAAGCTTATTAAGAAGCTTGAGTGAGAGGTGCCAAGCTGTCTTCTAGCTTATTAAGAAGCCTGAGTGAGAGGTGCCAAGCTGGCTTCAAGCTTATTAAGAAGTCTGAGTGAGAGGTGCCAAGCTGGCATCAAGCTTATTAAGAAACCTGAGTGAGAGGTGCCAAGCTTCTTCAAGCTTATCAAGAAGCCTGAGTGAGAGATGCCAAGCTGTCTTCAATCTTATCAGGAAGCCTGGGGAGAGATGCCAAGCTGTCTTGAAGCTTATTAGGAAGCCTAGAGAGAGGTACCAAGCTTCCTTCAAGCTTTTCATGAAATCTCAAATAAGAGGTGACAAGCTGCCTTAAGCTTACCAAGAAGCCTCACATAAGAGATGTCAATCTGCCTTCAAGCTTAACAAGAAGCCTCACATAAGAGGTGTCAAGCTGCCTTCAAGCTTACCAAGAAGCCTCTGGTATGCAGTTACTGGAGCCTCTACCTCCCTATAATTAAGACTGATATATCAATGATCTTTATGTGTGCGAATGTGTAATTTCGTTCTATAATTCGTGGGAGGGAGGGCAGTGCCCGTCGCTGTCATGCACTCCCATTCACCCGTCATGTGAATTACTTCAGTCAAGCTTACTACTGACCGCAGTCAATTGTACTACGATTCTCGACAACAGTCAAGAAACGTTAACAGGATAACGGTAATGGTATCTGATACCGATACGATTGTGAATCAGACATTTGTCCAACACATGGGTATCACTTTTCTGAAGACATTTCGCCAGCCAGTGACTTCATTAATTCAATGTAGAGTTTAGTAACTGAACGCAGTAGAAACTAAGGTAATCAGTCCCCTCTGCCTAGAAGTATTAGAAATTGGAGACAGAAGACGAGGTAATCAGTCCCTCAGCCTGTGTGTTCACCACCCTAGTCTTGATGAATCTGATTTATTATAATTATTATTATTATTATTATCTTTATTATTTAATTATTTGATTATTTATTATTATCTTATCTTTATTATTATTTTATTATTATTATTATTATTATTATTATTATTATTATTATTATTATTATTATTATTTATTATTATTTTTATTATTATTATTATTTTATTATTATTATTATTATTATTTTTATTACTATATTATTATATTCAGTGGGAAGCGCTTAACTCATAGGAGCCATACAGGACCTGGAAAATGGGTGATAATCTTGAATGTTTCATGGAAGGGGGACTATTACCTTCAATTCCTTGGATCCAAAGCCCCGTCCCTCACTAGCATATGTTGTGCTTAAATAACAGTGACTTTGTGCAGAGCGAAACGTTGTCTATAATGCAGGTTTGGTGTGTAGCAAGTATTTACCTACCACACTGGTCCATCATACCTGTCATTTAGCATGTTATGGGACTGGTTTCTGTGTTGTAAACATGCAGTGAGGCTCAGTCTGCCTATTTAGTGTAAGTGCATACCGTTATTATAGTTAATTATTGTAATTAAATTGACTTAGTGGGGATGCGTTAATGACCCAATATGACAAAACATTTGCGTATCTATTTTTTCCCCTCAGAATAAGCAAGTGGTTAAATAATTTTTTTTTAACGGTAGCAATAATTAGTGCAGACAAAATAACTAACGCAGCATCTTAGCTCGTTAGCAACTAGAATGTATAAAGAACGAAAAGGCACAATACCGTGACTGGAAGAATACACAAATAACGCTCACATAGGAGAGAGAGAAGCTTACTTCCAGTACCTAACTACCTCTGCTTCCTCTTCTCCCTTTCTTGTTCTCGTCCTTGTTATATATAATATTTTATTATATATATATATATATTATATTATATATATATATATATATATATATATATATATATATATTATATATATATATATTATATAATATATATATATATATATATATATATATCTATATATAACTAGCTACCTCACTCTCTCTGTTGCCGTTAGTCATGAGGGTAAAAATGGTTATAATTATAACATAAAATTTAAGGGGTGGACCAGTAAGCCAGCGGGGGGCCTCTGTCAGGTGACCAAACCGTCTATGACTGAGACTCCCATCAGGAAATACTTGTCCTGTTTCCTGCAAAATTATCCCTATTTTTTCTTTTAGTGTGTGTCTGTAATGGCCCCAATCGGCCCGAAAATCGTTGTAAGCTTCTCTTTCTGGTGTGGGTTTTTTGTGCAACAAAAGTGTGTTTGAATTTTTGGCAGGGGAGAACAGAAAAAAAACCCCCCTCAAAAAAATTTTAATTTTTGCTTACAAACGACACACTTTATTCAAATAAACTCAAATAAAATTAAATTTATAATTTTCAATCAAATTTTTAAAAAGCTTGCCCCACCTTACAAAATAAAAAAATATAATGTTTTAAAATTAAATCCTGCCAAATTATCAGGATAAATCTCGGCTAAATTGGCATTGATAAAAAAATTTGCCTTTAGATTTTGAGGCAAAGTTCCGGTGCACAGCACTAAAAATTGTACGTTAGCCATTTTACCAAATGTTTCTTGCTGGGTTATAAAAGTCGGCAGGTTCTGGCTAAATGCAATATATATATATATATTTATATATATATATATATTTTAATTTTATATTATATATTATATATATATTTTTATATAATATTTTTTTAAAATATATATATTTTTTTATTTCACACTGGCCGATTCCCCCCAAAGGAGGGGGGCCCGAAAAAGAAAAATTTTCACCATCATTCACCCATCCTGTCTTCCCAGAAGGGTGCTTTACCTACTTTTTTAAACGAACATTAAACACCCCTCCTTCAGAGTGCGGCACTGTACTTCCCTTTCCCCGGGGGCCCTCAAGTCCGGCCCCCGGTTCCCTAAATCCCTTCAAAAATTTTACTTTGTTTCCATTTCCCAACAGCACGTCAAGTTTTAAAAAAAATTTGTCTCCATTCCTCCTATCAAACACCCCCACGCATGCCGCTGGAAGTCCAAGCCCCTGCACAAAAAACCTCCTTTACCCCCCCCCTCCCCTTTCCCTGGGCCCGCCCCTCCCCCCGCCTTCCTTCCACTAAGATGATACACTTTTAAAGTCATTCTGTTTGCCCCATTCTCTTACATGTCCAAACCCACCTCAAAAACCCCTTTCCCTAGCCCTCGGACAACAGTTTTGGAAATCCCGACCCCTCCTAACTTCCAAACTACAAATTTCTGCTTATTTCAACCCACACTTCCCCTCAACATGACTCTCCACTGCCCCCAAGCCTTCTCCTCGCTGCAACTTTTTCACCCACGCTTTACACCCCTTAAAGCGTTGGTAAAAATATATCTTACTTCCCCTCTTTGCCCCCCAAGGACAAAGTTCTTTGTCTCCCCAGACTCCTAAGTGCCCACTCACTTTTTTCCCCCCATCAATTTTATGTTCACCTCATCTTTCATGACCCCTCCCCTGACACTTTCCCCTCCCAAAAATCTGAATATTCACCTCTTCCATACTCCTCCCTCCAATTGTATTCAAACTTTTATCACCTAAATTTTTTTTTTATTCCCCATAAACCCTTTTCTTTCCTGTATTACCTTTTTTTCTTCTTTTGCACACCTACCAAATTATCACCAATCTCTGCAACTTTTCTTCAGAAACCCCAAAAGGACTGTCATAGCAAAGAGCAGCTGTGACAACTCCATTTTGTGTGTGATTCTTTACTTTTTTTAAATCCCCCTCTTGCCCAAAACCCTGCATTTATTCTCTTACAACCCCCCTCTTAAATTTTTAAACAACCACGGTGACATCACAATCTTGTTAAGGGCCCACCTTTATGGGAAAAAATTTCCCCTTTCCCTCCCTATTACCCTCATACCCCTTTAAAAATCCCCTGTTTGAAAAAATTTTTTTTTGTTGTTGTTTGTATGTTTTCCAAATAAATGCCACAAAGACCTCTTTAGCTTAAATCTAAATATGTTCACTTATATGTTTCACTTAAACACCTGGTCCACACACCCCTTACCTTCAAAAGCCTCCTTGTTATCTGCTATCTATTCTCCGTCTTACTCTTAATTCTTTAAATTTTATAACTTACCATAACCTTACCAGGTACACAAAGACTTTCCCCTATAATTTTGCACTTCTTTTATCCCCTTTTGCCTTTATACAAAGGAATATGCATGCTCTCTGCCAATCCCTAGGTACCTTACCCTCTTCCATACATTTATTAAATAATTGCACCAACCACTCCAAAACTATATCCCCCCCTGCTTTTAACATTTCTATCTTTATCCATCAATCCCGGCTGCCTTACCCCCTTTCCTTTTTACCTACTCCCTCACGAACTTCCCCACACTCCAACTGGCTCTTCCTCACTCCTACAAGATGTTATTCCTCCTTGCCTATACACAAATCACAGCTCCCTATCTTCATCAACATTTAACAATTCCTCAAAATTTTTCCTCCATCTTCCCAATACCTCTAACTCTCCATTTAATAACTCTCCTCTCCTATTTTTAACTGACAAATCCACTTTTTCCCTCTAGGCTTTTTAACTTGTTAATCTCACTCCAAAACTTTTTCTTATTTTCAAACAAAATTTGTTGATAACATCTCACCCACTCTCTCATTTGCTCTCTTTTTACATTGCTTCACCCACTCTCTTAACTTCTCTCTTTTTCTCCATATACTCTTCCCTCCTTGCATCACTTCTACTTTGTAAAAAACTTCTCATATCCCTAACTTTTTCTCCCTTACTACTCTCTTTACATCATCATTCCACCATCGCTCCTCTTCCCTCCTGCACCCACTTTCCTGTAACCACAAACTTCTGCTGAACACTCTAACACTACATTTTTTAAACCTAGCCCATCCCTCTTCGACCCCATTGCCTATGCTCTCATTAGCCCATCTATCCTCCAATAGCTTTTTTATATCTTACCCTAACTGCCTCCTCTTTTAGTTTATAAACCTTCACCCTCTCTTCCCTGATGCTTCTATTCTCCTTGTATCCCATCTACCTTTTACCTCTCAGTGTAGTAACAACTAGAAAGTGATCTGATTATCTGTGGCCCCTCTATAAACATGTACATCCTGAAGTCTACTCAACAGTCTTTTTTCTACCAATACATAATCCAACAAACTACTGTCATTTCGCCCTACATAATATCGTGTATACTTATTTATCCTCTTTTCTTAAAATATGTATTAACCTATAACTAAACCCCTTTCTATACAAAGTTCAATCAAAGGGCCCATTATCATTTACACCTGGCACCCCAAACTTACCTACCACACCCTCTCTAAAGGTTTCTCCTACTTTAGCATTCAGGTCCCCCACCACAATACTCTCTTTATTTGGTTCAAAGGCTCCTATACATTCACTTAACATCTCCCAAAATCTCTCTCTCTCCTCTGCATTTCTCTCTTCTCCAGGTGCATACACGCTTATTATGACCCACTTCTCGCATCCAACCTTTACTTTAATCCACATAATTCTTGAATTTACACATTCATATTCTCTTTTTCCCCCTTTCCCTAACTGATCATTTAACATTACTGCTACCCCTTCCTTTGCTCTAACTCTCTCAGATATCTCCAGATTTAATCCCATTTATTTCCCCCCACTGAAACTCTCCTACCCCCTTCAGCTTTGTTTCGCTTAGGGCCAGGACATCCAACTTCTTTTATTCATAACATCAGCAATCATCTGTTTCTTGTCATCCGCACTACATCCACGCACCCTTTAAGCAACCCAGTTTTATAAAGTTTATATATATATATATATATATATATATATATTATATATATATATATTATATATACCGAATAGGCAAAACTCGCGATTTGGGCTTAAACAGCAACGCTCTTCTTGCCGGATAAGGCAAGTGAAAATTTGTGCATGCAATAATTTCATCAAAAATCATTCAGAACCTAACGAAAAAAATGTATTTCATTGTGTTTGTATATTATTAAATTATTGTAAACTTTCTAAAATTTATTTAGTTGAATTAGGTTAAATTAAATTGATCTTGTCATTAAAAGGTTAGGTAAGTTTTCTGGGGATCTTTTGGTACAAAATTATTAATTTTTGCATTAACATAAATGAAAAATATATATCTTTAAAAGTATAAGAGAAAATTTTAGAAAGGACTTAATTTTAAATGAGTTCTTGCTAATTGATCAATTTTACCTATTCGGCACGACATATATATATATATATATATATATATATATATATATATATATATATATATATATATATATTATATATATATATATATATATATATATAACTATCCAAGGACTCGAACCCATGTTACCTTGGCCCGCCTCATGTTGAGCGAAAACCACATAACGCTC
Source organism: Cherax quadricarinatus (assembly GCF_026875155.1). NCBI lineage: Eukaryota > Metazoa > Arthropoda > Malacostraca > Decapoda > Parastacidae > Cherax > Cherax quadricarinatus. Next base: position 38,978,694 of record NC_069422.1, read on the forward strand.
TAACCCACACCACCGTATGTCCTCAAATCACGGTAAAACACCTAGCTCTGCTGGGTGCGTGATTCTTGTAGGATTTGGTGGTCCTGTAGGTTAGAGCGTCATGTGGTTTTCGTTCATCATGAGACGGGCCAAGGTAACATGGGTTCGAGTCATTGGCTAGCCGCAGCGCTGTTATTGTATATATACATACATACATACTATAACATATGTATGTCATAGGAGATGGGTTGGAAGGAGAATCTAAATATTAATTTCTGGAAGCAAAATATACAGTACAAAATAGACATGGAAAATACAGTTACATACGCTAATCAAAAGATTAAAACAAATTTATAAGCTAGAAATACATACCAGTCAGGGGTTTACTGACCAAGACAGACTAATGTAATGCCAATAAAAGAAAACCAGGCCCGCCCCGGAGGCCTAAAGTTTGAGTCCAGACTTTGATTTCCTACCCCTGGAATCTCCTAACATGTAAGAGATAGGAGATAAGGTGGGAGTATCAAGCCTGGCTCATACATACAGTCACACATATCAGACCCAACTCTCACATTCAACAGTATAATCACAGGTAGAAATCTGGATCCCACGCTCGCCTCTTCGTCGTTCGACAAGTCCTTTATCTGATCCAAATATTAAATGGTAGAAATCTTCAGGTGGCATCTGGCCCACGCTGGCTGCCCATATCTCGACAGCCGTGGAGGGCACCACCAGGATACGTGTAATTATCATGATTGAGGGCGGGATACCGTTCACGCTGCTCATGAATACTCTGCTATCTCAACAGAAAGAACAAAAGTAAGTATATTTATTCCAATGAAAGGATCTCTTAAGATTAGAGAGTTTTATGATCTCTTTGTGCAGGAGAAGTTTCATCACGGCCAGGCTTACTACAGGCTTATCGTGTTTTTAGTTTAGGGTACAGTTGCATGTGATTTTCGTTCTGGGCAGATCATGAGATTCCTGGCCAAGCTGAAATGATACTGTTAAGCTGCGTACTTTCGTGTTAACTTTTAATAATTTTGCAAACGAATACTGGCGCTTAAGACGAGAGCGAGAGAGAGATAGAGAGAGAGAGAGAGAGAGAGAGAGAGAGAGAGAGAGAGAGAGAGAGAGAGAGAGAGAGAGAGGATGACTCGAGTATGGAACACATTCGTACAGCATAATGAGGTCAAAGAGATAAAGTCAGTTGATCAAATGAAAATGCTGGCCCACAGATGGCTCCAACTTCATCCTGTTCCCTACTTGTATGTCTCATAACAATAAAAATGCTTTCAAATGAGCTGATGTAGGTAACAGCTCTTAGCTTGTCAATAAAGTTAGGAATCCTTAACCTGTAAATAGCTTGTCAATAAAGCTAGGGATCCTTAACGTTGTCAAACCCTGTGTAAAAAGAGAGAGAGAGAGAGAGAGAGAGAGAGAGAGAGAGAGAGAGAGAGAGAGAGAAGAGAGAGAGAGAGAGAGAGAGAGAGAGAGAGAGAGAGGAGAGAGAGAGAGAGAGAGAGAGAGAGAGAGACTGCCCTGTTTTCTATTGTAATACATTCCATGATTTCTATGGTTTTCCTCGAAGAGGTGAACAACTGGGTGTCTGTAAGATGTAAATATATACGTAATGTGAAGTAATCGAGGAGTAAGAAACATCATTAGGATGTAAATCAATAACAGCGCCATTGAACATACGAAAATAATTATTATGAGCCAAGTAGTTAACTCTTTAGAAGTTAACTACTTTAGATGCAAACTCAGACTGCAGAGTCTGCCTTTACATCTAAACCAGTTAATGTTTCTTTCCACGAGCAACACTGATGCGGTTGTCTCAGACCGAACTGCTGCCGGTGTAGTGTGCACAGATACGCTATTTGCTGGCGAAGGTGCACTGATATGGTGTCTGTGTGCGCAGCTACCGGCCAAGACAGGTCCAACTAGCAGGAGAAACTCCAAAGGCTCTGCTGGACCGGTTTCCCCAACTCCAACAATTAATGTCTTCTATATCTCACGTATGTTTGTTATGTGATTAAATATTTTGACGTTTATGGAAGATAATAAGCTCTTACCACTTTGCAATTGACATTTCGACGAAACCGACAACGTATGGTCCATATAATTACCAATGTGATATGATCGTAGTGTGTGGGGGAGCTGTATCAGTGACAGGCACGACGGTACACTCATGCTCAGTTGTACCTCAAAGGTACCTCAGCGGTACCTCGGATGCACCTCCTGATACTGCTGGCAGGAGAAGCCACATTTCTAGTGGTGTAAAGGCAGTGGCTGCTTGTCTACTGCTTCAGGTGAAGACTTGTTAAGAAAATACATTACTCTGGGCTTGGCTGTTTCTTCTGTATGCTGCGGAGGGAGGGATGCTGACAGAGTTTAAGGAATGGGGAGAAAAAGAGTTGGTGCAGAGCAAACCTTTATTAAGTTTCCCCAAAGGAGGATACCTAATGTTTCTCACAAGGTGTTCGTTACAACTTGAGAACGGCTTCACTGATCGGCTTCAAATTAGGGAAAGATTCCTGAAAGTCGTTCTGTGTAGGGGCTAATTTGTCACTTTTATTGGAGAAATTGGAATTTTAGTTTCCTAGTGATAACTTAGATTCTTATGCCAACTCGGTAATGTTATTTTGCGTGCGTTGAAGTGGAGGAGGCTGGGCTTATTGAATACAGGGACACCATTTCCGGATAACGCAGCGACCGAAACATGTACAGTAATTATAGGAATGAGACACTTCTGCAACAAGTGTCTCACTGAGCGAAGTTCACGTCCATAATCTCGTACTTCCCAGGTAATATTTGTGATCATTTGAAGCAAGGTCTTCAGTGATCTTCAAGTTATTGACAAGGGTTTCTTTATTTGATAAGACACTCTGAATGAGACACACGCAACGAGTCTCATTCTTCAATTTGTCGGTTTTCTAAACTATTTATCGCACAGTAATTATAGGCTTCATTTATCACATAGTAATTACAGGCCTCATTTCTCTCTCTGCAGAGCGCTATCATAACTTTATACAGCTATACTATGAGCAAAAACCTTGTCTGTATAAAAGTTTTAATTTGCTCCAAGTGTCTGTATATTATACTTGTCGACAGTACCTGCCACCTACAGTGTCAAGGTATACTGAGGTGTCACGGAGCAGTGATTGAAGGGGTCAAGTATGTGTGGATTTTCCAAGATGCCAGAGATGACAGTGTATACAGTGATGATGTCTGTCATGTTACCAGCGGAAAAGTTTAATCCTAGAGAGATAAACTTGTAGAAATGGTCTTCATCCGTTATCCCTGGGTACGCTGTACCCTGTGACGACAAGTATTAAAATACAATCGTTCTAATCAGAATTTATTATTGACTCTGGGGAACATATAATGTAAGAATCAGTGAAGTGAATGCGAAGCTTATCAAAATTCGTTGTCACGACCCACACTCGTAAATACCTCACGAAGATTAAAAAGCATTATCATAACGTTACGGGATGAGTGGATTTACTCACACGGTACCGCCATTGTAACGGTGGTTCTCGCAGATGTGAGTATTATCCTACTTGTCGGTTATTTCCCTTTCTGCTGAGTCGAACTGATACTACACAAATAACCCGCACATAGAATGAAACTTATGACGACATTGCGGTCCGACATGGACCATTTACTGGTTCTATGTGCGGGTTGTTTGTGTATTGTTCCAGTTTTCGGTGTTGTGCCTTTTTATTATTTTCGAACTGACAGTATTGGTGGTAGGGAAATGAAGTGGATGTCAAAAATGATACCAATTTGTTCATGGTGATGGTAGCATACAAGGCATTAGTGGTGATGGGGGACAGACAACATTGAAGACACGTCATTATGCTGATGGCAGCATGAGAAGTTTCACATTCTCGTTATAAGAATGAAGTTGAAGGATATCTGCTTCCTGCTGCTGCCTCTTGTGTGGTTTATTCTAATGCTGATGATTCTCTCAAGGCTGCTGCTGCGTCTACTACTCTTAATGCTGCTGCTGCTGTTGCTGATGCTACTACTCTAATGCTGTTGCTCTTGCTGCGGTTAATGCTGCTGCTGCTGCTGCTGCTGCTGCTGCTGCTGCTGCTGCCACCTATACTTCTGATACTACTACATGATCAAAGTGGTCTAGGAGGCGAGACTGGGAACTAAGTGGACCCACACACCTCGGTGAAGGTCATGTGCTCACAGCGTTCGAGTAGCGAAGAAATTAAATGAAGTGGGAAATTACACACTAGAAGGCACAGTTAATTATGATTTCACAGATAAATGCGAGACAGCAGTAGTAAGACAGACCTCACTACTGTTATTTTATTATTTATATATTAATATTATTAGTGTGGGAGAAGCTATAAATAATTAAGAGCCATTACAGTGCCTAGGAAACGAGAGGCCATTAGTGCTGATACGAAGAATGTGACTAGAGCTCAAATTCCATGGATGAAGAGCCTTTCAGTAGTACCAAGACACTCCCCTTGAATGTACCCGGAGCTGGAATTCAATATTCGAATAGTCAGCTAAAATAATATTACCCTCTACAATAATATTAATTTATATTAAATGTTGGTATGTCTTGAAAAATCCTCCTCCATATCTACCCCAGTCCGGTCGTTTCCTCAAAATTTTGGAGGTTATATCGTGATGAATGAGGACGGGACCATTAGCGTCAATGCAAATCTGTTTGAGGGGCCCCCTGCGACCCTTCCTGGCCCTCACTCTGGCCCTGACATCACCACCAGTGCCTCCTCCCCTCCATTGCTCTTATGTCGTGACCATACCATTGATGCCTCTGGCACTCCTGAAGGTGACTATACGTGTAATATCACTCAGTATAATGGCTCGAACGATTCACAGTAACTGGACGGAACAATGATCCATAAGAGACTGAAACATCTTCTAGTTTCCACTTCCAAGTTTTGGGTTAATTGCGACACCAGCACATGCTTGTGTGTCTCACAAACTCTCCTCAAATGCAGCGTTGGTCGTCACTCCATCAGGCGTGATTTATCTTACAGCAAGTAGGAAGTTCCTCTCCATTACTGTGATGAAGCCGATGCTGGGCCTCACTTCCTAAACTAATCATGCCCTCCGCAATATCCACGAACCTGTCAAAGCACTTCCCGCCCTTATAAAAAAAAAATAACAACGCGGGAGGAGTGTCCTTCCAAACGTATACAAATATTACTACCGCAAAATATATTAAAAACACAAAAACTGTATATTTATATCCTCTATTGCAACACACAATTTTATCGCCATTATTCAAATTCCACAAAGTAAATATTTTAAAACGAGATGGCTGGGAACATTAATATTAAAACTGCTGAGGGCGCCGCTGTTTGGTATTGACACATTAAATTTGGTAGGAATATTGATGGTGGGCTGACCAGGCGGACATCCATCATAAAAATGGTGCCGGCTACCACAGCCCAGTGAACGCCTCTCTGCTCCACACTAACTTTTATTTCTATCCTTCTGCGTAGACCTAAGAATTTTTCCCTTCGGATGTAAAGTCTTCCTGGGTAATGTATTTTTTTTTCTAAATTTCTTGAAGTCTGATGCAAGGTAAATCTTTGATGTGCTGGCGCTATTCTTGACCAGCCACCTGTACAGAAACACCTGATCACTTTCCTGTGTTTACACACACATCTTCAGGGGAGTTAGAAAGAAGAATTAAGGAAAGCACGTTTTGTAGGTTCCTAAATGATGTGGTTCGCCGAAGCTTAAGTTAATCAATAGGAATAAAGGAGAGCCTCAACCTGCCCCACTGAACATGATCATATCTGGTAAAACTAGTAGATAAACTACGTAAGTAATCAATTATCAAATCTGTTATCAAACGTATAGTAGGAGTGACAAGATATCAATGAGTTCAACTGTGTGTATGAAATCATGTCAGTATGTCCTGCAGATATGTATATGCATGTATGTATGTATGTATGTATGTATGTATGTATTGGGATGTATGTATGTATGTATGTATGTATGTATGTATGTATATATATATATATTATAGTATATTATATATATATATATATATATATATATATATATATATATATATATATATATATATATATATATATATATATATATATATATGCAAAACAACCACTGTGAAAGAATAGAGAAATTCCAAGCGCTTTCGTGACTACTCACATTATCAATAGTTCCTTGATAATGTGAGTAGTCACGAAAGCGCTTGGAATTTCTCTATTCTTTCAGAGTGGTTGTTTTGCATATTCTGAAATTACCTGTTTACTGTGATCTTATTGCATATATATATATATATATATATATATATATATATATATATATATATATATATATATATATATATATATATATATATATATATGTCAAAACAACCATGTGAAAGAATAGAGAAATTCCAAGCGCTTTCGTGACTACTCATATATCAAGGAACTATTGATATTGAGTAGTCACGAATGCGTTGGAATTTCTCTATTCTTTCACAGTGGTTGTTTTGCATATTCTGAAATCACTGTTCACTGTGATCTTATTGCATATATATATATATATATATATATATATATATATATATATTATATATATATATATTTATATATTTATATATATATATATTTATAATATAATATGTAATAAAATACTATAATATATATTATTACTATATTATTATATATATATAGTATATATATATATTTATGTAAAATAATATATATATATATATATATAAAATATATATATATATATATATATATATATATATAAAATATATATATATATATATTGTGTGTGGTGTTTAATAATGTCGTGACGAATAGGTAAAACTGGTCAATTAGCAAGAACTCATTTAAAATTAAGTCCTTTCTAAAATTTTCTCTCATACGTTTAAAGATATATATTTTTCATTTATGTAATATAAAAAATAATAATTTTGTACCAAAAGAATCTTAGAAAACTTACCTGATCTTATTATAACAAGCTCAATTTAATTTAGTCTAGTACAACTAAATATATTTTAGATAAGTTTACAATAATTTAATAATTAATAAACACAATGAAATATATTTTTTTCGTTAGTTCCAGAATGATTTTTGCGAAATTATTACATACACAAATTTTTCCTTGCCTTATTCGGCAAGAAGAGAGTTGTTATTTAAACCAAAATCGCAAGTTTTACCTATTCGGCACGACATATATATGAGTTTAATACAGAATAGGCTAGAGTGCTATACATTATATATGCAAGACACCTAGCCACTGATGAGAGTATTATCTACATGTATAGAATGAAACCCTGAAGCTTTTCAAATGACACTTTGAAGCCTTGTGAACACATGAAATGTGTAGAGATAAATGCTAATTGCTAATAAAGGAATCGTCCGATGAAGGTGTAGCTACAAAATCGATGTTCGAGATAATCAAAACGTGCATGTTGACTGTTCATGCAGAACACCAGAACATCAACCAGGCAGACTGCTAGTGTAATGACTCTCAGTGTGATGACTCTCAGTGTGATGACTCTCAGTGTGATGACTCACAGTGTGATGACTCACAGTGTGATGACTCGCAGAGGTCTTCCGCTAAGCCAGCGGAAGACCTGGGTTATAAGACCTAAAAGTTTACCGAGTCATTACGTGACTTAAGACTCGCCCCAGTAGAAATTTTCCACTTTCTGCTGGCAAGCAAAACGCTGATCCCTTGACCGATAAGAAAGAAGCAGCTTTACTACGAAACGTATTTGGCTCTGTTTAGAGCTTCATCAAGTAATGACTTGGTAAAGCTCTACTCGAAAGGAATGCTTACATAGTTTAGACTCGACAAAAAAATTAATATAACACAAAGGTAATATTAAAGAATCCGGTTTGGCTACAGTGTTAAAAACCTGGGATAATAAATTATTGAGGGATGATAAATTAAAGAATAATGAATTGTTAACGAATATACCTTTACCTTTGATGAGTTCAGAGAGTTTTTCTACTTCCAGAGCCCGGTCTTGGGTCAAATTCGTCTGGGGCTTGCCTGGTCAACCAGACTCTTGCTGCTAGTGGCCCAATGTACCCGTATATCCATCACAGCCTAGTTGATTTGGCATCTGATGAAGATACTTTTCCAGTTTCCTTTTGAAATCACTTGTCCCTGCAGTGTTTCTGATATCTTCTGATAAGATGGTGAAAAGTCTGGGGCCACGGATATTGATACAGTGTTCCCTTATTGTGTCCATAGCGCCTCTGCTTTTCACTGGGTTTATTTTGCACTTCCTCCCATATCTCTCACTCTAATAAGTGGTTATGACAATGTGAAGATTTGAGACCAGGCACTCGAGCATTTTGCAGGTACATATTATCATGTCTCTCTCCTCCGCTCCGGTGAGCAAGTATTTATGACTTTAAGGCGTTCCCTGTAATTTTAATGATTTATTGGTTCTGTGCGGGCAATAAATATTCTCAGTATCTGTTACAGTTCAGATATCTCTCCTGCCCTGAACGGGGCCGTCAACACTAAACAATATTCCAAATGAAAGAGCATAAGCGATTTGAAAAGAGTCACAGAGTATTTGATCCACATCCATTAATTACACTTGAGGAAAAAAAATAAAAGGAAGTTAATATGAAGAAGAGCATGTACCGTAGAGGCTGACGCCGAGTCACTTAGAGATAAAAGTCACAATACCGCAAGTGGAACAGTTTACATCTAACCTACAAAGTCACAATACCTTGTCTGGAATACATCACAACAAATCAGCAGTCATAATACCATAGTTAGAACAGGTCACTGAAAAGGTTCACATAAGAAAAGATCCGTAATACGACATTTTGCTCCATTCTGAACCACTGACAAGTCACACCATTACTGAATTAACAGTGGTTCAGTATAAACCGAAGCGTTGTTAGCTTGGTCTCCCAGGTGCGAGTGAACCCGATTCACTTAACATCATTTCCCCTACTGAGAGGTACCCTGATACAGGTAAAGGGATCTTGATCCAAGGAATTGAAGTTAACTATCTTCCTGATTAAAACATGACTATAGACACCTGTACGACCCTACGGGTTTAGCTGTTTTCCAAAAATATAATAATAATAATAATAATGATAATAATAATAATAATAATAATAATAATAATAATAATAATAATAATAATAATAATAATAATAATAATAATCTGGTCAGAAAAGGCACAGAAAAAAGCTTCAAAATTAGATTTCGTCACTAATATTGTGGATTAAGTTTTCGACGGTAAAATATATTGTACATTCCTGGGCGTATATTGACTTGCTGAGGGGAATGAGGGAGTATGTATGTGATACTGACCATGTGAGGGGAATGAGGGAGTATGTATGTGATACTGACCATGTGAGGGGAATGAGGGAGAATGTATGTGATACTGACCATGTGAGGATGAGGAGTATGTATGTGTAGACCATGTGAGGGGGATGAGGGTAGTATGTATGTGATTACTGACCATGTGAGGGGATGAGGAGTAATGTATGTGATACTGACCATGTGAGGGGGATGAGGGAGTATTATGTGATATACTGACCATGTAGGGGATGAGGGAGTATAATGTGATACTGGATCCTGTGAGGGAATGAGGGGTACGATGTGATACTACCATGTTGAGGGAATGAGGGAGTAGTATGTGATACGACCATGTGAGGAGAATGAGAGAGTATGTATGTGATACTGACCATGTGAGGGGAATGAGGACTATAGTATGTGATACTGACCATGTTGAGGGGAATGAGGGTAGTATGTATGTGATACTGACCATGTGAGGGGAATGAGGGAGTATGTATGTGATACTGACCATGTGAGGGAATGAGGGAGTATGTATGTGATACTGACCATGTGAGGGGAATGAGGGAGTATGTATGTGACACTGATCATGTGAGGGGAATGAAGGAGTATGTAGTGAAACTGACCATATGAGCGGAATGAGGGAGTATGTATGTGATACTGACCATGTGAGGGGAATGAGGGAGTATGTATGTGATACTGACCATGTGAGGGAAATGAGGGAGTATGTATGTGATACTGACCATGTGAGGGGAAATGAGGGAGTATGTATGTTATAACTGACCATGTGAGGGAATGAGGGAGTATGTATGTGATACTGATCATGTGAGGGGAATGAGGGAGCATGTATGTGATACTGACCATATGAGCGGAATGAGGGAGTATGTTATGTGATACTGACATGGAGGGGAATGAGGGAGTATGTATGTGATACTGACCATGTGAGGGAAATGAGGGAGTATGTATGTGATACTGACCATGTGAGGGGAATGAGGGAGTATGTATGTGATACTGACACTTTGAGGGGAATGAGGGAGCATGTATGTGATACTGACCATGTGAGGGGGATGAGGGAGCATGTATGTGATACTGACCATGTGAGGGGAATGAGGGAGTATGTATGTGATACTGACCACGTGAGGGGAATGAGGGAGTATGAATGTGATACTGACCATGTGAGGGGAATGAGGGAGTATGTATGTGATACTGATCATGTGAGGGAAATGAGGGAGTATATATGTGATACTGACCATATAAGAGGAATGAGGGAGTATGTATGTGATTACTGACCATGTGAGGGGATGAGGGAGTATGTATGTGATACTGACCATGTGAGGGGAATGAGGGAGTATGTATGTGATACTGACCATGTGAGGGGGATGAGGGAGTATGTATGTGATACTGATCATGTGAGGGGAATGAGAGAGTATGTATGTGATACTGACCATGTGAGGGGAATGAGGAAGTATGTATGTGATACTGATCATGTGAGGGGAATGAGGGAGTATGTATGTGATTCTGACCATATGAGCGGAATGAGGGAGTATGTATGTGATACTGACTATGTGAGGGGAATGAAGGAGTATGTATGTGATACTGACCATGTGAGGGGAATGAGGGAGTATGTATGTGATACTGACCATGTGAGGGGAATGAGGGAGTATGTATGTGATACTGACCATGTGAGGGGAATGAGGGAGTATGTATGTGACACTGATCATGTGAGGGGAATGAGGGAGTATGTATGTGAAACTGACCATATGAGCGGAATGAGGGAGTATGTATGTGATACTGACCATGTGAGGGGAATGAGGGAGTATGTATGTGATACTGACCATGTGAGGGAAATGAGGGAGTATGTATGTGATACTGACCATGTGAGGGGAATGAGGGAGTATGTATGTTATACTGACCATGTGAGGGGAATGAGGGAGTATGTATGTGATACTGATCATGTGAGGGGAATGAGGGAGCATGTATGTGATACTGACCATATGAGCGGAATGAGGGAGTATGTATGTGATACTGACCATGTGAGGGGAATGAGGGAGTATGTATGTGATACTGACCATGTGAGGGAAATGAGGGAGTATGTATGTGATACTGACCATGTGAGGGGAATGAGGGAGTATGTATGTGATACTGACCCTTTGAGGGGAATGAGGGAGCATGTATGTGATACTGACCATGTGAGGGGGATGAGGGAGCATGTATGTGATACTGACCATGTGAGGGGAATGAGGGAGTATGTATGTGATACTGACCACGTGAGGGGAATGAGGGAGTATGAATGTGATACTGACCATGTGAGGGGAATGAGGGAGTATGTATGTGATACTGATCATGTGAGGGAAATGAGGGAGTATATATGTGATACTGACCATATGAGAGGAATGAGGGAGTATGTATGTGATACTGACCATGTGAAGGGAATGAGGGAGTATGTATGTGATACTGACCATGTGAGGGAAATGAGGGAGTATGTATGTGATACTGACCATGTGAGGGGGATGAGGGAGTATGTATGTGATACTGATCATGTGAGGGGAATGAGAGAGTATGTATGTGATACTGACCATGTGAGGGGAATGAGGAAGTATGTATGTGATACTGATCATGTGAGGGGAATGAGGGAGTATGTATGTGATTCTGACCATATGAGCGGAATGAGGGAGTATGTATGTGATACTGACTATGTGAGGGGAATGAAGGAGTATGTATGTGATACTGACCATGTGAGGGGAATGAGGGAGTATGTATGTGATACTGACCATGTGAGGGGAATGAGGGAGTATGTATGTAATACTAACCATGTGAGTGGGATGAGAGAGTATGTATGTGAAACTGATCATGTGAGCGGAATGAGAGAGTATGTATGTGATACTGACCTTGTGAGGGAATGAGGGAGTGTGTATGTGATACTGGCCATGTGAGGGGAATGAAGTAGCACGTATGTGATACTGACCTTGTGAGGGGAATGAGGGAGTATGTATGTGACACTGACCTTGTGAAGGGAATAATGGAGTATGTATGTGATACTGACCTTGTCAGGGGAATGAGGGAGTATGTATGTGATACTAACCATGTGAGGGAATGAGGGAGTATGTATGTGATACTAACCATGTGAGAGGAATGAGGGAGTATGTATGTGATACTGGCCATGTGAAGGGAATAAGAGAGTATGTATGTGATACTGACCTTCTGAGGGGGAATGAGGAAGTATGTATGTGATACTTACCATGTGAGGAGAATGAGGGAGTATGTATGTGATACTGACCATGTGCAGGGAATGAGGGAATATGTATGTGATACTGACCTTGTGAAGGGAATGAGGGAGTATGTATGTGATACTGACCGTGTTAGGGGAATGAGGGAGTATATATGTGATACTGACCTTGTGAGGGGAATGAGGGAGTATGTATGTGATACTGACCATGTGAGGGGAATGAGGGAGTATGTATGTGATACTGACCTTGTGAGGGGAATGAGGGAGTATGTATGTGATACTGGCCATGTGAGGGGAATGAAGTAGCATGTATGTGGTACTGACCTTGTGAGGAAAATGAGGGAGTATGTATGTGATACTAACCTTGTGAAGGGAATAAGGGAGTATGTATGTGATACTGACCTTGTGAGGGGAATGAGGGAGTATGAATGTGATACTAACCATGTGAGGGGAATGAGGAAGTATGTATATGATACTGGCCATGTGAAGGGAATAAAGGGGTATGTTTGTGATACTGACCTTGTGAGGGGAATGAGGGAGTATGTATTTGATACTTACCATGTGAGGGAATGAGGGAGTATGTATGTGATACTGACCATGTGAGGGGAATGAGGGAGTATGTATGTGATTCTGACCTTGTGAGGAGGATGAGGGAGTATGTATGTGATTCTGACCATGTGAGGGGAATGAGGGAGTATGTATGCGATACTGACCATGTGAGAGGAATGAGGGAGTATGTATGTGATACTGACCTTGTGAGGGGAATGAGGGAGTATGTTTGGGAAACTGACCATGTAAGGGGGATGAGGGAGTATGTATGTGATACTGACCATGTGAGGGGGATGAGGGAGTATGTATGTGATACAGACCATGTGAGGGGGATGAGAGAGTATGTATGTGATACTGACCATGTGAGGGGAATGAGGGAGTATATATGTGATACTGGACATGTAAGGGGAATGAGGGAGTTAGTTACCATTTTGTCCTAGGCACATGACGATTAGACACTAGGCCTGTGTGTGTGTGTGTGTGTGTGTGTGTGTGTGTGTGTGTGTGTGTGTGTGTGTGTGTGTGTGTGTGTGTGTGGTGTGTGTGTGTGTGTGTGTGTGTGTGTGTGTGTTCCCATCCCCTCCAATCTCAAGAATTACTGTCAATCTTTGGCAGAAGTAAAGGAGCCTTCAGACCAGCTTCCTTTTATTTACGTGTTTTCTTCCCGTTCTCTCTATTGTCCTCCAGCGACCTTTTGTAAGTATGTATGTATGTATGTATGTATGTGATGTTGACCATGTGAGAGGATGAGGGAGTATGTATGTGATACTGACCATGTGATGATAATGAGGGAGTATGTATGTGATACTGACCTTGTGAGGGGAATGAGGGAGTATGTATGTGATACTGACCATGTGAGGGAATGAGGGAGTATGTATGTGATACTAACCATGTGAGAGGAATGAGGGAGTATGTATGTGATACTGGCCATGTGAAGGGAATAAGGGAGTATGAATGTGATACTGGCCTTCTGAGGGGGAATGAGGGAGTATGTATGTGATACTTACCATGTGATGGGAATGAGGGAGTATGTATGTGATACTGACCATGTGAAGAGAATGAGGAAGCATGTATGTGATACTGACCTTGTGAGGGGAATGAGGGAATATGTATGTGATACTGACCATGTGAGGGGAATGAGGGAGTATTTATGTGATACTGAGCTTGTGAGGGGAATGAGGGAGTATGTATGTGATACTGACCACGTGAGGGGAATGAGGGAGTATGTATGTGATCCTGACCTTGTGAGGGGAATGAGGGAGTATGTATGTGATACTGGCCATGTGAGGGGAATGAAGTAGCATGTATGTGATACTGACCTTGTGAGGGAAATGAGGGAGTATGTATGTGATACTGACCTTGTGAATGGAATAAGGGAGTATGTATGTGATACTGACCTTGTGAGGGGAATGAGGGAGTATGAATGTGATACTAACCATGTGAGGGGAATGAGGGAGTATGCATGTGATACTAACCATATGAGGGGAATGAGGGAGTATGTATGTGATACTGGCCATGTGAAGGGAATAAGGGAGTATGTATGTGATACTGACCTTGTGAGGGGGAATAAGGGAGTATTCATGTGATACATATCATGTGAGGGAATGAAGGAGTATGTATGTGATACTGACCATGTGAGGGGAATGAGGGAGCATGTATGTGATACTGACCTTGTGAGGGGGATGAGGGAGTATGTATGTGATTCTGACCATGTGAGGGGAATGAGGGAGTATGTATGCGATAGTGACCATGTGAGGGGAATGAGGAAGTATGTATGTGATACTGACCTTGTGAGGGGAATGAGGGAGTATGTATGGGATACTGACCATGTAAGGGGGATGAGGGAGTATGTATGTGATACTGACCATGTGAGGGGGATGAGGGAGTATGTATGTGATACTGACCATGTGAGGGAAATGAGGGAGTATATATGTGATACTGGCCATGTGAGGGGAATGAGGGAGTATGTATGTGATGCTGACCATGTGAGGGGATGAGGGAGTATGTATGTAATACTGACCATGTGAGGATAATGAGGGAGTATGTATGTGATACTGACCATGTGAGGGGAATGAGGGAGTATGTATGTAATACTGACCATGTGAGGGGAATGAGGGAGTATGTATGTGATACTGACCTTGTGAGGGGAATGAGGGAGTATGTATGTGATACTGACCATGTGAGGGGAATGAGGGAGTATATATGTGATACTGACCTTGTGAGGGGAATGAGGAAGTATGTATGTGATACTGACCATGTGAGGGGAATGAGGGAGTATGTATGTGATACAAACACATCCCACACACTTCCCACTTCATAAAAATCTTTGAAAGAGTGCTAGGAAGCAGGATTGCAAATCACCTGGATTCCCAAAATCTGCACAATCCAGGGCAACATGTGTTCAGGGCAGGTCGCTCCTGCCTCTCACAACTACTGGATCACTATGATATCGCCTTGGATGCACTGAAAGAAAATCAGAATGCAGATGTAATATACACAGACTTTGCAAAAGCATTTGACAAATGCGATCATGGCGTAATAGCCCATATAATACGTGCTGAAGGAATAACTGGGAAAGTGGGGAGATGGATCTTCAACTTCCTAACAAATCGAACACAAAGTGTAGTGGTCAACAGAGTTAAATCGGAGGCTGCCATAGTGAAGAGCTCTGTTCCACAAGGCACTTTACTCGCTCCCATCTTATTCCTCATCCTCATATCAGACATAGACAGAGATATACATCACAGCACCGTGTCATCCTTTGCGGATGATACTAGGATCTGCATGAGGCTGTCATCTGCTGAGGACGCGGTTAACCTCCAAGAAGATATAAACAAAGTTTTCCAGTGGGCAACGGTAAACAATATGATGTTCAATGAGGACAAATTCCAACTACTCCGTCATGGAAAACTGGAGGAGATAATAACTAGAACAGAGTATACTACAAACTCTGGTCATACAATAGAGCGGAAAAATAATGTAAGGGACCTGGGAGTAGTAATGTCTGAGGATCTCACTTTCAAGGATCACAACAGTGCCACGATCGCAAGTGCAAAGAAAATGATAGGATGGATAATGAGAACGTTCAAAACGAGAGATGCCAAGCCCATGATGATCCTTTTCAAATCACTTGTTCTCTCTAGGCTGGAATACTGCTGTACATTAACATCTCCATACAAAGCAGGTGAAATCGCAGATCTAGAGAGTGTACAGAGATCCTTTACTGCACATATAAGTTCTGTCAAGCACCTTAACTACTGGGAACGCTTGGAAGCACTTGACTTGTACTCGTTGGAACGCAGGAGGGAGAGATGTATCATAATACTACACTTGGAAAATCTTGGAAGGCATGG
>NC_069422.1:39000097-39040097 GCF_026875155.1 Cherax quadricarinatus
ACATCTCGAACAATAACTCGTTATTTCCTTCCTGTTGGGTATTCCTTTATCCTGTGTCGGGCTTTCCCTGTTAATCTTTCCTGCTCCTCTGTCTTTTGTTCCAGTTTCTTGCTGAGTACTGTATCGAACTCTGTCTTGCAGCCCTAGTGAGCTCTCCTCCTCCTTCCTTCTTCAGCCGTATTACCTGGTCCCTCATAGTCGCCTTCTTTCTGATGTGGCTGCACAGCAACTTTGGCTCAGATTTGGCTTTTATTGCTTTGAATTCTCAAATTGTTGTTCAGTCTCCCTTCTTATCAAAACGTTTTAATTTATAGCTCTTAAGGTTGCTTCCCTATTCCCCAGCATTCTTTGTTTTCTATATATCTTTCATGCTCTTGTACTTTCAGCTTTTGCCTCCCTACACCTCTCGGTGAGCCAGGGGCTCATTCTGTTCTTGCCTGTGCTTCTTCCACTCCAGGGTCTGATTTTATCCTCTGCCTCCCACCTATATGCTCTATCACTTAATTTGCTGCTTCTCACTTCTCTCTGCTCAGGACTTGCTTCATGTCATCGCAGTATCCTCTTTTAAAGTTGTGTTTATCCCTTCACGTTGTGCGTTTCTCTCCACGTTACTTACACAAGGTATTCGAAACTCAACAGCGCATGGTCGCTAACAACAAGGGTCTGCGCATATTCAATGTTCCCTACATCAGAGTCGCTTAAGGTGAAAACATAGTCCTGTCTGGCTGGTTCATGGCGTCCTCCCTTCATAGTTGTGTCCCTGACATGCTGACTCGTAAAGTTTTTGACTCATGAAGTTTTCCATCACCATCTCCGACAACTTAGCTCGCCACATTTCTGGTCTCTCATGTAGCTCCAGACTTTCCTAGTCTATTTCCTTATGGTTGAAGTCTTCCTCTTTTGCATTGCTCATGTGGGTTGCTCTAGCTTCTCTGCTATATTGTCCACCATTGCACTGTTCTTATCACCATATTCCTGTTTTGGTCCTCCTACATTAACTATCCACCCTAACATTGCCTATCCACCGTCACATTAACTATCCACCCCTACATTAACTATCCACACCCGCACATTAACTATTCACCCCACATTAAATCTACCCTCATATTAACTATCACTTCTGTATTATTCACCACACAAAAGCTATCCACCCCCACATTATTTATCCACACCCCCACATTATTTATCCACGCCCCACATTAACTATCCACCCCCACATTAACTATCACTCCTACATTATTCACGACACGAAAACTATACGCCCTCACATTAACTATCCACCCCATACATTAACTATCCACCCCCACATTAACTATCTACCCCTCACATTTACTATCCATTCCCTCATGTATCCCCTCTAAATTCTTTCAGCCTGCTGTCTTATTCTTCCGGCCCTTCCTGCCTGCCGGTTTCGAATTTCCATAAAATTTGAATATTTTCTTTAATGATAAGTGCTCAATGGCAATCCATCTTTTTATGTCTGGGCCCGACTGACAGATGGCTTTCCCGCTAGTGAATCTGGCTCTTCTGAGTCGCCTCTCTACAGTGGCATTCATGAGTGGCACCCTTACTTGTAGCTGACCTGCAAGTGTGAGTGGGGAATAGGGGGTGGTCATGCATGTGCGAGTGGAAGATAGTAGGTCTTGCAAGTGTGAGTGGGGGAAGGGGATTCCTGCAAATGTGAGTGGGGAGATGGGGGTTATTAAGGCGTGAGTGGGAGGAGGAGGAGGTGGTTCCTGCAAATGTAAGTGGAGATATGGAGGTCATATAGGTGTGAGTGGGAGATAGAAAGTCCTGCAAGTGTGAGTGGTGGATGGGGGGGTTCTGCAATTGTAAGTGGGAAATGGGTAGTGCTGCAAGTGTGAGTGGGGAATGGAAAGTAAGCAGATCTGATTCAAGGAAGGGGAGGTTAGCTCCATTTCACTGAATCAAGAGTCCTCCACCAGCATTAATCATCCAATTGATGTTAGCGTACAGTAAGTGTGAGGCAGGACACAGTGTAAATCCAGCAGAAATTTGCGTAATTCTCCGAGAATTTCTAGCAACTCAACGAGAATTTCGTGTAACTCTTCAAGAATTTAGTGTAAATGTATGAGAATTTATTGCAACTTGACGTGAATCTAGTGTAAATCTACGAGAATTTAGTGTAACTACTAGAATCACAACTCTTTCTTCACTCGCTCCTAAGACGAATGGAATTACTGGAAGTTTCATTAAATTATTTTAACGTTTTCAAGAATGAGAAAGAAAATAATGGAGATGTCAAGTTCAAGGGCAATGTGTGGCGTAAATATTATAAAGAGGATTCGCAGTGTGAAAATTAGGAGGAGGTGTGGAGTTACTAAAAGTATTATTCAGAGGGCTGAGGAGGGGTTGTTGAGGTAGTTTGGTTAGTTAGAGTAGATGGAGCACAGTAGGGTGACTTGGAGGGTGTATAAATCTGTAGTGGAGGTAAGGCGGGGTAGGGGTCGTCCTAGGAAAGGATGGAGGGACGGGGTAAAAGAGGTTTTGTGTGCAAGGGGCTTGGACATCCAACGGGAATGTGTGATCGTGTTAGATAGGAGTGGAGACGAATGGTTTTTGGAACTTGACGTACTGTTAGAGTGTGAGAAGGGTAGGTAACATTTTGTGAAGGAATTCAGGGAAACCGGTTAGCCGGGCTTAAGTCCTGGAGGTGCAAAGCACAGTGCCTGCACTCTAAAGGAAGGGTTTAGGATATTTGCTGTGTGATAGAATATGATAAAGACACATAACTAAGTTTTGTTCCCACTGTGTAATTAATTTTTAACGCACAGGCCGACTCATACCGAGGTACGGTGACCTGAAAAAGCAATGGATCACATCCACCATTATTCATTCAGTGGCCGTCCTGACAGAAGCACGCAAACATTACAGGTCAAATGACAGTCTGAAATACATTCGCAAGCCCGCCTGGGTGCAGCCACTGTAACTAGCAAGCAGAATAAAGGTACCTTCCCCATATCCTTCCCTTCCATTCCCAATCACCTACCCTCTTATCTCCCCATTCACCTACCTCCTATCTCCCCATCACCTACTTGTTCCATCTCCCCATCACCTTCCTAACCCATCTCCCCATTATCTTCCCCTCATATCTCCCCATCATCCTCCCCCCACACTGGTGAAAAAGAAGCCTCATACACTGACGTCTGCGACCTTTCGTTCAATCGTCAGGAGTTTGTTAAACCGTCAGAAACTGGTCAGGTCTGGCTGTGGAGTACAAGTGAAGTGTCAGCAGCAAGTGGGGGTGTCAGCAGCAGGTGAGGTGTCAGCAGCAAGTGAAGTGTCAACAGCAAGGCAAGTGTCAGCAGCAAGTGAGGTGTCAGCAGTAGGTGAAGTGTCAGCAGCAAGTGAGGTGTCAGCAGCAGGTGAAGTATCAGCAGCAAGTGAGGTGTCAGAAGCAGGTGAAGCATCAGCAGCAAATGAGGTGTCAGCAGCAAGCGAGGTGTCAGCAGCAAGTGAGGTGTCAACAGCAAGTGAGGTGTCAGAAGCAAGCGAGGTGTCAGCAGCAAGTGAGGTGTCAGAAGCAAGTGAGGTGTCAGGAGCAGGTGAAGTGTCAGCAGCAAGTGAGGAGTCAGCAGCAAGTGAGGTGCCAGCAGCAGATGAAGTGTCAGCAGCAAGCGAGGTGTCAGCAGCAAGTGAGGCGTCAGCAACAGCAGGTGAAGTGTCAGCAGCAAGTGATGTGTCAGCAGCAAGTGAGGTGTCAGCAGCAAGTGAGGTGTCAACAGCAAGCGAGGTGTCAGCAACAAGCGAGGTGTCAGCAACAAGCGAGGTGTCAGCAACAAGTGAGCGTCAGCAGCAGTGAGTGTCAGAAGCAGTAGGTGTCAGCACAGCAGGAAGTGTCAGCAACAGTGAGGTGTCAGTAGCAAGTGAGGTGTCAGCAGCAAGCGAGGTGTCAGCAACAAGCGAGGTGTCAGCAACAAGCGAGGTGTCAGCAACAAGTGAGGTGTCAGCAGCAAGTGAGGTATCAGCAGCAGCAGGTGAAGTGTCAGCAACAAGTGAGGTGTCAGCAGCAAGTGAGGTGTCAGCAGCAGCAGGTGAAGTGTCAACAACAAGTGAGGTGTCAGCAGCAAGTGAGGTATCAGCAGGTACTGAGGTGTTACCAAGTCTACCATAACAAGCACCACGCTCCTGTTCTTAGTAACTGCGAGGTAATCGTAACGTAATTGTTCATCGTAACTATTATAGGTTTTTTAATGTATTAACATAATGTTTGTGATGCATTTTAAATTGAAATACAGTTGTAACACATTAATAACAAATAAGTTGCGTATTGTAATTTTTAAAATGAATTGTAATGTGTAAAACAACAATGGTACAAAATAACTCACCAGCGAGGTGATTGAGTTGTAAAGACAAAAGCATATTGGATAACTGTCTATAAAAAATAAGTTCGAGCTGTTTGATACTGTAATTCACAATTCTCTAACATACGTCTGTTAACTGCATAATTAACGTTTTAACAATTATACTAACTGAGTAAATTTGTAACATGTTTTTAACATCTAAGAACGTTGTGAACATATAATATAACGTTGTAAGATAATAAATTAACAAAGTAACATAACGTTTGTAACATCGTACATATCACGATGTAGCATCGTAACATAACGTTGTAACATCATAATATAACGTTTTAACATTATAACATAACATGGTAACATTGTAACATGTCGTTTTAACATCGTAACATAACGTTGTGACATCATAATATAACGTTGTAAGATAATATAACGTTGTAACAAAGTAACATAACGTTGTAACATCGTAACATAACGTTGTAACATCGTAACATAACGTTGTAACATCGTAAAATAACATTGTAACATCGTAACATAACGTTGTAACATCGTAACATAACGTTGTAACATCGTAAAATAACATTGTAACATCGTAACATAACGTTGTAACTTCGTAACATAACGTTGTAACATCGTAAAATAACATTGTAACATCGTAACATAACGTTGTAACTTCGTAACATACCGCTGCAACATCCACTTAGGCATGAGAATCTCTGTTTCTGAAGAGAGATTTTTTTTATCGGCATCTTTCATAGAAATTTCGGCAATAGGTATAATCGGAAGGTCTTTTATCTAGTTCCAGCAGCAGGAAAATAAATATTATAAAGAATTCAATACTTTATTGTTTTCCTGCACAGGATCGAGCCTCGACTGGCAACGTAGGAAAAGGGATCGAGGAAGAAGGGAGGATAGGGAATTGGGGATGGAGGGGGGTGGATTTAGGGATGTGAGGGGGTGGTGGTGGGGGACGCTCAGTGTGGGTGGGAATGTAGGGGCTGATATTAAAACATTCACTGGTGATGCCTTTGGCAGCTTTTGTTGGTGTTTGACGTTCTGTGGGGGGGAAAGATGACTGATTTTTCTACTTCAATTTAATCTATTCAGAGATGACATCGATCAATTAGGATTTTTTCCAATAAGCTGGTGCGTTATTTTTGGTAATGCGTCACAAGCGCTGACGGCCGCTGCATACCCAACACCAGAAGGGGACCATAAAAAAAACTGCAGCTCCCGTTGAATAATGTGTTTAGCATCACGAATTCGCCTTAACTCTTAGGGCGCCACTGCTTGTATCTCTCCAGACACTGGCGAGGACCCTGATCTCTGCTGGAATGAAGTGTCGGTAACAGTGGGCATGTGCGTTGTTATTGCTGTTGTTCTTCATCTACTCCTTCTTCTACTTCTACTTATTCTGGTTATACTTGTGCCTACAAGAAGCACCAATAACACTAGTCATATGCACTCTTCTCCTCCTCCTCCTCCTCCTGTTTCTTCTTCAACGTCTTTTTCTTCTTTCATTATTATTATTTATCACCGCAGGGGTACTTTTAAAAGGTTGATTATAAAATTACTTTACTTTTTCTCCTAGTTTTCCATTTTATTTTGCTCGAAAATCGAGAATGCTTCATCTAATCGGATTCAGTTATTTATCACTTGTGTACGGTAACAAGTACCAAATTCTTGGAACAACTGGCATTTTCACGTACCCTATGACAGAAGTTATTGAACCCATTGTCAGCATCCTAGAACGGGTGGGATAACTTCCAAAATCCTCAGTAGCGTAGCATCAAACGTTCAACAAAAGCTGCCAGAAAATACGACGAGAACGGAGAGTGAAATTCAGATTTGTAGGTGAAGATTTTTGTGTGTATTATAGTGTTAAATTTTTATCCCTGTTAAGTCACGTTACACAAATTTCAGTTTAGTTTTTCAGAACGGCTTCAGTATTTAATAGTTGATGCATCTTAGGGTCAGGATAGTGCCCATTAAGTTTCGTTTACGTGCTGGCAAGTTTGTGGATCAATAAAAGAGAAAAAAAAAAAATTGGAATCGTTGGGATCCGTACTAAAACTAGAGTATGACTCATCTGATCGGCTTCAAATTTTCACTTTCCTATTTTTTCGGAACATTTTCAGCAACATTTTCGTTTGCTGTCTCATGTATCGCTCGAGAACGCCTTATTCGATCACCTTCAAAATTTCGAAGTTTGTGTAATAATCTTGGGTAAAATTCATAGGACTCTGTACATGGGTGGGTGTGCCCCATGCACAATGATACATTGTCCATTACCATATTTTACTTACCTTGTGATTCCCTGGAAAAAGGCTCCTCCGACGGGCCATTTTATCATTGCGGTTGCTTAGGTTCCTTTAAACCGCTAAGAAATATGATTAAACAATACCATTTAATTTTATTGCTTAGCTTAAGCAACCACTAGTACACATTTAATTAGAAACCTTGTCGGATCTGGTACCCTGATCACATTTTCTAATGTCCAACTGTTTATTCACGTATCTTTTTAAATCACTTTTTAGTATCCATTACAAGAAGCCCAGCATTTTCCCAATCTTAAATGATCGGGATATTTCCTCATTCGCCAAAAATTCACGAGTGCAAGACTGCACCTTAGCTTTTCGTCGTATGTTAGTTATCGTTTATCAGTAACACTTGTCGATAGAAACTCGGCTTTGTGTGTGTACTCACCTATTTGTACTCACCTATTTGTGGTTGCAGGGGTCGAGTCTTAGCTCCTGGCCCCGCCTCTTCACCGGTTGCTACTGGTGCGTGCGTGCGCGTGTGTGTGTGTGTGTGTGTGTGTGTGTTTGTGTGTGTGTGTGTTATCGCTTGTTAAAGGCAATTAACCTGTTATATACATGTACTCACCTATACATAATTGCAGGGGTCTCGTTCAATTGCGACTTGATAATGGTCCACGACTAATTATTATAATCAGTTAAAGCGCTAAACCGAGAAGGGTCATGTAGCGAGACTTCGACTAAACTCTCCTCCAACGTGTGGAGTATTAGTGAGTTGTTCCATCTACTAAAATAAATGCTGGAATTATTATTCTAACCTCAGAAAATCCTTCAACAAATGTAGAATTTCTTATTCTAAGGACGGGAAGATTCCCTTCAGTAAAGAATCTTGAGGAAGAAAGAGTGTAATAGAGAAAGAAATAAGAAACGAAGATAAAGATTGGGAGACAAGAACTAAATGAGTGAACTGCCGTCAAGCAAATTCATGTTCCTACATAATAATCCTTAACTGAGGAAAATCAAGCGATGAAAATTTGTCCCGAACCTGCGCACCAATCAGCGGAGCCCTGATGACAGATGAGCGTCAATTTGCGGCCGTCGACGACTCAGCATCGGAGGGACTCAATCCTGGCAATTTTTGTTTACACTGCTGACGTGGTCCACATTGCGCCAGGGGCAAACAAGATTATTATTCTCTCGTCTGGCATTTCCTGATGAAGTGTCTGTGGCTTTAATTGTGCATCTTTGTCTAGTCAACTGTATCTTGACCGATTATTAAGCTCAACATGAGAGGAAAGCTGTCACAGTGTTATAAGTTGGTAAGATCTTCGGGCCGGTATCGCACTCACACGCACAAGAGTATGGACGCGAGGACCTTGAGCTCATGTTGCCCTTGATAAGTGTAACCAGCTTGTGCATTCGTAGACTTCAGTCTGGCGGGGTCTCCAAGCATGTAACTGAGTTTTGAATATGTGGACAATGGACTGGTGTAGCTCTCCAAACATACATCAAGGGTAGACTCCTTGATAGTGTGATCCTCACACCTGCTGTAAAGATGGTGTCTCCTCGCAAATATACAATGAGAGAGAGAAGGCATGCATCCTTGACTGATGTAGCACCCGAATACTTCCTAGACCAAACATGTGCCACACCTGAACATCTGACTGCGAGAATTGTTTTTGTATCGCTGTTAGCGGATGGGAAATCAAACCTCCATCACCTCTTTCGATGAGCGTTCAGCTCCACGGCCTCAATCAGTGAGAAGCTGAAGCCTGAGGATTAAGCTTTAGTTTCACATTCATCTAAGCCGTGGATCTGAACACTATTCTAGGCTGAGGGACTGATCACGTCCAAAATACCTCTTTCGCTGAATGACCCTCATGATTTTAACGTGTGTATACCTGGAGAGGGTTTCGGGGGTCAACGTCCCCGCGGCCCGGTCTGTGACCAGGCCTCATGGTGGATCAGGGCTTGATTACCCAGGCTGTTACTGTTGGCCGCACGCAACCCGACGTACGAACCACAACCCGGCTGGTCAGATATTGACTTTAGGTGCCTGTCCAGGGCCTTCTCGAAGAGAGCCAGGGGTCTATTAGTAATCCCCCTTATGCATGCTGGGAGGCAGTTGAACAGTCTTGAGCTTCTCACATTTATTGTGTTGTCTTTCATCGTTCTAGTGGCATCCCTGCTTTTCAATGGGAGGGGAGTATGTATAATAAATACAACAATAATCCCAAATTGAAATAGAAACGAGGGATTACAATTAAGGCTCTGCTGACAAATTTCTTTATCTGATTTAAGGAATTCCTTCCTGTCGATGAGTTAACAGTGTCACCGCTAACGAGCTGGAGATGGGATTATCCAACACCCTAACGTCGTGCTGGTGCATTACTATCACTCTTTTAAACTTGTGCAATGGGTTTCAATGGTGTTCCATCAGCGGGAATGGCATGCGTGATGTTGGTGCTCAGTTGATTATTTGTGGAGGATCGGCATGACAGGTGTGCTCAAAACACGTGCATAGACAATTGTATCTGTTTTCAAGATGAAACCCAAATAATATACAGAATTGGTAAGAACTACGAATGAGACTTGGGTAATACTCTTCAGTTTTTTCAAATCTATTTTATATTCTCAAAACTCATTCGAAGTTCAAGGTAAAGAATAACTATTGCATTTAAAATAATTCGACTTTAAATTATGTACAAACACCAAAAAACACACACACACACACACAACAACACACACACACACACACAACCAACACCACACACACACACACAACACACACAACGCACACTAACACACATAACACACACAAACACACACACACACACACACACACATACACACACACACACACACACACACACACACACACACACACACACACACACACACACACACACAGACCAGTGTCACTGACGTGTATAGTATGCAAAGTCATGGAGAAGATTATCAGGAGGAGAGTGGTGGAGCACCTGGAACTGAACAAGATTATAAATGACAACCAGCACGGATTCATGGAAGGCAAATCCTGTGTCACAAACCTCCTAGAGTTTTATGACAAAGTAACAGAAGTAAGACACGAGAGAGGGGTAGGTTGATTGCATTTTCCTGGACTGCAGGAAGGCCTTCGACACAGTTCTTTACAAAAGATTAGTGCAGAAGCTGGAGGATCAGGCGCATATAACAGGAAGAGCATTGCAATGGATCAGAGAATACCTGACAGGGAGACAACAGCAACTCATGGTACGTGATGAGGTATCACAGTGGGCGCCTGTGAAGAGCGGTGTTCCACAGGGGTCAGTCCTAGGACCAGTGCTATTTTTGGTATTTGTGAATGATTTGATGGAAAGGACAGACTCAGAAGTGTCCCTGTTCGCAGATGATGTGAAGTTAATGAGGAGAATTAAATCAGATGAGGATCAGGCAGGACTACAAAGAGACCTGGACAGGCTGAACACGTGTACCAGCAACAGGCTTCTTGAATTCAACCCCGCCAAATGCAAAGTCATGAAGATTGGGGAAGGGCAAAGAAGACCACAGACAGAGTATAGGCTAGGTGGCCAAAGACTGCAAACCTAGCTCAAGGGAAAAGGTCTTGGGGTGAGCATAACTCCGAGCACGTCTCCGGAAGCACACATCAACCGGATAACTGCTGCAACATATGGGCGCCTGGCAAACCTGAGAATAGCGTTCCGATACCTTAGTAAGGAATAATTCAAGACACTGTACACTGTGTACGTCAGACCCATACTAGAGTATGCAGCACCAGTTTGGAACACACTCCTGGTCAAGCACATCAAGAAATTAGAGAAAGTGCAAAGGTTTGCAACAAGGTTAGTTCCGGAGCTCAGGAGAATGTTCTGCGAAGAAGGGTTGAGGAAAATCGGCCTGACGACACTGGTAGACAGGAGGGTCAGGCGGGGACATGATAGCGACATACAAAATACTGCGCAGAATAGATTAGGTGGACAGAGACAGGATGTTTCAGAAAGGGGACCCAGAAACAAGGGGTCACAATTGGAAGCTGAAGACTCAGAGGAGTCACATGGATGTTAACAAGTATTTCTTCAGTTATAGAGTTATAGAGTGATGTAGTGGAGGCAAGAACCATACATAGTTTTAAGACAAGGTATGACAAAGCTCAGGGAGCAGAGAGAGAGAGAGAGTAGAGAGTGACTGGTTAGGATAGTACACACACACACACGGACACAGTGGTGTGTGCGAAGTAACTTGCGACTTTGGCTTAAACAAGTTATTGCGAATAAGGTAAGCGACAAACATTTGTGTATGCAACAAGTTCGAAAAACATCTGACATATCGGCTAAAATACATTTATGGTTTCTTTATTTAAATAAGGTAAACTTATTGAAATAACTATTGATTAGGCTAAATTAAATTCGCTTGACTATGAAGGTAGAAGAATTTTTTCTAAGTTTTTGGTACAATTATTAATTTTTACATTATATAGGAAAAAATCTTAAGTTAAGAGAAATTTAGAAAGGACCTAATTTAATGAGCTTTAATTAACATTCGTTTACCTATTAGGCACGACAACACACATCACTTCACACACACACACATCACATTTACATACACACACCTAACACAGCACGACAACAACACAACACACAACGACACACAAAATTTACAACACACACCACACACTACACACACACACACACTCACTACAGACCACCCACAGCACGCACCACACACACACACACACACACACACACACACACACACACACACACACACACAACCACACACACATCACACACAACACACACACACACACACACACACACACACACACACACACCACACACACACACACCACCACCCACACCACACACACACACACACACACACACACACACACACAC
The DNA here is from genome assembly GCF_026875155.1 of Cherax quadricarinatus. Taxonomy (NCBI): domain Eukaryota; kingdom Metazoa; phylum Arthropoda; class Malacostraca; order Decapoda; family Parastacidae; genus Cherax; species Cherax quadricarinatus. The sequence continues at coordinate 39,011,570 of NC_069422.1, forward strand.
ACACACACACCACACACACACACACACACACAAACACACACAATAATATGTACTGTCATTATCGGGTTTTCCTTCAATAGCCTTTATCATAGATTTCCAGGTTTACATTCTCTTATATTAATCTTGGTTCCCATCCCATAGATTTAATTAAAACTACACTTAATTTACCATAATAAAATGGAGATCTGTATTCTGAGGGAAATTCTGTTTTTTTTTTTTTTTTTTTTTTTTTTTTTGACAAGACGATATTTTTCCAATTTCTTGAGCGAAGGAAGACAAGAAGCTCGAATGAAGATTGCCAGCCAAGATTAAACTATAGATGACATGAATTCTGAAGCTGTATTATACGCCGCGACGCCTGACATGCAAGAACGTTCCCCTCTTTTTACTCTCACACACATAAAAATACTTTTGATGTTAAGGCTAGGAAACTCGGCAGTAAATGCTCTGGTAGTCGTAGGTATTATTTTAAAAATTTAGTTAAGTTGTTTATTTTTTTCGGTCCGTTTTCATTATATAAACACTAGAGGGTTTTATTAAGAAAAAGAGGTTTATTATAGTCATACCATAAAATAACAGCTTCGAAAACGCATTAAATGTAGCGTAAATAATATATTTAGTTCTTTTTATCAGTTCTCGACGACATAACTTTCTCCTCGTCCTCCTCTTTGGAAGACAACTCGCACTGATAGAACTCATCTTTCAGTCCCCGCGTGCCAGCCAAGACAAGAACCAGAGTAAAGATTGCCCACTGAGATTAAACTATGGATGACTTGAATTCTGAGGCGCTCTCCTACAACGTTGCCAATGCCTCTCCCTGCGAGGCTGGCAGCGGGTCGTTAACTACTTGCTCTAGAAAATGTTCTACTCTAAACAAGTTATATAATTTTTTGTCGAAGTAATTAGCGCTGTTCCATGTAGGCCCAAAAATGCCAGTACTGTTTTCATAACTGTGAGTGAGAACACCGGAAAATACGGAAAGATCATCCTCTTGAGAATGAAGTCGGTGAGAAACATCACATCGGCGCCCGACCAAGAAGATTAGATCCGTCAAGTAATTTAGGACTCAATTCTTGGCTGCAAATATTCATGGAGTTTATGATTCGACTGGAATGTTTATACTCCTGACAAATAGTGTTGGAAGATTTCTTAGAGGAAAGTGGAATTACGACTTTTATGTGATAGTATTATTATAAAAGGGAGCAAATGAATTTGTAGGAAGTGTTTGAACGGTGAGAAAGTTTTCATCTCTAAAAGATTTGTAGCCTAGTCTGGACAATGCTTTGCTGAAAGCTGATATGAAGTATTTTGGTTAGAAGAGCCGGCAAGGGTGTCGGAGACAGTAATAGATTCTCCAGTGACGCCAGTTAATTCTCGCAGGAGACTATCGCCTCTAGGCACAAGTGAAGAGGATTAGCGTCGAGTTATGGACAGATTATTGTTTTGAATCTAAATGGAAATCGCGACGAAGCAAGCAGGTGTCTTGAGACGCTGAAGACGGAGGGTGGAGCATCCTAAGTTACGGAACGGTAAGATGCAAGGTATGAAACCTTTTTATGACTAAGACAGAAGTTTATAACATTATTCTTTCTTTAATTACAAAATGTCTAGTAAAAGTTGCCAGGAAATAGAGAATGTTATTTTTATTCAGCAAATCGTTGATTATTTAAATACGTTTCTGGTATTTAACTCATGAGAAACTTGCGCACGAGTGACAGTATTTTGACTCAAAACATTGTTAGAAGACGAGTTTCAGCAATGTTACCTCAACACGTACTTGCTTATTAAGCAAATCTGACTCAATTATAGATGTACCATCTCATCTTCATCAATTTTTATCTGGACCCCCAGTACATACATATTGTCATACACGTGTAAGGCGCTGTGTATGTAACCAACTACGATGAGAATTTCTCCACGTGTGCGGAATATTTCCCCATGTGTCACTGTCCGCCCGTCTCAGACCCTGAGAGACGGTCCTGTCAGGACAATAACAGGCACAGTATATCTACACACCTTGCATGACGCCCCGTGTTTGTTTATACGTCTCTGTCGGTGTGTGTACAGGGGGAGTGCATGAGCGAGGGGTCGGGGGGAAGGGAGTTGGTGTGTGGAGGGGAGGATGCTTCCAGCACTGTAATCAGAGTATCGGGGGGGGCTATCTTTGTCTGAGTTGCATGCTCTGGGGTAATGATGGTGTGGTCATCGCTCTGCCTGTCTACCAGCTTTGTCGACGCGGTTCCTCAAACCTTCACAGGACCGACCAGCCAGTCAGCCAGCAGGACCCACCCCTCTACTCCCCCTCCCGTACCCGACACCTGACTTGCTAACTCTCAGTGTATCCCAGCCATCCCTATTGACTTGTTAATTTCCCAGGTATCCCGGCCATCTCTCAAAACCACACGACTCCCGGTAAATTGTCTACCCACTACTTATGCACGTATTCAGTTATCAAACGATAATCATGTTCATTAGAACTTTCAGGAGAGTTTCATAATTGAACATGATTTAACACACTTGTTCAACCATTTGGGTGAACAGAGAAATGGTCTGGTGATACCGATAAGATGTGGAAAAAGACTCTTAAGTACACTTCAGGACCGTGAGTGACTTCTTCAGTCCTAATGGTTGTGAGAGTCAAGTTTCTGGCTCTCACAGTCACCGGACAGAGGATCGAGCCTCCAACTCTCCTTGCACTAAGTGACCCATGTGGGTTTAGAGCTAATGTATTTAGTGGAAATAAATTGTTTACGTTAGCTTCGTCCCTCCTCATCATCCTCCTCCTCCTCCACCTCATTCTCCTCCTCATCTTCCTCATCCCCCTACCCTTCACTACCATATCCTCATCACAGAAATAAATCTATATATTATTATTATTATTATTATTATTATTATTATTATTATTATTATTATTATTATTATTATTATTATTATTATTATTATTATTATTATTATTGTTATTATTATTGGTAGTAATAGCAGTATTAGATGGCTAGTCTTATTCATTGTTAACAGACGGAGGTTCAAGCCCTCACGTAATGCGCTGAATGACCCATGTAGATTTAGCGCCTCAAATAAAGATAATCATGATGACCATTATTTAGTAAATAGTTATATTGTTTTATTCTTGGGGAAGAGCTAAATCCTAATGGGTCATACAATGTTACCAGCACCACCACTACTACACACTACCAACTCACCACCACCACCACCACCACCACCACCACACCACCACCCCCACCACCACTATCTCCACCACCTCTACCACCACCACTACCGACACCGCCGCCACTGCCACCACCACCAACAATACCACAGCAACAGCATCACAATCACCACCACAAACACCAACCTACCACCACCGATCACTACTCCTACACTACCACCATAACCACCAATAACCATCACCAACAACCACCACTGGAACCAGCACCATCACCACCACAACAACAACAATAGCAGCACCAAGAACAACAGAAACAACAAGAACGGCTACAATAGCTATAGTAATAGCTTCAACAACAGTAAGAGCTACAACGACAACAATAACCTCAACAACAACAACAACAAAGGCATTTTAATATTCCTAGTCATTGTGATGAACCAAAACTCTTGCAGCTCCGCCTGAATGACTGAAATGCTGCATGCAGCATAGTTTTGTAACCAACACAGCTATGCTGCAGAACCATCATTGAGAAACACAGCTGTGCTGCAAAAACATGAATGTGTAAAATAGCTGTGCTGCAGCACAGCTATGTTCAGCAGTCATCAGTGTTCAACACAGCTATAAGTTCATCAATAATGTAATCACTGAAGTCGTCAATTGCTGGAACAGAAAACGTCTTTAATAGTGAAGGGAGGCGAGGAAGGGGTTAAGTTTTCATTCGCCCCCCCTTCTCGCCTCACCCATTCCCTGCTCTCCTCCCATTTCCCCTTCCATGCCCCGCCGCGCCCCGCCCCGCCCCGCCCCGCCCCGCCCCGCCCCGCCCCGCCCCTCCACCAACGACTGCCAGGTCCAAGCATCACACATCAATCACAAGAAAGTCAACAAAATGTCGAATGAACAAATGTCCAAGTGTGACGACGCCTTCAAACTAGTTTAAACAGAAGGGTATCCATCACTCCCTTTCCCCTTCTTCTGACCCTCTCACTCTCTCTCTCTTCTCCTCTTCCTCTCTCTCTCTCCTCTCCCCAGCATTAATCCGGACGTCTGCACAAGGACTGTCCACGTCAGGTAACACATAAGGAAAAATTGGAATAAAATGGCAAAGGTTAGTGAGCTTCATTCTGCATTTAAACAATTTTCATGCACCTTTCCGTATGGTTGGCTGTATTTTCCGAGACGCTGAGGCTGCTAGGGTGACCTCTTCGTCACAGCCTCTCCAAGACGCCATTAAACATTCAGACAAGTTATATTCAACCTAGAGACCTAGACAAGGTGGCACTCAATAAGGAAGAACTCAGATAAGGAGGACACATTTATCATTGTGCACTCACATAAGTAGACACTCAGATAGGGGACACTTAGACAAGGAGGCACCTCAGATAAGGACGACTCTTAGGGACTCTTGACAGGAGGCACTCAGAATAACGGAACACCCAGATAAGGCGACATTAGACCAGGAGGCACTAGATAAAGAGACACTCACGATAAGGACACTCGAGGCAGGAGGCACTCAGTAAGGCACTAGATAAGGCATACACTCAGAAAGATGACACTCAGCAAGGAGGCACTCAGACAAGGAGCACTCAGATAAGGAGACACTCAGATAAGGAGACACTCAGATAAGGAGACACTCAGATAAGGAGACACTCGTATAAGGAGACACTTAGACAAGGAGGCACTCAGATAAGGAGACACTCGTATAAGGAGACACTTAGACAAGGAGGCACTCAGATAAGGAGACACTCAGATAAGGAGACACTTAGACAAGGAGGCACTCAGATAAGGAGACACTCAGATAAGGAGACACTCAGGCAAGGAGGCACTCAGATAAGGAGACACTCAGATAAGGAGACACTCAGATAAGGAGACACTCAGATAAGGAGACACTCAGATAAGGAGACACTCAGCAAGAGGCACTCAGATAAGGAGACACTCTAGATAGGAGACACTTCAGAAAGGAGACACTCAGAAAGGAGACACTCAGATAAGGAGACACTCAGACAAGGAGGCACTCAGATAAGGAGACACTCAGATAAGGAGACACTCAGACAAGGAGACACTCAGATAAGGAGACACTCAGATAAGGAGACACTCATCTAAGGAGACACTCAGACAAGGAGACACCAAGATAAGGAGACACTCGATAAGGAGACACTCAGACAAGGAGCACTCAGACTAAGGAGACACTCAGATAAGGAGACACTCAGATAAGGAGGCACTCAGATAAGAGACACTCAGATAAGGAGACACTCAGAAAGGAGCACTCAGACAAGGAGACACTCAGAAAGGAGAACTCAGATAAGGAGACACTCAGACAAGGAGACACTCAAATAAGGAGACACTCAGACAAGGAGACACTCAGATAAGGAGAACTCAGATAAGGAGACACTCCAGATAAGGAGAACTCAGATAAGGAACACTCAGAAAGGAGAACTCATATAAGGAGACACCAGATAAGGAGACACTCAGATAAGGAGACTACTTAGATAAGAAGACACTCAGACAAGGAGATACTCAGATAAGGAGACACTCAGACAAGGAGACACTCAGACAAGGAGATACTCAGATAAGGAGACACTCAGACAAGGAGACACTCAAATAAGGAGACACTCAGACAAGGAGACACTCAGATAAGGAGATACTCAGATAAGGAGACACTCAAATAAGGAGACACTTCAGACAAGGAGACACTCAGATAAGGAGAACTCAGATAAGGAGACACTCAGATAAGGAGACAGTCAGATAAGGAGACACTCAGATAAGGAGACACTCGTATAAGGAGACACTTAGACAATGAGGCACTCAGATAAGGAGACACTCAGATAAGGAGACACTTAGACAAGGAGGCACTCAGATAAGGAGACACTCAGATAAGGAGACACTCAGATAAGGGGGACACTCAGATAAGGAGACACTCAGAAAGGAGACACTCAGTATAAGGAGACACTCAGAAAAGGAGACACTCAGATAAAGAGACACTCAGACAAGGAGACACTCAGATAAGGAGACACTCAGATAAGGAGACACTCAGATAAGGAGACACTTAGATAAGGAGACACTCAGATAAGGAGACACTCAGATAAGGAGACACTCAGACAAGGAGACACCAAGATAAGGAGACACTCAGATAAGGAGACACTCAGATAAGAAGACACTCAGACAAGGAGACACTCAGATAAGGAGACACTCAGATAAGGAGGCACTCAGATAAAGAGACACTCAGATAAGGAGACACTCAGATAAGGAGACACTCAGATAAGGAGACACTCAGATAAGGAGACACTCAGACAAGGAGACACTCAGACAAGGAGATACTCAGATAAGGAGACACTCAGATAAGGAGATACTCAAATAAGGAGACACTCAGATAAGGAGACACTCAGACAAGGAGACAGTCAGACAAGGAGACACTCAGATAAGGAGACACTCAGACAAGGAGACACTCAGACAAAGAAATACTCAGATAAGGAGACACTCAGACAAGGAGACACTCAGACAAGAAAACACTCAGACGCTTCAGAGAGGTATAACAATAGAATGAATTAAGACGTGAAATAGGTGCTACAACAATAAGAAATTTAAAAATAAAATTTCAATAATTACTGAAAACTGGACACGATAAGCACGTCAAGAGTATTTATACGAGTCATGCACCCAGGGGTGTATATCTCGCTGTATATCTCGGTGTATGTCTCGCTGTATGTCTCGTATATGCCTCGGTGTATGTCTCTCGTAAATATGCTGAAAGGCTGTCTTAATATTTATGGGGATTAAAATATTTTTGACTAGTGAGGTTCACTGAGGAAAATGGACACTTAATGTACAGTTCTAGATATTTAAACCAAATGTTTCGCCACGAGGGCTGATGATGCCACTTTGGCGAAACGTTTCCCTTAATAAATATCCAGAACTGTATGTAAGTGTCCTTTTCCAAAGTCTGTCGGTATCACCATAGCATTTACAACCCTGCAATGACCCAACACATACAATCTTCACCTCACCCAAATTGGAGATCAACACAGAAGAATCATCCTTCCTACAGGTCACATCGCAGGTCACACTGCAGGCCACATCGCAGGTCACATTCCAGGCCACATCGCGGGTCACACCATGCGATATATCACACCCACCCTCGTCAAGAGTAACATAGGTACTGCTACCATCACATCCAGTACCATCAGACTTGCCCATGCTTCAAGACAACTTAACAGACTACAGCAACAGAGGTGTCTGCAACATTCCATGCAGTGGCTTTGACGAAACGTACCTGCACCTGCAGATCGGGTTGCAATAACTCTGACGTGCCTGCAGAACTCACGACATGAACTACACTGCGTTATACATAGGGAGAAGATCACGCATCTGATGACTTGGAAAGACACCCAGCTGGTCATCAAAGAACCGGATAAAACACGAGCAGATGCTTGAAATCAACTATGGTAGGTATCCAACAAATTCAGGTTAGCCAGACATTTAGCAACGGTTATCTTGCATAAAATGGTCCTCAATAGGATAGGTAGTCTCCCTGCAGTGTCCGTCTGGCACTCTACTCACGCCGTTACATCACCTGGAAGCTTCGGTGCTGATGAACTCTTCCTGGAATGCTTGACGATATCCTCATTGCCTTACTGTAGTCTCCCATCTCAAGCTTACAGATTTCAATGCCTCATCTTGCGCGATGGAATATAACTGGGAAACAGTTAGATTTTGTCCCCACTGTGTAACTTTCATCTAAAATAGGGTAGCAGCACACTGCTTATCCAATTTTATAAAAAGAAATAGATCCAGCCACTCACCTCACTACGCTTGTGTAGGTGTTGGTTGCCCAGCCCTTGCTTTTGTCTACAGTGTTTATAAAACACAATATACTGTATATGGCATTTTATTTTGAAAAAAAAAAACAAATTCACTAGGGACTTCATCAATTCTCAATCCTATCAATTGTATTAGTTCTCTTGGTGACAGATTTTGGAGTCCTTGGTGGATAAAACGTCTTCTCAGTACAATGCCATAAACCACAAACTGTGTCATAATTTATTTGTTGGTTTATTTTACATTGATAAACATTGACCGAAGAAGCTTATTCCTCAATGGAAACGTCTCAGTAAAGTTCTTCTCAGCTAACTGTATTTATCTTTTCTATTAAACTCTTACTCGCCAACTGTTGCGTTGTTTTTTTCTTTTAGTCTTATTTACTAATATTCCAGAGGTAAAAATCACACTGATTTGAACTTTTTATTCCTTCTCTTGTTTTAGGTTTCCTTCACTGATCTTTTTTCGAGAATCTGGTAAAGTTCGTACCTACCTCCCGATGGCATTTCTTATTATCACTTGTGTTCCGTGCTTCAGTTCCTCCGCTTGTCTCGCTATTATTTATTGGCGAAAATCACCCCTGTCTTTTCCTGTTCAATATTCTACGTCTTCTACATTTTATACACAACTACTCTACTTCTACGTCTTTTATACCTAGACAAGTACTTCTACATCTTCTACTCCCTAGACAAGTAATTGTACTACGTCTGCTACAACCTCCCTGACTACCGCATCTCCTTAAAGAATACCCCTACAATGTCTTAGTCTCCTTAGACAAGAGTACGTCTCAGACGACTATTTCTACTACGCTTCTTCCCTCCCTTCCTCTTCCTACTGCTGCTGCTACTACTGTTGTTGTTGTTGTTGCTACTGCTGCTGCTGCTGCCTGCTGCTGCTGCTGCTGCTGCTGCTGCTGCTGCTGCTGCTGCTGCTGCTACCCACTGAGGAAGAAAGCTTGTGGTTCATAAATTATTATTCTCTGGTGTTTGCGAGGCCCCGATAACGCTGGCTTTCGACACCTCCGCCATTACTTGCGGCTCTCCCGTATGCCTCACTGGCGCTCTGAATAAGGCTGTTGGATCCCATGTTGCCTGGACCCACCAGGCGGGAAGGGAAAGGGTAGCGTTTAGCATTGACAGTAATTGTACTAGCGAGAACTCCTGATGACGGTTCAGTAATGGTCCTTGTTGGTTTGACAAGAGTAGTGAGAGATTTCTTACTACGTTCTTCCTCCCTGCTTTCGGGATGCTTGGATGTTGTTGGAGGTTGTGTGAACTTAAGTGTGCTTCTACTGTTGCTCGTCTTTAGCGTTTAGACGCTGAGATGGCCATGAATCTTATGAGATGTAGCCAAAGCAGTGGTTCATAAACTTGATTATAAACAATCCGGTTGCTCTGAAAGCTGCATAATAACTACCGCCATGTTACTGGCTGCCCTTATTCTCATATCTCCTCGTGAAGCCTGTTGGATCCCATGTTGGCTGCATACCAGCGGGAAGAAATGGGGGTTTTCAGAGGGTTTCGAATTGGGAGAGTGAGGGTAAGTAGTGTAATGTGGTCATAGGTCTATTGGCTGTGGGGTGGTTTGGGGATTTAAATGTGTAGGAAGCGATGTATGTTAAAGATTTTCATGTTTCAGGTTCTAGTTTTAAAGTTAATTAAGGTGAACCATATGACACCATAGGCATCTGTATATTGAATATGTATACACCAATCATGTTTTACTGTCCAACATAAACAACTTGTTATCCAAAAGTTAAATAAAATACCAATGAAAATCTTTTTTTTGCCGGCTGACATGATATTGGAAATGTAGATGGATTTACACATTGGCACTTAAAACTTTAAGAAGATGACTAGAAAGGACCAGGATGTTCAAGTTTAAACGAGGTAAAGTCATAGTGACTTATGTGACGTCTGACAGAACTAAAGTAAGTATTGGCTGGAACATCAGGAGCCCATTTTCGAGAGGTGATCAAGAGTTGTCGGTACTATTAGTGACACCATGTGAAAACCCACATTAGGGGACAGCGAGGTAGCATTTATATTGAACAATGGCTACTTCCCTAATGTGAATTATTCATTAAAATGTCAGGAAATATTATTTACCAATGGTACAGTAGTTTGACAATAATCCATCTTAAGATTGGCATTATGCTCATTTTCTTTGAGTTAGTTAAAATTTAATCTTAAAAGCTGACAAACTGGAAAAGTAGAAATTTTTACAATTTTAAAGAATTTTGTTTAAATTAAGTGGTTCCAGGCAAGAGCGTGGTAATGTGAAACATTATTAAAGTTGTCAAACTAAACACAGTACTAGGCTGGAACCATCGTGTCAGTACACTTTGAGATGTTGTCAGAGATACGTTTCGGTCATCTTGACAATAAATCTATAGACTTGGTGAAGTGGTAAAGGACATTGTGTACATAATGGCCTAACTTTCTCCAGTAAAGTTGTAAATTCATTTAAATAAGCAAATATTGGTTTCAGTAAAGTTTTGCCCAATCCTTTGAGTAAATTATTGCCCTTTGTCTAAATTTTAGTGAAAAATTTATTCTAAATGCGGGAAACCATAGTCATAAAATTGAATTATGTAACATTGTCAGAATTTTTTTAATTGTAGCAGCAAAGATGTTCAGAAATAGAATATCATTAAAGTTGTCTAAAACTGTCAGTAAAGTTGTTAGAACTGTTGTCAGTAAAGTTGTTAGACCTGTTGTCAGTAAAGTTGTTAGAACTGTTGTCAGTAAAGTTGTTAGACCTGTTGTCAGTAAAGTTGTTAGAACTGTTGTCAGTAAAGTTGTTAGAACTTTTGTCATAAAGTTGTTAATCTGTTAGAAAGTTTCAGTAAAGTTGTCAGTAGAGTTATCGTTAAAGTTTTCAATACAATTATCACTCAGGTTTTCAATACAGTTGTCAGTACAGTTGTCACTGAAGTTGTCAATAAAATTGTCACTCAAAGAAAAACAAATTCAAGGATACAGAAGTAAACTAAAAGTTAGGGGACAATTTAAGGGGAAGTCAAGGGATACCATAAAGGGATGGCATCTTTATTGCTATAGTACACAGTAAGAATTTTCTGTATGAATAAGCAAAGCTTATATTTTGCAAGCTTAATTTTTTTCTTATAGAAAGTATACCGTTGCACAGGAAAGTTACACACATGTAGAAGTATATGTCGTTGTACACGTATGTCTTTATCTTAAGCGTTACAGCATTTCTCGGAAGTTATTTTTATATCTGTGTGAAGAGGTGCGTGGATAATAATGCTGAGAAGGGAACCGTTGATTTAATGGGAAGTCAGAGGATGACTTAATGGGTAGTCAGAGGATGACTTAATGGGAAGTCAGAGGATGACTTAATGGGAAGTCAGAGGGATGACTTAATGGGAAAGTCAGAGGGATGACTTAATGGGAAGTCAGAGGATGACTTAATGGGAAATCAGAGGATGACTTAATGGGAAGTCAGAGGGATGACTTAAGGAAAGTACAGAGGATGACTTAATGGAGAATCAGAGGATGACAATGGGAAATCAGAGGATGACTTAAGGGAAGTCAGAGGATGACTTAATGGGAAGTCAAGGGATGACTTAATGGGAAACTAATGTGAAGATAAATGACTTATGGAAGTCAGAGGGATGACATAATGGGAAGTCAGAGGGATACTTAATGGAAGTCAGAGGATGACTTAATGGAAGTCAGAGGATTAGACATAAGGGGAAAGTCAGAGGATGACTTAATGGGAAGAGGACATACTAATGGAAAAGAGATAATAATGGAAACAGAAGGGATGACTTAATGGGAATCAAAGGAATTTAAGGGAAAGCGAAATAAAGATAAATGTCGAAACATGAAAGGCAAGTAAATGTAGTCAAAGGATGACAATGGAAGTAAAGGGGATATTAACTTAAAGGTAAAGTTAGTAAGGACCTTAAGCAACGTAGGGAATGAAAGGCAGGTGAGATACTGATGGAAAGTCTGACAATTATGGAATCAAAGCCATAGGATCAACGAAGCCCAACCTTAAAGAGACATGGATAATGTAGGGGCAGCAGTACTTAATAAGTTAATGCACAGGAACGATGCAAAAGCTAAGTGTAATTTTAAAGGTTAGTAATGGGTGAAGGGAATCGACCCCCATAGAAACCTGCCAACTCAGTAAGGGCAACATCTTGGGAAAGAAGGAGACGAGATATGAACAATGAGGGAAGGATTTTTATTTGCAATTAATGATTCAGAGCCCTAGCATCAGCCTGCTCCATAATGGGGGAAAATGTAGCTGTTCTCCCTTTCAGTTCCTCACACAGGATGGGTCTAACGCTTGGTGGACCCCTGGTTACTAAGATAGTAGAATACAGGGATGAAATCTGTCAGCCACGAGCTGAGCAGACCTCCCCTAGGAGTAGAAGTATAGGGAAAAGAAAGGGAGAGGAAGGGGAGAGGAAGGAGAAGAGCAAAAGGGAAAGAGAATTTGACAAAAGAGGACATGGAAGATACAGCAAGAAACTGCGAGTCATATTGAAGGGGAAAGAGCGAACTCAGTGTCTTCCAGATTAACCACCACCAATGGTCAGGTCCGACAGAGTTCTGAAACTCTGTGTACAGGAGGGCCCCACTTAATCTCGCTGCTTACAGCGTTTCACTAATGGGCAGCAGAGTATAGGAATTATACAGTATTGCATTTGATGTCAGACGTTTGCAATAAAAATATCAAGAACAATAACTAAGGACAAAACCATTTAAGTAAGAAATGGGAGTCTGATTGAAGAAAGCAACTTAGTGCCTGTTCCAATTAAATATATGTGACATGTTAATCAGGCAGTTCTTAAATCTTTTAAAAGTAAATAAAGGATATTTTGCACTTTACAGTATATTTCCTTTACACTCATAGCCCGGACTCAACCTGTATAAGCCGGTCCCTCCAGTTTAGTCGGAACCTAACTGCTCATATAAGCAGGCCAACCATTATAATCAGGAACCTAACCTGCTGTATAAGAGGGCCCATTTAGCTTAAACGCATTCTAAATTACTTTCTAGTTTTAAATGCATTGGAAATAACTGGTTTACTAGATTATAATTATGATGAAAATTCCTTAAAATACACGACGGAAATAATCCTTGTATAATCTTGAAATATCGAAGAATCCTAATTACAGTAAGGGGCCCCCATAGTCCGGTTACCTAACTGAGTAAAGTGACTTAGACCGGACTAGAGATGTATAAGCGGGGACACAGTAGTACGGAACTAACTGCTAGAAGAACGGGAGCTACTGTACTCTAAACGCATTCTAGAATTACTTCTATATTATAAAGTGCATGGATCACATACTGTTTACAGATTATAATTATTGAGGAAGAGGATACTAAAATACACGAGGAAATACTATCATTTGGTATAATTCTTGTGAAAATATGAAGAATGCAGAATTACAGTAAGAGTAAGTCTTAGACACGGTTACTAGGAGGGAAGAGTACATCTTAGAAACGGTTACTAGGAGGGAAGAGTACATCTTAGAAACGGTTACTAGGAGGGAAGAGTACATCTTAGACACGGTTACTGGTAGGGAAGAGTATCTTTTAGACAAGATTACTGGGAGTGAAGAGTACCACTTAGACAATTGTGCTGGGAGTAAAACGTACCACTAAGACAAGGATACATGGATTATTTAATATAAGACAACATGGGAGGGTATTACATAAGAAGCTCTAAACAGTGACTGTAGAGATCTGAGTGTTGAGAACTATCAGACTGATTAAGTGGAGGCCAAGTAGTGCAGAGTGGTCCATCAGGAGGTAAGGCAAGGGGTAACACCCCCACCAATTTGGCAAGTAGATGGTAAGGGGGGGTTGGTACACACACACACACACACACACACACACACACACACACACACACACACACACACACACACACAACACACACAACCACACACCACACACACACACACACACACGCACACCGCACACACACACACACACACACACACACCACACGCACCACACACACACACACACACACACACACACATCACACCACACACACACACACACACACACACACACACACACACACACATACACACACACACACACACACACACACACACACACACAATAGGTTACCCCACCCCACTAATATGAAGGTGTCCCGTGTAAATGAAATGCGTTGGTAAACACCGTAGAGTTTCGCGGTTTTTATCTCGCTAAGTGTACGCAGTGGTTCCCAACCTTTTCACCACGAAAGACCCCTCTTATTTAAATTAATTTTCCCAGAGACCCCCAGATTTTCTGAAAGGTCTGTCTACTCAACAAGACGATTTTATTAACTAACAAACGCGTTTTCCCAGTTTCATCTCTCAGCAGAGAGACAGACATACGTAACTGAGTATGCAATTAAATAAATGACAGTATGAAAAAACTTACTTGTTTAATGAGATGATTGATGCTGCTTGGACACTATGTTCCGAATTTCAGGCTCAGTTGCAGACAGTTTTAAGCATAGATCAGGTTTCACATTTATCCTATTTCTGTGTTTTTATTTTATATAAAACATCAGGGAGAAAGCTAGCTCACATAAATGTGTAGTGGGGAATAACATAAAATATCTGTGTTTTGGATGTCGGTTCTGGCTACTCATTTTTCACATGCAGTCAAAAATCTGATAAGTTATACTAAATGAAACTTGATCATTGATTGATGGAGGTTTAGCATGTTCGATTCGTCAGCCCATAAAATAAGACCAACAGCTTCAATGGGCGTCTAAACATTTAGACTGATCCTGCCGATTTAGAAACAGCTTTATCAGTCTCATCGTGAGTAAGTATACATTTCACACTGCAGATTCTTGAAATTTTGAACTTAGCTCACGGACCTCCAATATTACCTTTGTGGACCCCCAGTATTACCTTTTGCGGACATCCAGGGGTCCGCGGACCACAAGTTAGGAACCGTTGATGTACATCATGATGAGTGGTATGCGAGTGTGTGCAGACGTAGGATCGAACCTCCACAACTCCTTGTGCTCAATGACCTATATGACTCTAGCACTTTATATAAATATAATAAGAATATTGGTTGACCGCTAATAATGAGTGTCTTCTGACTGACCAGTAATAACGTATGTTTGCTGATAGACTGCTAACAACGAGTGCTCACTCAATGACCACCAACAACGAGTGTTGACTGAATGACCACTAACAACGAGTGCTCACTAAATGACCACTAACAACGAGTGTTCGCTGAATGACCACTAACAACGAGTGCTCACTGAATGACCACTAACAACGAGTGTTCACTGAATGACCACTAACAACGAGTGCTCACTGAATGACCACTAACAACGAGTGCTCACTGAATGACCACTAACAACGAGTGTTCAATGAATGATCACTAACAACGAGTGTTCACTGAATGACCACTAACAACGAGTGCTCACTGAATGACCACTAACAACGAGTGTTCACTAAATGACCACTAACAACGAGTGTTCACTGAATGACCACTAACAACGAGTGCTCACTGAATGACCACTAACAACGAGTGTTCACTGAATGACCACTAACAACGAGTGTTCACTGAATGACCACTAACAACGAGTGTTCACTGAATGACCACTAATAGAATTTTCTTTCTAGAGCAACCATCTATTAACTCTCGTGAGATCCTTGTAAACATAGTGACCAGTTCAAGGACATAAGAATGGAGGACAAACTGCAGAAGGTCTACTGGCCCATACAAGGCAGGTCCTTATCAAAACTCGCCCCTTCTCAAAGTTATCCAAGAAAGAGGAGAAATTAAGGGTAATGAAGGCTGCAATTCATATATATAATATAATATATATATATATTTATATAATATATTATATATATTTATAAATTTTTATAATATAATATTTATATATTATAATTAATATATAAATATTTAATATATATATATTTATATAATATAATATTAATATGTGTGTGTGTGTGTGTGTGTATGTCGTGTGTGTGTGTGTGTTGTGTGTGTTGTTGTGTGTGTGTGTTGTGTGTGTGTGTTGTGTGTGTGTTGTGTGTGATTGTGTGTGTGTTGTGTTTGTGTTTTGTGTGTGTGTTGTGTGTGTGTGTGTGTGTGTGTGTGTGTGTGTGTGTGTGTGTGTGTGTGTGTGTGTGTGTGTGTGTGTGTGATGTGTGTGTGTGCGTGTGTGTGTGTGTGCGTGTGTGTAGTGCCGAATAGGTAAAACTTGCGATTTGGGTTTAAATAGTAACGCTCTTCTTCTCGAATAAGGCAAGCTAAAATTTGTGTATGCAATAATTTCGAAAAAATATATTTCATTATGTTTGTTTATTATTGTAAACTTATCTAAAATATATTTAGCTGGATTAGGATAAATTATATTGCGCTTTTTGTAATAAGGTTAGGTAAGTTTTCTTAGGTTCTTTTGGTAAAAATAACATTAATTTTTACATTAAAATAAAAGAAAAAATGTATCTAAACGTATAAGATTTTTTAGAAAGGACTTAGTTTTAAATCAGTTCTTGCTAATTGACTAATTTTACCTATTCGGCACGATATATATATATATATATATATATATATATATATATATATATATATATATATATATATATATATATATATATATATATATATATATATATATATAAATATATATATATATATATATATATATATACATACATATATATATATATATATAATATATATATATATATATATATATATATATATATAATATATATATATATATATATATATATATATATATATATATATATATATATATATATATTATATATATATATATATATATATATATATATATATATATATATATATATATATATATGATGTGAAACCAGTCAGGAATATTTTTAATATCTAATTTACTGATTTAAAAAAAGGGTAAAAAAAAGGGAAAATTAAACTCTATCTTTGAATAATGTTGCAGTGGTGTGGTGTGTGACCAGGATCAGAAGAGAGTGTTGGTGTAACTTATGCCAGGGCGTCTTGCAAGATGAAACATGGCCCACCGCCCCGCCACCACCCTCTTCCACCACCTCCCTACAAACTCCTCCGCCCACCCCACGAAACTCACGGAAAATTTACGAGTTTCACATCTTTCATGGCGATTTTAAATATTGTTTCGTCTTAATTATCGTCGTCCCCCCTATCCATGGTGAAGCACGTTTAGAAATGCAGTGATGAACATTTCGTCAACAGCCGTCGGTTCTACGCCTCGTTGGCTGCTGGCGGTGGCGAGACGTGTTGGTGAAAGTGGCTCCAACACGAACGAAAAGCCACCAAAGTTATCGGAAATAATCCCCCCCTCCGCCGCACTGCACTTCCCCCACGTCTCTTTTCAGCCTGCAAGTCATTTATTTAGAGACGTCTAATAAAATCGGTTTGAGGGATAATCGCGCGCGAGGCAGACGGGAGCGAGACTCTGATATCACAAGCTATCCATATTCTTTCATATTCTTCATCCCTGCTGCCAACTATTGTTCAGTAGTTGTCGTGTAAATGACGTATATACATACATGCATTCATTTCTCAGAGAATGTGTGTGTAAGCACGTGAAAGCGATCAGATTTCATTTCCTATTTTCACTGTTATATGTTTACATACTTGCATACATACATGCATTATATATACATACACAGACATTGCTTTTTTCCATAAATTTCAGAAAATAGCCAGAAAATAATAGGGAAAAGATATATATATATTATTTTTAAAATAATTAATGATTAAATTTAATTACATTAATTATATATCATGTGTGAATGATTATATATTATATATATATATATATATATATATATATATATATATATATATATATATATATATATATATATATATATATATATATATATATTATATATATATAATCCTTCACACATGTATTTGTGTGTGCTTACCTATATGCTATTAAACATGTATAGATAAGTACACACACACATACATACGCCTATACACACACACATGGTTTTTGTACCAACACTGTGTGTGTGTTTTTGTTGGTGTGTGTTTGTGTGTGTTTGTGTATGTGTGTCTCTGCTCGTGTTGATTGTGATGTCTGTCTAGTGTGTGTGATGGTGTGATTCTGCTGTGTTGTGGTGTATGGTGTGGGCTTTCTGACGTGTATCGAATTTGTGTTGTGTGTCGATTTGTGTGTGTGTGATTATTCGAATATTATCTTCTAACTATGATGTGATATCTGTATGTTATAAATTATTTTATTTATATTATATATATATATATATTATATATATATTTTATATATATATATATATATATATATATATATATATATATATATATATATATATATATTATATATATATATATATATATATATATATATATATATATATATATATATATATATATATATATATATATTATATATATATATATATATATATTATATATATATATATATATATATATATATATATATATATATATATATATATATATATATATATATATATATATATATATATTGGTGTATGTTATGTGTGTGTGTGTGTGTGTCGTGCCGAATAAGTAAAACTTGCGATTTTTGACTTAAATAACAGCGCTCTTCTTGCCGAATAAGGCAAGCGAAAATTTGTGTATGGAATATTTTTGCAAAAATCATTCTGAACCTAACGAAAAAAAAATATATTTCATTGTGTTTCTTTTTATTAATTTACTGGAAAACTTATCTAAAATATATTCAACTGAATTAGGCTAAATCAATTTTCGCTTGTTATAAGGTTAGGTAAGTTTTCTAAGGTTCTTTAGGTTTAAAATTATTAATTTTTACATTAACACAAATGAAAAAAATATATCTTTAAACGTATAAAAGAAAATTTTAGAAAAAACTTAATTTTAAACGAGTTGTTACTTATTGACCAGTTTTACCTATTCGGCACGACTTACACACACACACACACACACACACACACACACACACACACACACACACACACACACACACACACACACACACACACGAAGCTTGTTGCTGACGTGCCTTAATACTGACCCACAAATCTACATGTGAAGGGCTCGTGACGTCATAGCTAGCCACGGAGCCTATACAGTTAGTCAGGGAGCCTATGTATAATATAGCTGGGAATATCTACATATACTACACAAGTATTCAGTAACACTACTGACATATTCTCCTCACACATGAAAAAAAAATTGAAATTACGCTCCTGTCGCCTCCCCCGTTCTCTTGCCCTGTCCCTGCAATACCGAGCTCCCATTGGGCCGTCTTGCATATACGTCCTCCAGCGTAAATCTCTTCGTTGTCGTAATTATTGGTATCCGCAGCGCTATTCTGCAGTCGTACATCAACGGCAATAATGGGTAGTGACTCGCTACGTGTGATGTAACGCTCCAATAATATTGGTTTTGGTAGTAGCAACGCGCTTCTATTGCATTGCCAGCTAGCCATTAATCTGTGCTTGAGGTCGCTTGCCTCAACTCAGCAATCATATCTATCCCCACCCTTTTAGGGGAAGGGGGGTTGACATGCGCCTGGGATTGGGTTTTTGATATTTTTTTTAATTGTCCTTCCCGTCCTACGATCAAATCTGATAACCTTCCTATACCTCCAAGAACATAAGAAAGGAGGAACACTACAATAGGCCTGTTGGTCCATGCTGATCTTTCTCAAATCCAACCCACTAACAAAAATATTTGCCCGACCCATTTTCAGTGCTACCAAAACAGTAAGCTTTGATAACCTTTTTAACTCATGTGCAAGTTGCATTTAAATGCAATCCGCTCTCACTCATGTATCTATCCAACCTAAATTTGTAGCTACCCAATGTTTTAGCTTCAATAACCCTACTAGGCAGAATGTTCCACTCATCGACTACTACTTCCAAATTCCTCTATTCCTTTATTCTTTCTAAATCTAAACTTATCCAATTTGAATCAATTATTACGAGTTCTCTCTTCAAGGGATACCTACAGGACCTTATTTATATATCCTTTGTTAATACTCTCTTGATTTTCACATTCTTCCCTGTATTGATGAAGCCACGGTGTAGCGAAGCGTTTCTTCAGTAAAGATACCCAGGTGTTGCACATGTGTCTAATTTATCAATACCCATCGTCCACTTATACACTTGAGTCAAATCTCCGCTCATTCTTCGTGCTTTGAAGAGAATGTAATTTAAGGGATTTCAATCTTTCTTCATAAGGAAGATTTCTTATGCTATGTATTAATTTTGTTATTCTTTGCTGAATGTTTTCTAGCGAATTTATATCCATTCTGTAATATGGAGACCAGAAATGAGCTGCATAATCTTATTGAGGCCTTACTAATGATGTATAGAGCTGTAGCTTAACCTGTTAATGTATGCATGTTGCCGTTTGTCATTGCATATATGTATGTATTTATGTATGGTGTAACTATGTAGGTTAATTATCAGTTGTCAAAGGCACTTATCGATAGACTCTTGGTTGGGGAGGGGTGTTCTGTGGTCGTTTGTGCGTACTTGTGTATGTACTCGCCAATCCGGTTGCAGGAGTCGATTCACAGCGTGCTTGTGTGCTCGTGCATGTGTTTAAAATGCCAGCTATATTTCCCCCGAAGAAATTTCTAAATGCAATATTACGTTCCTCTACAATTATTTCGTTAATAAGTAAAAAAAAAAAAAACTTACTGAAACCTAGTGTCGCAAGTCACTTCAAATCGATTGGCTCTATCAGAGTGGCTGTTAAAACCTTGGAGAGTCTGCCAAACAAATTCTTAACAATATCAAGAAGGCTTTTGAAGAATCTGGTGGAGACGGGAGTACAGGAGGGAGAGAGGGTTCAAGGAGGGGGAAGAGCCGTATCAGACTTAAGATGCTGTCGCTATTGAAAATGACAGATATCGCCAGTTCTGCGATATTGCGCCGATCCTTAGCCAACTAATGGTTCTCTGGGCTACATCTCACAGTTATGGCTTGTTATGTCTCGGGAGAAATCGCTCGTTATGCCCGCAGAGAAGCGGGGCAGAAGAGCTCTCATTCAGATGGCATTGATACCAGTGAAATGGCGGGATTTAATTAAAGTTTCGGAGACGCCTATTGCCGCTGCTTCTGAATCTCGTTGCCCGTAGCATCCCAGCTTCTGGGAGACTAATGCTCGATACACGCATGTGTTCCAGTTATATTGTATCAAACTAATTTGATCTATGTGTGCAATTGTTTCAGTCGATGTTTGTATCGCAACACAGTGAATAGCATCCCAGCTTCTGCATGGAGTCATGCATCGAGTGAGACAACGCCATAGGTCCAGTATTAATGATCAAACCCTAATTTGATCCTCATGTGTGCAATGTCGCTCTTTCATGGATTTCGATGTGAAAGTGTCATAATCAAGGAAATAATAAAAACATATAATTGTGCAATCACCGTGCTTTTTTTTTAGAATAAAGTTAATAACAGTTTCAGAAACACGCACACGAATTGAGGACTCTATATGTCGTTTCCAACTGAGACTTTCGCTATGCGTAATGAGGAGTGAAGATTACTTTAGTCTGAGGTCGAAATATACCAAACAACTTTTTCTTTGTTTCTAAGTGGGTTGAGTCCCATTATTTTTTCCAAATCAATCCCCTACCGACTCCCTTCAAATGATTAGTTTTCCTATACAATGGAATGAGAGCTATCGTAAAAGTATTTTGCTTGCTTATTCAATACTAGAATATAATACCGACAAGATGAGAAATTAGTCACATATTTAAGCATCCATCTTCCTGTTCATGCTTCAGATTCGTTAAGGTTAAGGTACTGAAGGTAGGCACTAAGGTAAGTTAAGATTAAGGTACTGAAGGTAGGTACTAAGGTAGGTTAAGGTTAAGGTACTGAAGGTAAGTACTAAGGTAGGTTAAGACTAAGGTACTGAAGGTAGGTGCTAAGTTAGGTTATGACTAAGGTACTGAAAGTAGCCACTAAGGTAGGTTAAGATTAAGGTACTGAAAGTAGGCACTAAGGTAGGTTAAGATTAAGGTACTGAAGGTAGGTACTAAGGTAGGTTAAGATTAAGGTACTGAAGGTAGGTACTAAGGTAGGTTAAGATTAAGGTACTGAAGGTAGGTACTAAGGTAGGTTAAGATTAAGGTACTGAAGTAGGTACTAAGGTAGGTTAAGATTAAGGTACTGAAGTAGGTCACTAAGGTAGGTTAAGATAAGGTACTGAAAGGTAGGTACTAAGGTAGGTTAAGATTAAGGTACTGAAGGTAGGTACTAAGGTAGGTTAAGATTAAGGTACTGAAGGTAAGGTACTAAGGTAGGTTAAGATAAGGTACTGAAGGTAGGTGCTAAGTTAGGTTATGACTAAGGTACTGAAAGTAGGTACTAAGGTAGGTTAAGATTAAGGTACTGAAAGTAGGCACTAAGGTAGGTTAAGATTAAGGTACTGAAGGTAGGTACTAAGGTAGGTTAAGACTAAGGTACTGAAAGTAGGCACTAAGGTAGGTTAAGATTAAGGTACTGAAGGTAGGTACTAAGGTAGGTTAAGACTAAGGTACTGAAAGTAGGCACTAAGGTAGGTTAAGATTAAGGTACTGAAGGTAGGTACTAAGGTAGGTTAGGACTAAGGTACTGAAGGTAGGTACTAAGGTAGGTTAGGACTAAGGTACTGAAGGTAGGTACTAAGGTAGGTTAAGACTAAGGTACTGAAGGTAGGTACTAAGGTAGGTTAGGACTATGACACTGAAAACCAGCTTCCAGGCCTCATCTTCCTCTGTCTTCTGTGTATAGTTCTGCTAGGTTGAAGGGCCCTGTACCTCGTCTTCTTTTATCATCGTATTTAATTTCTGTATTGAAAAAGGCGCATTTTGGCCAGAGATCTTCAAATAAAGATACCCAAGTGTTGCGCATGTGTCTAATTCCTCATGACTTTCCTTAGAGAGACAGACAGACAGAGAGACAAAGACAGAGAGAGACAGAGAGAGCAGAGTGAGAGAAGAGAGAGAGCAGAGAGAGAGAAAGACAGAGAGAGACAGAGAGAGATGAGAGAAGAAGAGAGAGAGAGAGAGAGAGAGAGAGAGAGAGAGAGAGAGAGAGAGAGAGAGAGAGAGAGAGAGAGAGAGAGAGAGAGAGAGAGAGAGAACGATCTTCCAAGCATTCACTTGCCCCTCACAAGAACAAGATATCCACTTCCGACAAACTCGCACGACCAAGAGAAAAAACTATGAACAAAAAATTCTCCATTAGCTAGAGTTAACACAATTAGCGTATAGTTTGTTGGTTGGGGAAAGAAAGCAGATCATATATTGTTGGAGAAAATACCATTAGCGGTACATTAGTAGCTAGCTCACCCACTAACTCCACACTAACCCAATTATCATCTCTGTTACAAATTCCAATTTGCCCAGTATTTCGCCAGTGCTGACGGACCGCTCGCGCGCGACCCTTCCCAATTCACTTTCCACGTGGCTCAGGCCGCTTCAAGAAGGGGAGCGGTGTTGATGCTGGTAAAGCACTCTTGTTCCAGGGAACTAGAGCTACCCTTCCCTTCCTAGGATCAAGCTTGATCGCCTCTCATTCCCCAGGAACCATATAGCCCATACGAGTTAAACGTTTCTCAGTGAACATAATTCTACTACTACTACTACTGCTAATAATAGTAATAATGATACTAATAATAATAAGAATAATTTACAGAGCCATATTAATATTATTGCTATTAAACAATAATATTAATATGGCTCTGTAAATTCTTTCTGTTTTTAACACATTTAAGTTTGCAAGCTTAGCGCTATTATCCTACCTCAACTCATTTACAAGCTAAGAGCTGTTATCCTACCTCAACTATTACAAGCTAAAGCTGTTACCAACTAACTCATTACAGCTAAGAGCTGTTATCCAATACTCAACTCATTTACAAGCTAAGAGTTGTTACAACTCAACTCATTACAAACTAAGACCTGTTATCCTACTCAACTCATTTACAGCTAAGAGCTGTTACCTAACCTCAACTCATTTACAGCTAAGCTGTTACCTACTCAACTTCATTTACAGCAAGGCTGTGACCTACCTCAACCATTTACAAACAATAGCTGTTTCCACCTCAACTCATTCAAGAAGAGCGTGTTATCTACACACTCATTTACAAGCAAAGAGCTACCTACCTCACTCTTTCCTAACAGCTGATCTCCTCACCATTACAACAGAGGTACCTATACATTACATAAAGCGTTATCCTACCCAACTCATTCTCAGTGAAGCTTATTCTACTCAACTACATACAAGCTAAGAGCTGTTATCTACTCAATATTACAAGCTAAACTTTATCTACCTCAATCATTTACAATAGAGCTTATCCTACTCAATCATTTTACAGTAAACTACTACTCACTATTACAAGCAAACTTAATATCTACTCATATAAAGTGACTGTTATTACTCAATCATTTAACTAAACTTTACCTACCTCATCATTACAGCTAGATTTTCCTACCATATTTACAAGCTAGCTGCTTATCCTACCTCAACTCATTTACAAGCTAAGAGCTGTTATCCTACCTCAACTCATTTACAACTAAGAGCTGTTATCCTACCTCAACTCATTTACAACTAAGAGCTGTTATCCTACCTCAACTCATTTACAAGCTAAGAGCTGTTATCCTACCTCAACTCATTTACAAGCTAAGAGCTGTTATCCTACCTCAACTCATTTACAAGCTAAGAGCTGTTATCCTACCTCAACTCATTTACAAACTAAGAGCTGTTATCCTACCTCAACTCATTTACAAGCTAAGAGCTGTTATCCTACCTCAACTCATTTACAAGTTAAGAGCTGTTATCCTACCTCAACTCATTTACAAGCTAAGAGCTGTTATCCTACCTCAACTCATTTACAAGCTAAGAGCTGTTATGTTACCTTAGTTCATTCACAGACTGAGGGTTGTCGTCCTGCCTCACGTCATTTGCAGTCTAAGAGTTAACCAAACTTATCTCAATTCAAAATTAATCCTTACCTGGTGTATACCTGAAGAGGGATTCGGGTGTCAACGTCCCCGCGGCCCGGTCTGAGACCAGGCCTCTATATTTACTGCCCAACTATCCCATCAATCCTAGAAAGTGACTCCCTATAGTCAGGTAACACCTAAGTCCTTATTAACTCTCAGATGAGCAGGGGTAACACGTGTTTGGAAACATGTCCATGTATCCACCCTACTCGAGGACTGAACCCGGGGTTCTGTCCATTACGAGCCAGATGAGCTACCATTGAGCCAATAGGACACTTGCGATCTAAATCAAGATGGAGAATTAAATAAAATACATATAGCTAAAGACGACTGTGACAAAAAAAAATAAGATGCAGAGCTGTTACCGGGACAACGTTTATCTCTCTGTAGACTTTTATGAAGTCATGACTTGATAAACTTCAGCACAGAGCGAAAACGTTGTCTGTTTTTTAAGTGTCTGTTCTAACTGCAGTTGTCGGTAAACTCGTGAAAAGTTAATCAGGAATCAAATAGGTCGACATTCGAAAAATTTTATTTTTAGACTTTGCCGCCAGGAACTATACCATCCAAAGATAGTTTGAAGAGTGGACTTAGGCTGTAACTGTGGAAAAAAAAAAGACACTTATATACGGTTCAGAACATTTATTAAAGGAAACGTTTCGCCACGAGTGGCTCTTTCAGCCCTGAACTGAGTGTCACATTTTACCATTTTTCTGTGAGTAACTGCGGAATGTGTCAGATAAATTAAACGTACGAAGCGGCGTGCCCCAAGGGGAAGTGTTATGACCAGATCCATTACTGATATACAGAATTAACACTGATAGTGAATTATCCTCTGTAATATACTGATCATTACATTAACGGTATACACTACCGATAATATTTTTATGAAGGTATTTAACCAACCGGTTGCATTTCCAATATGTTTAGTACTGAAAAAAATGTACCGGCTGTTGAAAGCGCTAATGATTACAGGCCGATTTATACAACAGTTTGACATGAACTAATAAACAGTAAATAATTTCATTGCTGGTAAAGTGCAATTTAATGCACGTGGGAAATAAGACTGAAGGAAATAAGACGAAGGAAAGCCTTGATTAAAAAACAAGGCTCTGGGAATAATAATGACAACTTGAGGTCAGGTTGGCAATTCATAACTAAGCCACAAGACGGAGAGGAACCCTCAAACGGCATTTCGGCCCTCCCATCATTCGAGATTTGATAATGGTCCAAAACGGACCGAAACAGCGTCTGAAGTTTTCTCTTGAAATTTTTGTTTAGTTGAGATTTGTTACAGAGGGAAAAGTGACTTTCGACTTCTCTCCAAGTAGGCAATGTACTGTAGTAATTACTGATGGCTGGAGGAAATTTAGGATTTGCAGGTATATGTTATTCGAGTTTACACCTGAGAGTGTCGTTGTATCTCCGTGTAGGTCACAGTGGTGGACTACACCACAAAATGGCGTAGTTTGGGCGGAGTTAAAAATATTTGACGATGGATGTGATAATAGTGGAAGATGCCGAGCTCCCACCCACCAGGATGATACTAAACACTTCACCAGTCATCACGACACTTCACTAGTCATCACTGCACTTTACTAGTCATCACTAACCACTTACACTCAGTCATCACTCACTCACATATCATAACTTCACTAGTCATCACTGCACTTTACTAGTCATCACTACACTTCACCAGTCATCACTACACTTCACTAGTCATCACTGCACTTCACCAGTCATCACTACACTTCACCAGTCATCACTACACTTCACCAGTCATCACCACACTTCACCAATCATTACGACACTTCACCAATCATCAACACACTTCACCAATCATCACCACACTTCACCAGTCATCAACACGCATCACCAGTCATCACAGTTCACCAGTCATCACTACACTTCGCCAGTCATCACCACACTTCACCAATCATCACGACACTTCACCAATCATCAACACACTTCACCAGTCATCAACACACTTCACCAGTCATCATCACATTTCACCAATCATCACCACACTTCACCAGTCATCAACACGCATCACCAGTCATCACAGTTCACCAGTCATCACTACACTTCACCAGTCATCACCACACTTCACCAGTCATCATCATACAGTTACGAGTTTCTCGATGTAGATTTCGTCTTCAGTTCCCTCCATCTTTCCCTCCGCATTTTAATCTCCCCCTCCCCTCGCTCCTCCCCAGCCCCTCCACTCCCTTCCCCTCTGACCAATATATTTTCCTCCTGTTCTTTCCCCTCAGAGCTCTCTCACACCCTTCCTTCTACCCTCAGAGCTCTCTCACACCCTTCTACCCTTAGAGCTCTCCCACACCCTTCCCTCTACCTTCAGAGCTCTCCCACATCCTCACCTCTACCCTCAGAGCTGTCCCACACCCTTCCCTCCACCCTTAAAGCTCTCCCACGCCCTTCCCTCTACCCTCAGAGCTCTCTCACACTCTTACTTCCACCCTCAGAGCTCTTTCACTCTCTTCCTTCCACCCTCAGAGCTCTCCCACACTCTTCTCTCCACCCTCAGAGCTCAAACACCCTTCCCTCTACCCTCAGAGCTCTCCTACGCCCTTCCCTCTACCCTCAGAGCTCTCCCACGCCCTTTCCTCTACCCTCAGAGCTCTCTCACACTATTCCTTCCACTTTCAGAGCTCTCTCACACTCTTCTCTCCACCCTCAGAGCTCAAACACCCTTCCCTCTACCCTCAGAGCACTCCCACACCCTCCCCTCTACCCTCAGAGCTTTCCCACGCCCTTCCCTCTACCCTCAGAGCTCTCGCACACCTTCACCTCTATCCTCAGCAGCTCTCCCACGCTCTTTCCTCTACCCTCCGAGCTTTCCCACACCGTTCCCTCTACCCTCAGAACTCTCCCTCACCCTTCCCTCTACCCTTAGAGCTCTTCCACACCCTTCCCTCCACCCGCAAAGCTCTCTCATACCCTTCTCTCTAACTTCACAGCTCTCCCACACCCTCCCCTCTACCCTCAGAGCTCTCCACACGCTTCCCTTTACCCTCAGAACTGTCCCACACCCTTTCCTCTACCTTCAGAGCTCTCCCAGACCCTTCTTTCTACCCTCAAAGCTCTCCCATAATCTTCCCCTACCCTCAGAGCTCTCCCACATTCTTCCCTCTACCCTCAGAGCTCTCCCACACTCTTCCCTCCACCCTCAGAGCTTTCCCACACGTTTCTTTCCACCCTCAGAACTCTCCCACACCCTTCCCTCCACCCTCAGAGCTCTCCCACACTCTTCTTTCCACCCTCAGAGCTCTCCCACACCTTTTCCACACCTTCATCTCCCTCCCATCACCCTGCCCTCCACCGTCAACTCTCTCCCACACCTTTCCCTCCCATCCTTTTCGGCTCCCTCCCACCCACCCCCCTTTCCTCCACCCAGGACCAAGCTACATTATCTCAGTGGTAATTGTGTTTTGACTTTTTCACGAGTAGCACCTCGACAAATGGATGTGAAATTGGTTTCTGTAAGACTGATCACAGTTCCGACCTTGGCTCCTTCACTGATGCTCCTCCCATCTCCTCCTCCTCCCTCTCTTCCAT
>NC_069422.1:39045097-39067597 GCF_026875155.1 Cherax quadricarinatus
ATTATGAGGACGTTGTTTACGTATAGTAGCCGGATGATTGTTGCAGAGATGATGTAGGAGCTTCTCTCGAAGCAAAAGGATTCTCCAACATCATCTCCAACATCAACCATTACCATCAGCACCAGCAGTGACCACAACCATCACCATCATGATAGCAGCAGTGGCCACAGCCATCACCATCAGCGCCAACAGTGATCACAACTATCACCATCAGCACCAACAGTGATCACAACTATCACCATCAGCACCAACAGTGATCACAACTATCATCATCAGCACCAGCATTGGTCATAACCATCACCATCAGCACCAACAGTGGTCACAACCATCACCATCAGCACCAACAGTGGTCA
This sequence comes from Cherax quadricarinatus, assembly GCF_026875155.1. NCBI lineage: Eukaryota > Metazoa > Arthropoda > Malacostraca > Decapoda > Parastacidae > Cherax > Cherax quadricarinatus. The sequence continues at coordinate 39,045,451 of NC_069422.1, forward strand.
TAACCATCACCATCAGCACCAACAGTGGCCACAACTACAGAAACCAAGTGAAACAAAGCAGCATCATTCACCCCAGCACCAAAAACACCGAGAAGAGAGAAAAAGATAGTATCACCAGTTACTCATACCTCCAGTACACTACTGTGGTTCTCACAGACAGCCATCCAGCACTGAGGTAGCATCTCAAAGAACCTGCCAGGTTTATTGATAGCGTTAATCATCGTCCGGAATGCAATTCCCACAACAGTCAACACCTAGGTATCAGTTGACTAACACCCAGGTAGCAGTTGATTAACGCACAGGTAGCAGTCGACTGCTGGCTGAACAAAGTTAACAGGAGTGTGACTAGCAACGATTTTATTACAAGTTCAGACTAGCCAGGCTGGTGTTACAGGTAGGTAAAGGAGAGAGTAGTCAGCCTATTGTAACAAAATCAGACCAGTAAGCGTGGTCCCACAAGCAGGTAAATATCAGAACAGTGAGGCTGTTGTTACAAGCTAGTGTGGATCTGACCGGTCAAACTGTTGTTGCAAGCTAGTGTGGGTATGACCGGTCAAACTGTTGTTGCAAGCTAGTGTGAATCTAACCGGTCAAACTGTTGTTGCAAGCTAGTGTGAATCTAACCGGTCAAACTGTTGTTGCAAGCTAGTGTGGATGTGATCGGTGCAGGTGCAAATCAGACCAACCAGGCTGTTGCTACAAGCAGGTTCAGAACAGACCAACCAGGCTGTTGCCACAAGCAGGTGCAGATCAGATCAACTAGGCTGTTGCTACAATCAGGTGCAGATCAGACCAACCAGGCTGTTACTACTATCTGGTGGAGATCAGACCAACCAGATTGTTGTTACAAACTGATGCAGATCAGACTATCAGGCTGTTGCTACAAGCAGGCGAAGATCAGGCCAACCAGGCTGTTGCTACAAGCAGGTGTAGATCAGACCAACCAGATTGTTGTTACAGGCAGGTGTACATCAGACCAGCCAGGCTGTTGATATTAGCAGGTGCAGATCAGATCAACCAGGTTGTTGCTACAAGCAGGTGAAGATCAGACCAAATAGGATGTTGTTACAAGCAGGTGAAGATCAGATCAACCAGGCTGTTGCTACAAGCAGGTGCAGATCAGCTCAACCAGGTTGTCGCTACAAGCAGTTCAGACCAACCAGGCTGTTGTTACCTCACACTCAGGTCAATTAGGCCGGCTAAGGTATGAAGCAAGAGCCAATTTTTTCGCCGCGAAAATAGTCTTTGAACGGTGTCTTATCTAATTACGTCTCTTCAAACGCAATCCGGCACTCGGGACGATGACGGAGCCTCAACTTCAAATTCAATTTTATTGCAAAACAATTTGTCTTTCATACCCCCTACGTTTCTCCGAGATCGTGTTTTTTTTCACCGTCGCCAGAGCTGTGCACCCATTTAGGTGGCCACTGCGAGGATTTCACCGAACGCTCATGACGTGTGTTCGCACTCTCTCGCGCACGCATGTATATAACGAAGACGTAGCCGAGAGTGAGGTATGAATGCGGAAGGGGGGGGGGATGTACTATCTTTCGGTGATTGTGGAGGCAGGAACGTCAACGCTTTTACCCATTACTTCCCAGGAACAAAGGGGTGAAGAGAGCGCTGCTCCTCCCACTTCAGTTCGCTCAGCCTCCCACTTGCCGTTGCTCGTCTGCGTTCCCTCAGTCATGTCACAACGCCTTTGCTGCAGAGGCTGTGACTAGCCAAGGCGCACTCCGCAGCCCTGGTTAGCCTCCTAAGACCGTGTCCATCACCCAGGTGTTGCAAGGCGAGCCATGGACGGAGACAGGGACACCCAGAGCGCTTATTTATGACACGCGAAGCGTGACGCCCCGGGAAAGGAAACTTGGAACGCGAGGGCGGGAGGTGAGATTTCAATGAGTGCATTAGCGAACAGATCATATTTAAGTGGCAAAGAGAAGAGAGAACGAGGAAAATTATGTCAGATGAAAGAAGTGGAGGAGGGAGGGGAGGGAGGGAGTCAAGGAGGAGGGGGATGGGTAGGGGAGGGGGAAGGAGGGAAGAACTTTGTGAGGGGAACGAGGAACCTGGTAACGGAGACGAGGAACCTGGTAACGGAGACGAGGAACCTGGTAACGGAGGCGAGTAACCTGGTAAAGGAGGCGAGGAACCTGGTAACGGAGACGAGGAACCTGGTAACGGAGACGAGGAACCTGGTAACGGAGACGAGGAACCTGGTAACGGAGGCGAGGAACCTGGTAGCGGAGGCGAGGAACCTGGTACCGGAGGCGAGGAACCTGGTAACGGAGACGAGGAACCTGGTAACGGAGGCGAGGAACCTGGTAGCGGAGGCGAGGAACCTGGTAAAGGAGGCGAGGAACCTGGTAGCGGAGACGAGGAACCTGGTAACGGAGACGAGGAACCTGGAAACGGAGGCGAGGAACCTGGTAGCGGAGGCGAGGAACCCGGTAACGAAGCCGAAGAAGCCGGTAACGAAGGCGAAGAACTGGGTAACAAAGCCGAGGAAGCGGGTAAGGAAACCGGAAAATACGAAGAGCGGCCCGTGACGTACGGAGAGTAACTAATTTCAGGAGCCTGGAGACTAATAAATAACTAGGAGAGTGATGTACTAGGAGAATGATGTACTAGGAGAGTGATGTACTAGGAGAATGATGTACTAGGAGAATGATGTACTAGGAGAGTGATGTACTATGAGAATGATGTACTACGAGGGTGATGTACTAGGAGAGTGATGTACTAGGAGAATGATGTACTACGAGGGTGATGTGCTAGGAGAGTGATGTACTAGGAGAATGATGTACTACGAGGGTGATGTACTAGGAGAGTGATGTACTAGGAGAATGATGTACTAGGAGAGTGATGTGATGAACGGTTTTGAAAACCGACAACTTGAAGAATTGAGACACTTTTGCAACATATGGGAATCTTTATTGAAGAAACGTTTCGCCACACAGTGGCTTCATCAGTCCAATACAAAGTAGAAATGGGTAAGGAGAGGAGGAGTTTGAGGTAATCAGTCCCTCAACCTGCAGTATATAAGCCACCTCTCTGGCTCTATGCTGCACTTCCTACAAGAGTGATGGACTGAACACATCGATTCCAGGTTGAGGGACTGATTACCTCAAACTCCTCCTCTCCTTACCCATTTCTACTTTGTATTGGACTGATGAAGCCACTATGTGGCGAAACGTTTCTTCAATAAAGATTCCCATATGTTGCATAAGTGTCTCAATTCTTCAGGAGAGTGATGTACTAGGAGAATGATGTACTAGGAGAATGATGTACTAGGAGAATGATGTACTAGGAGAATGATGTACTAGGAGAATGATGTACTAGGAGAATGATGTACTAGGAGAATGATGTACTAGGAGAATGATGTACTACGAGGGTGATGTGCTAGGAGAATGATGTACTAGGAGAATGATGTACTAGGAGAATGATGTACTAGGAGAATGATGTACTAGGGAGAATGATGTACTAGGAGAATGATGTACTAGGAGAATGATGTACTAGGAGAATGATGTACTACGAGGGTGATGTGCTAGGAGAATGATGTACTAGGAGAATGACGTACTAGGAGAATGATGTACTAGGAGAATGATGTACTAGGAGAATGATGTACTAGGAGAATGATGTACTAGGAGAATGATGTACTAGGAGAATTATGTACTAGGAGAATGATGTACTAGGAGAAAGATGTACTAGGAGAATGATGTACTAGGAGAATGATGTACTAGGAGAATGATGTACTAGGAGAATGATGTACTAGGAGAATGATGTACTAGGAGAATGATGTACTAGGAGAATGATGTACTAGGAGAATGATATACTAGGAGAGTGATGTACTAGGAGAAAGATGTACTAGGAGAGTGATGTACCAGGAGTGTGATGTACTAGGAGAATGATGTACTAGAAGAATGATGTACTAGGAGAATGATGTACTAGGAGAATGATGTACTAGGAGAGTGATGTACTAGGAGAGTGATGTACTAGGAGAATGATGTACTAGGAGAGTGATGTACTAGGAGAATGATGTACTAGGAGAGTGATGTACTGGTAGAATGATGTACTAGGAGAATGATGTACCACGAGAGTGATGTACTAGGAGAATGATATACTAGGAGAATGATGTACTAGGAGAATGATGTACTAGGAGAATGATGTACTAGGAGAGTGAAGAACTAGGAGAATGATGTACTAGGAGAATTAAATACTAGGAGAGTGATGTACTAGGAGAATGATGTTCTAGGAGAATGATGTACTATGAGAGTGATGTACTAGGAGAATGATGTACTAGGAGAATGATGTACTAGGAGAGTGATGTACTAGGAGAATGTTGTACTAGGAGAATGATGTACTAGGACAGTGATGTACTAGGAGAATGATGTACTAGGAGAATGATGTACTAGCAGAGTGATGTACTGTAGGAGATAATAACTAGAACAGAGTATACTACTGACTCCGGCCATACAATAGAGCGGAAAAATGATGTAAGGGACCTGGGAGTAGTAATGTCTGAGGATCTCACTTTCAAGGATCACAACAGTGCCACGATCGCACGTGCGAAGAAAATGATAGGATGGAAAATGAGAACTTTCAAAACGAGAGATGCCAAGCCCATGATGATCCTTTTCAAATCACTTGTTCTCTCTAGGCTGGAATACTGCTGTACATTAACATCTCCATTCAAAGCAGGTGAAATCGCAGATCTAGAGAGTGTACAGAGATCCTTTAACTGCACGTATAAGTTCTGTCAAGCCCTTAACTACTGGGAACGTTTGGAAACACTTGACTTGTACTCGTTGGAACGCAGGAGGGAGAGATATATCATAATCTACACTTGGAAAATCTTGGAAGGAATGGTCCCAAATCTGCACACAGAAATCACTCCCCATGAAAGTAAAAGACTGGGCAGGCGATGCAAAATGCCGCCAATAAAAAGTAGGGGGGCCATTGGTACACTAAGAGAAAAAACACAATAAGTGTCCGGGGCCCAAAAAATGTTCAACAGCCTCCCATCAAGCATTAGGGGAATTGCCAATAAACCCCTGGCTGCCTTCAAGAGAGAGCTGGACAGATACCTAAAGTCAGTGCCGGATCAGCCGGGCTGTGGCTCGTACGTTGGACTGCGTGGGGCCAGCAGTAACAGCCTAGTTGATCAGGCCCTGATCCATCGGGAGGCCTGGTCATGGACCGGGCCGCGGGGGCGTTGATCCCCGGAATAACCTCCAGGTAACCTCCAGGTACTAGGAGAATGATGTACTAGGAGAATGATGTACTAGGAGAGTGATGTACTGGAGAATGATGTACTAGGAGAGTGATGTGCTAGGAGAATGATGTACTAGGAGAGTGATGTTACTAGGAAAATGATGTATTAGGAGGTGATGTGCTAGGAGATGATTATGTAAGTGATGTGCTAGGAATGAGCTAGGAGAGTAATGTACTAGAAAATGATGTATAGGAGGGACGAAAAAAGGAGAGTGTGAACTAGGAGAGTGATAAAATAGGGAAAATGTGTACTGGAGAGTGAGCAATAGGAGAGTGACGAACTAGGAGAGGCGACGAACTGGAAGCGATGAACTAGGGAGTGATGAGCAGGAGAGTGATGAGCTGGAGAATGATAAAATAGGAAGTGATGTACTCGAATTGATGAACTAGGAGAGTGATGTATAGGGGAAGTGTACTAGGAGGTGATGTCTAGGAGAGTGACGAACTAGGAGGTTGAATGGGGAAATGATGAACTAGGGAGTGGGAACTAGGAGGTGGTGAATAGGAGAGTGACGAAAGGAGAATGATGTACTAGGAGAGTATTACTAGGGGAATGATATACTAGGAGAGCGATGTACTAGGAGAGTGACGAACTAGGAGAGTGATGAACTAGGAGAGTGGTGAACTAGGAGAGTGACGAACTAGGAGAATGATGTACTGGAGAGTGATGTACTAGGAAAGTGAGTACTAGAAAGTGATGTTAAGAGTGACGAAATAAGAGAGTGATGTATTGGAGAGGGAACGTTTCCCGGACTCCAAGGGAATGAAGCTTAAGTGCCAACATGTCGCCAGAATTGTCTTTGTAATGTGATATGAGCTGGATCCCCTCTGGCTAGCTGCTGTGTGTGTGTGTGTGTGTGTGTGTGTGTGTGTGTGTGTGTGTGTGTGTGTGTGTGTGTGTGTGTGTGTGTGTGTGTGTTGTGTGTGGTGTGTTGTGTGTGGTGTGTGTGTGTGTGTGGTGGTCTATAATGAAGATATTTCACCATCCAGGGGCTTTAGCTTGTCAATACAGTGACTACATGCTGGAGACAGTTGTATTGAGGTAATCAGTCCCTCAGACAGAGGGACTGATTACCTTATCTCCAAGCATCTCCAGTATGCAGATCTCTGTAATGAATTGGTAAAGCCGCTGTATAGGGAAACATCTCCATAGTAAAGATAAGCAGGTGGTGCATATGTCTTATCAAAGCTGGTTGAGGCATTACGCTATGTCTAACACCAGCACAGCTAGATGAGACATCATCCTATGACACCAACACAGCTAGATAAGATATCACCCTATGTTTGATACCACAGCTAGTTGAGAATCACTATGCACCCAGCTATAGTTCACCCTATGTCTGACCACAGCTAGTTGAGATATCACCCTATGTCTGACACCACAGCTAGTTGGATATCCTATGTCTAACCACTATTGAGATTCACCTAGTTTGATACCACAGCTAGTTGAGATATCACCCTATGTCTGACACCACAGTTAGTTGAGATATTACCCTATGTCTGACACCACAACTAGTTGAGATATCACCCTATGCCTGACACCACAGCTAGTTGAGATATCACCCTATGTCTGACACCAATACAGCTAATTGTGTACAACCAGGAGGCAGTGATGGCCTAGGATTAATTACCAGTTGTTTAACAAGTGAGGAGACTAAGTTAGCGGTGACCAGCGGGCGGTGGGCGCCTGGTAAATGAGTTAATACTCGCCTCGCCTCGCCACTGCTTCGCTAAAGTACCAAGATTTCTGGAAATAAAATTAAATATCTCAAAAGTCTGGTTTTCCGGTTCATCACAGTTTTTTGGGGGGGTTGATGATTAAGACACATGTGTATCTTATAAGTGTTTTAGTGAATCATTCTTGTAAGTATGGTACTGGAAACATAAACACATATGCAGTTTAATGTGATCCTTTATTGACAACGTTTCACCCACACAGTGGGCTTTTTCAAGTCACAACAGATCTACCTGGGGTGGAAGGTACGGGAGTATTTATAGTCATGTTCAGAATGTTGAGGTCAGGTGGAGAATGCTGCATCTGATGATCTACCGGGTGGGGTTATAGAGTCTTGGGTAGCCTGGCAGGGGTATTGGACAAGTTGTGAGTAGACCTTCTGCAGTGTTCTATGTTCTTATGTGGGATAGCGATGAAGAAGTTTCTTGGCGAGTGGTTCAGCTATGTTATAGAAGCCGTTGTTCTGGTTGAAATTGTTGGTTATCGAGATAAGCGATGATTCCAGGATTCTTCGGTACTGAGTGTTGTCTTCTGCAGCGATAAGTCTTGAGTTTTGTAGTTAATTAAATGGTTGTGTGAATTGCGATGTTGTACACAGCATTCCTTGTATCGTCAGTCCTGCTTGCATATTGGTGTTCTGAAATACGTGTTTGGAAGTCTCTTGATGTTTCGCCCACATATAATTTGTTGCAGTCATTACAAGGGATTATGTATACCCCTGCAGAGGATGGAAGCTTGTCCTGTCTACTACTGGTGATGTCCTTGATGGTCGTGGTTGTGGAGGTAGATACTTGGAATGATGTATTGGAAAAGATGTTGGAAACATGTTTGGCAATGGAGTTGGTAGGGAGGACTATGTATCTCTTCTCGGCAGTGTTTTCTCTGGGTGTGTTGAAGATGTTTAATGCCCGCCGTCTGCAGTCTCTGATGAAGTGACGAGGATAGTGGAGTTTAGAAAATACTTGTTCAGAAAATACTTCGCTTCAAAGTGTGGTACTGGAACCCACTTTCAAGTGTGATACAGGAGCGCACAAATTACCTCCAGTAGGGTGGATCAAGGGGGTCACGACCCCTCCCTTATTCTCCTTTAATTTGAAGAAGCCTACCGTGTAGGCGAAACGTTTCAACAATACTCCCAACTGTTGCACATATGTCTTACTCATCGAATTGCCGGTATTGTATACCATTTTCATCATTATATTACTGTGGTGTAGAGACGCATTTGCAGTCACTAACCCGATGAACAACCGATTATGAAGTAATTAAAACCAGTTATATTTCTAGAAAAACTTAAACTAAGCATCTAGCTTGCGAGTGATTCCAGGTCAAGGACCGGGCCGCGGGGGCGCTGACCCTCCGGAACACCCTCCAAGTAGACTCCAGGTAAGCAGAGTACTTTGGGTAGCATTGAAAATGGGTCGGGCAAATATTTTTGTTAGTGGGTTTGGGTTTGAGAAGGACTTGCCTAGTATGGGCCAGTAGGACTGCTGCAGTATTTCTCCTTTCTTATGTTCTCATGTGAATTATGGGCAAAAAAAATCTACATGAGAACAAGTCTTTACCCAAACAATAGAAGATTTTATTCACTCTAAGCGTCGTTCTACTACCCATAAACCAATAACAAAAATAATTATATGCAAAGGGGACAAATTTTGAGACCACGCCTCCAAAATACGGGAAACATCCTCCAAAGAGACGATTGCTAGGAACTGAATTGACGTTAAACGCAGCAGTTGGAGAACAAATTGTCAGTAAAGAAATCTGAAAATTAGTTTCTCCGTCGCCTACCCCGTTTTCTTTAGTCTTTTTACCCCCACCCCCCCTTTCTTGACTTTTAATTAGCTTAATTTTGATCAACAAGAGTAAACACGTGAAGCGGTAAAGTCAGCTTAATCGCTCCTTTGAAATAAACGATTCCATTACTGCTTCTCTCAGGGCTAAAAAGAACCTCCCTGAAAAAATGATAATGAAGTTGTTCCCTAATTCGTAATTATCATGGCGACGACGGAGACAGAGTTGCCACTGTTGGGTTTCCCGGATGAGGGGGGATAGGGAGGGGGCAGGAGGAGAGGGGGAAAAAATGGTGAGTGGGAGAGGGTGTGGGGAGAAAAAAGGGTAGGGGGAGAAATGGGACGAGGGTTTAGGATAGGGAGGAATGAGCAAGGGAGAGTGGGGGAGAAAGAGGGGGGAGTGTGGGCTTGGTAGTGGACTGGGTAAGAGGGGGGTGGAAATAGGATTGAGGGGGAGTATGTGGGAGACGAATAATAAAAGGGTAGAGGAAGAGAACTGAAGGATGGGAGGAAGTGAAGAGGGAAAGAATAGATAGCTCAGAGCAGTTTCAGCAGTGGGAAATCGTACTTCACGATCCTCACAGAGACTCACGAACAACACACACAATAGCAAGAACAGCCTCTATATTCTTTGACAGTAAAAAAAAAAAAAAAAACTTTTCCCACGTTACCACAGAAATGCCACACATACAATAAAATTAAAGCCAATGTAGTGGAGGCGACAGAACTGACAAAATAACACGGGAACGATAGTGTTATGGCGAGAGAAAGAGAGTGCTGCAAGGACCCACCATGGGTCTGTGCTGCTCCTGGTGTATACACGGTATTTAAAAGGAGGATTAGAATCATATATCTCAATGTTGGCAGACGATGCGGAACTAATGGGAACAATAAATGCTAATGAAGACTGGAAAAAATAAAGACATAAGCAGTATAATGTGATCCTTTATTGACAACGTTTCACCCACACAGTGGGCTTTATCAAGTCACAAACAGATCTACCTGGGTGAAAGGTACGTGAGTATTTATAGGATGGAGTCAGGTGGAAAATGCTGCATGTGACACTCTTCCGAGTAGGTTGATAGAGGCTAATGAAGACTGTCAAAAATGAAAAATTACTGGAAGTGTAAAAATGATTAAATCCAAAAGTAATGAAAAGGTGAAAATACAGAGGAAGATTTATATATATCACAAGAACAATGAACAATTCTTAAAATTATGTAACAAGAAGGAAATATTAATAAGCTGCCAACATGTTTCCCGAGGTAAACAAAACTCAGAAGAGCAAATACATGAATTATATTTTAGAAATCTCAGCAAAGAATCATCCAGAGAGCTACGCACAACATGCGTAGCCAGTTCTCGAATGCGCCGCAACGGTGCGTAGAGAGAAAACTCATTAAGTGTTAAAGGCCCACGACTCTTCAGCACCCTCCATTCATGCATAAAGAGGATTGTCAACAAATACTTAGTTGTCTTCAAGAGGGAATTCGACAGATTCCTCAAAGCAGTTCCTCATCAGCCTAGTTGTGGTGGGCGGCAGTTACTAACAGCTTGATCGATCAGGTCAGCAACCAGGAGGTCTGGTCTGGGACCGGGCTCCGGTGATCGGTGACCTCCGGAAGCGACTCCAGGTAGACCCCATATAATCCACATCTAATGAAAGAAAATAAGAAGTATGCAAAACTTCGCTACTAGAATGGTACCAGAAATGTGGAAACTAAGAGGATAGACGAGGAAAACTTCAGGGAATAATAATAATAATAATAATAATAATAATAATAATAATAATAATAATAATAATAATAATAATAATAATAATAATAATAATAATAATAATAATAATAATAATAATAATCTTTATTTCTACAAGTACATGATACAACTTATACAGACATATCTAACATCAGTGACATAATATTTGGAAAGCCCCTGGTTATGCAGAGCATTTCTGGCAAATTAGTTTAATTTTGTCCCCAGGATGCGACCCGCACCAGTCGGCTAACAGCCAGGTACCTTTTTACTGCTAGGTGAACAGGGACAGCAGGTGTCATAAAGAAACACGTCTAAATGTTTCCACCCGTACTGTGGATAGAACCACGGATCTAGATGTGTGAGTTTAGTGCTCCATCAACCGAGAAAAAGATCATGCGGACGGTGGATCGAGCCTCCACCACTACTTACCCCTGATTGACCCACAAGAGTTTAGCACTTCATACAATACAAGACAGAGTAGACAACAGCAAACTTTTTTAACATTTATATAAGAAAGGCAGATTAGCAGGAGACTGTTATAGTCAGTCGTCAACGATCTGCTGATGACTGACTACAACAGTCAGGCACCAGGATGAACATTAAAATGGTATAAAATACCGACAGGTTGTTAGGTAAGACACATTCTGTCACTTCATCTCCATATTGTTTCATACTATGGAACAATGCTCTTCTCCAGACTGAGGGACTGACCACCTCAAAACTTTAAGGGTGATGGACTGATTACATCGTCTTCAAGTATCTTCTGCTTCTATCAACTTTTCTGTACTTGACTGAAGAAGCCTACTGTGTAGGCGAAACGTTTCATAATAAAGATACCTAACTGTTGCATATGTGTCTTACCTAACAACAGGCACCAGGATGAAGAGCCACAGATGGTACTTGACGCTCTATGACCCTTTACGGGTTTAGCGCTTTCTCATGAATCTATTATCTGTAAAGTAAACAAGTAGGTTATTACACACACACACACACACACACACACACACACACACACATCCCTGGAAACTGGGCAACTACCTGAGGTATGGAAGACAGCAAATGTAGTTCCCATTTTCAAAAAAGGAGACAGAAAAGAGGCACTAAACTATAGACCTGTGTCATTGACGTGTATAGTATGCAAAATTATGGAGAAGATTATCAGGAGGAGAGTGGTGGAGCACCTGGAACGGAACAGGAGTATAAATGCCAACCAGCACGGATTCACGGAAGGCAAATCCTGTGTCACAAACCTTTTCTGGAGTTTTATGATAAAATAACAAAAGTAAGAAAAGAGAGAGAGGGTGGGTTGATTGCATCTTCCCTTTGGGCTGCAAGAAGGCCTTTTACACAGTTCCTCACAAGAGATTAGTGCAGAAGCTAGAGCATCAGGCGCATATAACAGGAAGGGGACTGCAATGGATCAGAGAATACCTGACAGGGGGGAACAACGAGTCATGGTACGTAATGATGTATCACAGGGGCCCTGTGACGAGCGGGGGTCCCACAGGGGTCGGTCCAGGACCCGTGCTATTTTTGGTATATGTGAACGACATGACGGAAGGGTTTGACTCAGAAGTGTCCCTGTTTGCAGATGATGTGAAGTTAATGAGGAGAATTAAATCTGATGAGGACCAGGCAGGACTTCAAAGAGACCTGGACAGACTGGACACCTGGTCCAGCAAATGGCTTCTCGAATTTAATCCTGCCAAATGCAAAGTCATGAAGATAGGGGGAAAGGGGACAGAAGACCACAGACAGAGTATAGGCTAGGTGGCCAAAGACTGCAAACCTCACTCAAGGAGAAAGATCTTGGGTGAGTATAACACCGAGCATGTCTCCGGAAGCACACATCAATCAGATAACTGCTGCAGCATATGGGCGCCTGGCAAAACCCGAGAACAGCATTCCCACACCTTAGTAAGGAATCATTCAAGACACTGTACAAACCCTGTATGTCAGGCCCATACTGAGTATGCAGGCACTGTTTGGAACCCGCACTTGATAAAGCACGTCAAGAAACTAGAGAAGTACAAAGGTTTGCAACAAGGTTAGTTCCAGAGCTAAGGGAATGTCCTATGAAGAAAGATTAAGGGAAATCGGCCCGACGACACTGGAGGGGCAGGAGGGTCAGGGGAGACATGATAACGACATATAAAAATACTGCGTGGAATAGACAAGGTGGACAAGGACAGGATGTTCCCGGGAGGGGACACAGAAACAAGAGGCCACAATTGGAAGTTGAAGACACAAATGAGTCAGAGAGATAGTAGGAAGTATTTCTTCAGTCATAGAGTTGTAAGGCAGTGGAATAGCCTAGAAAATGACGTAGTGGAGGCAGGAACATACCAGTTTTTAAAACGAGGTTTGATAAAGTAGGAGGGGGAGAGAGGGGTCTGTAGCACCGGTGAAGAGGCGGGGCCAGGAGTAGGCTCGACCCCCCCACAAAAAGGGAGTAAAAAAAGGTGAGTACACACACACCACCCCAAACCCCACACCACCAACCCCACCCCCACAACACACACACACACACACCAACACGCTACACATTTTCACATAGGTCCGCCCACAAATAATTTTTCCCAGCTAAATTTTACACTCCCGTTTCCCCAATTATTAATTAGGCTTAAAACCCTCCCATATTTTATACTCCCCGTTAATAATTAAAAAAACAAATTTTCCCTGGTTATGCAGAGCGATTTTCTGGCAAATTAGTTTAATTTTGTCCCCAGGATGCGACCGCACCAGTCGGCTAACAGCCAGGTACCTTTTTACTGCTAGGTGAACAGGGACAGCAGGTGTCATAAAGAAACACGTCTAAATGTTTCCACCCGTACTGTGGATAGAACCACGGATCTAGATGTGTGAGTTTAGTGCTCCATCAACCGAGAAAAAGATCATGCGGACGGTGGATCGAGCCTCCACCACTACTTACCCCTGATTGACCACAAGAGTTTAGCACTTCTACAATACAAGACAGAGTAGACAACAGCAAACTTTTTTAACATTTATATAAGAAAGGCAGATTAGCAGGAGACTGTTATAGTCAGTCGTCAACGATCTGCTGATGACTGACTACAACAGTCAGGCACCAGGAATGAACATTAAAATGGTATAAAATACCGACAGGTTGTTAGGTAAGACACATTCTGTCACTTCATCTCCATATTGTTTCATACTATGGAACAATGCTCTTCTCCAGACTGAGGGACTGACCACCTCAAAACTTTAAGGGTGATGGACTGATTACATCGTCTTCAAGTATCTTCTGCTTCTATCAACTTTTCTGTACTTGACTGAAGAAGCCTACTGTGTAGGCGAAACGTTTCATAATAAAGATACCTAACTGTTGCATATGTGTCTTACCTAACAACAGGCACCAGGATGAAGAGCCACAGATGGTACTTGACGCTCTATGACCCTTTACGGGTTTATCGCTTTCTCATGAATCTATTATCTGTAAAGTAAACAAGTAGGTTATTACACACACACACACACACACACACACACACACACACACACACACACACACACACACACACACACACACACACACACACATACACATACACATAGGCTCACGCACACACAGAAGTAATTTCCCCAAGCAGATAAATTCACACTCCCGTGGTATTCCAATTTATTTTAATTAGCGACTTATAACCCATCCATCATTATGTGATACTCCCCGTATAATCAGTATTAAAACAAATGAAGGCAATTTTTTGCTTTACTTTCTTTTTTCTTAACATCAAAGGCAACGCTGCTCACTACCACAGAATGCTAAACACTGCGACTGGGAACACACGTTATGACTCTTCACTGACACAGATTTCTTTATATAGTGTTGTTGCATTTTCATTTGTTTTGCCGTCATATATATATATATATATATATATATATATATATATATATATATATATATATATATATATATATATATATATATATATATATATATATATATATATATATATATATATATATATATATATATATATATGCAAAACAACCACTGTGAAAGAATAGAGAAGTTCCAAGCGCTTTCGTGACTACTCACATTATCAAGGAACAATGAAAGTAAAGCATCAAAGGAAGGTATATAAAGGGGTAGCCCACACCTCACTATCAGATCCCACAACAACGAAACACCTGACGCGAGACAGCAGGCCCACTGACCGAACTAGACAGGTCCTTCATACAACCCACCAACAAACTGTTCTACCCAAGAAATAAGAAATTAAAAAAATTATTATTTGTCCAATGTATTATTAAATTCTTCCCAAATTCTATTAATTATAAATGGATCTAATTTATAATTAATAGAATTTGGGAAGAATTTAATAATACATTAGACAAATATATTTTTATCGTTAGGCTCAAAATGATTTTGGGGAAATTATTGCATACACAAATTTTCACTTGTCCTATATGGCAAGATGAGCGTTGCTATTTAAGCCAAGATCGCAAGTTCTGCCTATTCGGCACGACATATATATATAACGGTAAAATAAACGAAAATGCAACAACTCGTCCAATCGGCTTCAAATTTTCAACACTTGTGTACGGTAACTAGAACTATGTTCTTGAAACTGGCATGTTCATGTGCATTACGACCAAAGCTGTTGAACCCATTACCATCATACGGGAATGGTTTGCAGCTAGTTATTAAGTGGTAGTTTAAGTAAGAATAAGTGGCAGATGGAGTACAAGAAGAGGGTTGATGGTTATGAATGAACTAAACACAAATAACCCACACATAGGAGAAAGAGACTTTATGACACTTAGTGGGCAGTATAAGCATTCACGAATATTGAAAGAATAACGGAAGCTCAACACTGGGATCTCCAAATCGGGGTTCCCACAGCATCTCCTTCAGCAGGAGAGTGCTCATTAAGTACTCTACTGGAGCACCGGAGTACACAGACTTTCCACGCCACTGCAGTGATCGTTTCTATAATTATCTATCTGTAGTTTCAGGAGCAGACCTAATCTCGTTGCGTTTTGTCTTCACATTTAATCTTTCGTAAATCTTCAGTATTTAGTTCATCTTAAGTCTTCAGTATTTAATTCATCGTAAGTCTTCAGTATTTAGTAAGTGGGACCTGTATGGTGGTCTTCATCTTCGTCCTCCTCTTCAATTCATACTTCTCACTAACAACTTCTCACATTTCTCTATTATTTTCATCTTCCTCGCTTTTCTCATCATCCTTCCATTTCTTTCACCTACTCCAAACTTTCCCTATATACTCTTCCTTCTTTCCAAGCTTTCCACCTACTCCACACTTTCCCCCACTTCTCTTCCTTCTTTTCTTTTTACGTCATATATCTCCTTCCACTTCCCCCATTCCAGTGCTTCCCCGTTCCTTCCCTGCTATTTCATGCTCCACCCCTGCCACTCTCCTGTTCCCCTTCTCCCTTCCGTTGGGGAACTCTACAACAAGGAACCAAGAAAGACTTACCATTAATTCTAACATTCATCTGCCTGTGAAGCGTCTACCCTCGATTCTGTTCGACTCCTCCGGATAATTACATAGTTTCACTGTAGTCTTCTTAGCAACGGCTCTTTTCAGCCAAACTTTAGTTCACCTCCAATCTCTTAAAACACAAATTAGACAAAAAAATTATCCGGTAATCAGAATTCATTTTCGTTTTAGTCCCGAGGGTGTCGTTTTTAAGGGTTAGCTCCGGTAATTAGCAGAGGAAGGTATTAATTTCGCGTAAATCACTGGTTGTGTTCCCAGATAGCGTTTTCTTTAGTATCCCCGGGAAGTATAAAAAATAGGGAGATTAATTGATCTCTGCTCGCTATGATTCCTCTTCAGATGTCGGCGGAAATTTTGTCTTTAATGTGATCAATGAACCTCCGGGGATAACTCACGCACTTGCACGCACATACACACTCGGAGAGACACCCCCATTCACACACACACAAACACACGTGCGCGTGCTCATGCAACACACACACACACACACACACACACACACACACACACACACACACACACACACACATACACACACACATACACACACAAACACACGCACAAACACACACACACAAAACACACACACACACACCACACACACACACACACACACCACACACACACACACACACACACACACACACACACACACACACACACACACACACACCAACACACACACTACACACATACACACCGCAGACAGAGTACAGCCTAGGAGATCAAAGGCAACAAAACTTACTCAAGGAAAAGGCTCTTGGGGTGAGCATCATACTGAACACATCTCCTGAGGCGCACGTCAACCAAATAACTGCTGCAGCATATGGGCACCTGACAAACCTAAGAGTAGTGTTTCAGCATCTAAGGAGTCATTCAAATCACTGTACACGTGTACGTTAGGTCCATATTGGAGTATGCAACACTAGTATGGAACCCACACCTCGTCAAAAGCCTCAAGAAATTAGAGAAAGTGCAAAGGTTTGCAATAAGACTAGTCTCTGAGCTAAGAGGTATGTTTACAAGGCAGGATAATCGGGGTTCAAGTGCACCAGAGGACAGGAGGGATAAGGGGGACATGATAACGACATTCAAAATATGAGAGGAATTGACAAGGTGCATAGGGACAGGATGTTTCAGAGATGGGACACAGCAACAAGGGGTCACAGCTGGAAGATGAAAAACTCAGATGAGTCAGAGGGATGTTAGGAAGCATTTCTTCAGTCATAAAGGTTGTCAGGAAGTGGATGAATCTAGAGAGTGATGTAGTGGAGGCAGGATCTATACATAGCTTAAAGAAGAGCTTCGATAAAGCTCATGGGGAAGGGAGAGAGTGAACCTAGTAGCGACCAGCGAAGAGACGGGAACAGGACCTATGACTCGACCCCTGCAACCACAGTTAGATGAGTACAATTAGGTAAGTATTATCTATGTTCGATTTCTTGAACCGAAAAATAGATTCGGCATTTCCATAAATCAATTGATTTATGGAAATGACCACCGGAAGGCTTGGTCAAGAACCTGGCCTAGGGGGCGTTGACCCCAGTAATACCCTCCAGGTAGGTAGAAAATAAGGAACAATATTCGACGAAATGTTGATACGACCATCTACATGTTGGTACGACCGTCTGTATTTTTATATAACCATCTGCATGTTGGTACGACCATCTGTATGTGGTACGACCATCTGTGTGTTGATACTATCTGTATGTTGGTACGACCATCTGTATGTGGTACGACCATCTATATATTGGTACGACCATCTATATGTGGTGCGACCATCTGTAGGTTGGTACGACCATCTGTATGTTGGTACGACAATCTGTATGTTGATACTATCTGTATGTTGGTACGACCATCTGTATGTTGTACGATCATCTGTATGTTGGTACGACCATCTGTATGTGGTACGACCATCTGTATGTTGGTACGACCATCTGTATGTTGTACGATCATCTGTATGTTGGTACGACCATCTGTATGTTGGTACGACCATCTGTATGTTGGTACGACCATCTGTATGCTGGTACGACCATCTGTATGCTGGTACGACCATCTGTAAGCTTTACTATAATTCTCTACTTATTCAGTTTATTATATTATGTTGTATTTCAAAATTCTAAATATTAATGTCAAAAAATTCCTGGACAATAATTAACTAGAGAATGTCACTGGTTATGTCTATGTGATCCCTGGTGAAAAATATAGCAAACTTTGGCTAAATAAAATCTGGATAAAATTTGGATGAAATCTGGATAAAATCTGGATAAAATCTGCATAAAATCTGGATAAAATCTAGATCCAGATTAAGGCAGTTTGGATACACCATTGGCTCTGGATAGGATTTAAATACAACAGCTTTCAATTGTTGATTTGTTGGGCAAATTATAAGAATATATGATATTGCCAGCCGATTTTTGAGCAAATTTTAACAGGTGTATAAAACCTACTTGAAATCTGAACATAAATCCAAGATTTTAAAAGATGGAAGTGTTTATTATTAGTTAAAAAAAAACACATAAGCAAACCCAGGGACATATTTATTAGAAAACGTTTCGCTCCGAGAACTAAATCACTTCTAACCAGATTAAATTACCAAGGTTTATATCGCATTCATTATTAATAAAATAAATTAAAGCTTTAAGCTTCAATATTCATATTAGTTTTCTTCGACCCTTTCGATCATGTATATATATATAGAGAGAGAAAGATCGCAGTCAGCAGGACTCGATACTACTTCTGGGAAGGACAAGATTCCCAGGCAGCGCTGTAGACCACTCGGCCATCACAAATGCCACATAAGCTGGGCAGCCTGGTTCACAAGCCATGTTTCTTTCCCAGCCCGGGCACGTCAGTCAGCCTCAAGCATGGATTTAAGCTGTTTCAATCTCCTGCTGTATGTTCTGACCTCTCAAGCTATTTTTATATCAATGCACCACGAAGTAGTATCGAGTTCTGCTGACTGCGATCGTTCTCTGTATATACCCGCTTGCTTCTGCGTGGTGCACTGATATATATATATATATAATATATATATATATATATATATATATATATATATATATATATATATATTATATATATTATATATATATATTTATATATATATTTATATATATATATATATATATATATATATATACAGTGGACCCCCGGTTAACGATATTTTTTCATTCCAGAAGTATGTTCAGGTGCCAGTACTGACCGAATTTGTCCCATAAGAAATATTGTGAAGTAGATTAGTCCATTTCAGACCCCCAAACATACACGTACAAACGCACTTACATTTAATACACTTACATAATTGGTTTGCATTGGGAGGTGATCGTTATGCGGGGGTCCACATATATATATATATATATATATATATATATATATATATATTATATTATATATATATTATATATATATATATATATATATATATATATATATATATATATATAAATATATATATTATATATATATATATATATATATATATATATATATATATATATATACGTCTATATATATGCATATGCTTGTGTGTGTGCGTGTAATGTATATAATATATGTATGTATGTACGTGTGTGTGCATTTACAGCGAATCAAATAGATATTCACAGGAGTAAAAATAAGGATAACAAAAGAAGTATCAACAAAAAACGTGAATAATCTCTCATCTTCACCCCAACTAATTAGACTTGCTTTTAGTCTGGCCTAATCGCATTCCTTCACCACTAATCGATACAGCGGGGACGATCAGAGCACAAGACCGCCCTCCTTCCCTCCCTATCTCCCTCTCTCTCGTCCACCCGTCTACTCGCCTGTCCGTCTACTCTCCCACACGCACGCCCGCCCGCTCGCCTGCTCGCCAGCCCTACCTGATAACCCTGCCTTCAGTACACAACAATGCACGACGTGATTTATTCCTTCAACTATGGAATGAAGTGTGGATTTAGCTTTTACCATTTTTCGTCGGGATGGTGTGGTCATCTGTCATGGGCTACTGGGTCTGGTGCCGTGCTCCATCCTTGAGTGGAGGTGACCAGACTGGGTAGGTCATTGGGCTAATCCGGGGGGGGGGGGTCTTTGAGCTTATCCGGGGGGGTGACATGGACCTGCTCCGCATGAGTCAGTAGGTATGTTGCAGTGTTCCTTCTTTATTATGTTCTTATTACTGTTGATTGATGGTTGTCATCTGTCATGGGCTACTTGTCACTGTTGACTGACGGTTGTCACCTGTCATGGGCGTCTTGTGACCATTGGCTGACGGTTGTCACCTGTCGTGGGTCACATTCCACCACTTAAGACTACACTTAAAATATACTATTGGCCTAAATATAGTCTTAAGACTAACTAATGGTTCACACGGGGCCCAGGAGAGACAGAGGCAACAAAAAGACATAAATTAAATTGACAGAAATCTGAAATACCTTCTCTCATACGTGAAAACCAGGGCAAAACCCAGGTGCAGTATCAGTTCCTTGCTTATAGGAGATAGACCCTACACTGATGACAAGAAAGAAATGAGTAAAATTCTGAAGTCACAATGTAGCTTTGTGTTCAGTGAGCCGTTAATCAGCCTAAAGACTGAGAATGCAAATGAGTTTTTTACTGACGAGTCTCAAGACTTCGGCGACGTCTTCATAATTCCTGACATAAACTTAACTCCATCTGACTTCAATAAAGACACTGGATGTATGGGACAGTATACTCACAGTACGCATATAATTCACCAAGAACTGCGAGAAACCACTATCCTAAATATTGAATATTTTATGTGGATGAGCCTTGATTAAGGAATTATCCCACAGGGCTTAAACCCCACTGACACAGCCCCATTCCACAGAGATGGCAATAAAGCAACTGAAGAAAATTTAGACCAACTCACTGACGCCCCACATTATCAAAATCTTAGATAAAGAGTCTTAAAAGGCATGAAATCTTAGCAATGGCACAACCCAGGACAGCATGGGTTTATTACAGGTCACTTCTGCTTCTCGCAATTGCATGACCACTATGTCACGGCTTTATCAAGCCGTTATGTAACGGCTTGATAAAGCTCCTGAAGAGCGAAACGTTGCCACAGCAAAACGTCACATTAGTTGCATTTGTGTCCTTTTACCTAACAAGAGTGGCATTCACTGAGGATACAGCAAGTCTTCCGGCCGATATATAAAGCTTCCAGTGGGCGACCGACAAGAGGATTGGAATGGAGAATTAGACAAACTCATAACCTTCAGTAGAGCGTAAGGCTAACATGAGAAATTTAGAGATGACTATGTCATGAGATCTCACCTTCAAGGATCACAACAGTGTCACAATCACAACCGCAGGGAAAATGATAGGCCGGATAACTCAGACCTAAAAAACAAGAGATGATAAGCTAGTAATGGTACTCTTCAAGTGACTTGTTCTCTCTAGGCTGGAGTATTGCTGAACACTAATCGCCTCGTTGAAGGCAGGAGGAATTGTAGACCTGGAGAATGTGCGGTTCACTCTTCACGTAAATTCATTCCAACACCTAAATTATTGAGAACTTTTGAGGTTCCGCGATATGTACTCCTTGGAACGTAGTCGAGAAAGATAGAATCTAATCTACAACGACAAAATTCTAGAGGGATTGCTTACAATTCTGCATACACAAATCATTCTTTATGAAAGTAAGTGGCTTGGAAGGCGGTGCAAAATTCCCCTACTAAAAAACAAGGGTGTAATGAGCACACTAATTAATAAGTGTTAAAGGACCAGGACGAGTCAACATTCTCCCCTGGCTGTTTTCAAGAGGAAAATTAATAAGTTCTGAGATTCGGTTCCTGATCATCCGGGCTGTGGTGCATAGGTTGGACTTAGTGGGCCTAGCACCAACAACCTAGATGATCAGATAGACTGTTTCGAGGGTAGAGGGTTACATATAGGCTTTAGCCAGTACTGGAAACCTGTTTCAGTTCTAATGTACTACAGGGATAAAGATATAGACTTAATTAAGATACACGCTAAAGACTATAATACACTGCTATACAGAGCTTCATATAGGCGTAAGATAATTATAAGATAAACTAACTTCAGTTTCTACCATCACTCACTATCCTCTTTTCTGAAGTTTCAATATTCATGGTAGGTAATCG
>NC_069422.1:39070097-39075097 GCF_026875155.1 Cherax quadricarinatus
GGCAAATCTTGTATCACAAACCTCCTGGAGTTTTATGACAAGGTAACAGAAGTAAGACACGAGAGAGAGGGGTGGGTAGATTGCGTTTTCCTAGACTGCAGGACGGCCTTTGACACAGTTCCCCACAAGAGATTATTGCAGAAGCTGGAGGATCAGGCGCATGTAAAAGGGAGGGCACTGCAATGGATAAGGGAATACCTGACAGGGAGGCAGCAACGAGTCATGGTACGTGAAGAGGTATCACAGTGGGAGCCTGTTATGAGCGGGGTCCCACATGGGTCAGTTCTAGGACCAGTGCTATTTTTTATATATGTGAACGACATGATGGAAGGAATAGACTCTGAAGTGTCCCTGTTCGCAGATGACGTGAAGTTGATGAGAAGAATTAAATCGGACGAGGATGAGGCAGGACTGCAAAGAGACCTGGACAGGCTGGACATGTGGTCCAGTAACTGGCTTCTCGAATTCAATCCAGCCAAATGCAAAGTCATGAAGATTGGGGAGGGGCAAACAAGACCGCAGACAGAGTATAGGTTAGGTGGACAAAGACTACAGACCTCACTCAGGGAGAAAGACCTTGGGGTGACCATAACACCGAGCACATCACCGGAGGCACACATCAACCAAATAACCACTGCAGCATACGGGCGCCTGGCAAACCTGAGAATAGCGTTCCGATACCTTAATAAGGAATCGTTCAAGACACTGTACACTGTGTATGTTAGGCCCATACTGGAGTACGCAGAACCAGTCTGGAACCCACACCTGGTCAAGCACGTCAAGAAGTTAGAGAAAATACAAAGGTTTGCAACAAGGCTAGCCCCAGAGCTCAAGGGAATGTCGTACGAGGAAAGGTTAAGGGAAATCGGACTGACGACACTGGAGGACAGAAGGGTCAGGGGAGACATGATAACGACATACAAAATACTGCGGGGAATAGACAAGGTGGACAGAGATAGGATGTTCCAGAGAGGGGACACAGGGACAAGGGGTCACAACTGGAAGCTGAAGACTCAGACGAGTCACAGGGACGTTAGGAAGTATTTCTTCAGTCATAGAGTTGTCAGCAAGTGGAATAGCCTAGCAAGTGAAGTAGTGGAGGCAGGAACCATACATAGTTTTAAGAAGAGGTATGACAAAGCTCAGGAAGCAGAGAGAGAGAGAGGACCCAGTAGCGATCAGTGAAGAGGCGGGGCCAGGAGCTGTGAATCGACCCCTGCAACCACAAATAGGTGAGTGCAAATAGGTGAGTACACACACACACACATACACACACACACACACACACACACACACACACACACACACACACACACACACACACACACACACACACACACACACACACACACACACTGGTGCGTTCATATCAGTGTTTGAAAATGAAATCAAATGAATAGCTGCGTCCGTTTCATTAATCACTAGTTGGTTCTTCATAAACCTGATTACACCCAACTTGACGTGATGGGCGGGAGCGGTGAAGGGGCGGGCTCCCGTCCTGTATGGGCGTGCGTCCACGGGCTTACGTGTGCGGCTGTGTACATGTGAGTGTACGGCCTTGCACTCGCAGGCGGGCATTTGCACGCTCATTTGTATGTGTGTGTGTACTCACCTAATTGTGGTTGCAGGGGTCGAGACTCAGCTCCTGGCCCCGCCTCTTCACTGATCGCTACTAGGTCCTCTCTCTCTCTGCTTCCCGAGCTGTATCATACCTCTTCTTAAAACTATGTATGGTTCCTGCCTCCACTACTTCACTTGCTAGGCTATTCCACTTCCTGACAACTCTATGACTGAAGAAATACTTCCTAACGTCCCTGTGACTCGTCTGAATCTTCAGCTTCCAGTTGTGACCCCTTGTCCCTGTGTCCCCTCTCTGGAACATCCTATCTCTGTCCACCTTGTCCATTCCCCGCAGTATCTTGTATGTCGTTATCATGTCTCCCCTGACCCTTCTGTCCTCCAGTGTCGTCAGTCCGATCTCCCTCAACCTTTCCTCGTACGATATTCCCCTGAGCTCTGTGTGTGTATGTGTGTGTGTGTGTGTGTGTGTGTGTGTGTGTATGTGTGTGTGTGTGTGTGTGTGTGTGTGTGTGTGTGTGTGTGTGTGTGTGTGTGTGTGTGTGTGTGTGTGTGTGTGTGTGTGTGTGTGTGTGTGTGTGTGTATGTGTGTGTGTGTGTGTGTGTACTCACCTATTTGCACTCACCTATTTGTGGTTGCAGGGGTCGATTCACAGCTCCTGGCCCCGCATCTTCGCTGATTGCTACTAGGTCCTCTCTCTCCCTGCCCCATGAGCTCTATCATACCTCGCCTTAAAACTATGTATGGTTCCCGCCTCCACTAAGTCACTTTCTAGGCTATTCCACAGCCTGACTACTCTATGACTGAAGAAATACTTCCTAACATCCCTTTGATTCATCTGAGTCTTCAACTTCCAATTGTGACCTCTTGTGTCTGTGTCCCTTCTCTGGAACATCCCGTCTTTGTCCACCTTGTCTATTCCGCGCAGTATTTATATGTCGTTATCATGTCTCCCCTGACCCTCCTGTCCTCCAGTGTCGTCAGGCCGATTTCCCTCAACCTTTCTTCGTAGGACAATCCCCGTAGCTCTTGGGCTAGTCTTGTTGCAAACCTTTGCACTTTCTCTAATTTCTTGACGTGCTTGACTAGGTGTGGATTCCAAACTGGTGCTGCATACTCCAGTATGGGCACGCTATCCGTATGTTTGCCAGGCGCCCGTATGCTGCAGCAGTTATCTGATTGATATGCGCCTCAGGAGATATGCTCGGTGTTATACTCACCCCCATATCTTTTTCCTTGAGCGAAGTTTGCAGTCTTTGGCCATCTAAACTATATTGTGTCTGCGGTCTTCTTTGCCCTTCCCCAATCTTCATGACTTTGCATTTGGCAGGGTTAAATTCAAGGAGCCAGTTGCTGAACCAGGCTTGTAGCCTGTCCAGGTCTCTTTGCAGTCCTGCCTGATCCTAATCCGATTTGATTCTTCTCATTAACTTCGCATCATCTGCAAACAAGGACACTTCTGAGTCTATCCCTTCCGTGTATGTGTTAGTTACCATTTTGTCCTAGGCACATGTCGATTAGACACTAGGCCTGTGTGTGTGTGTGTGTGTGTGTGTGTGTGTGTGTACTCACCTAGTTGTACTCACCTAGTTGAGGTTGCAGGGGTCGAGTCCAAGCTCCTGGCCCCGCCTCTTCACTGGTCGCTACTAGGTCACTCTCCCTGAACCATGAGCTTTATCGTACCTCTGCTTAAAGCTATGTATGGATCCTGCCTCCACTACATCGCTTCCCAAACTATTCCACTTCCTGACTACTCTGTGGCTGAAGAAATACTTCTTAACATCCCTTTGATTCATCTGTGTCTTCAGCTTCCAACTGTGTCCCCGTGTTGCTGTGTCCAGTCTCTGGAACATCCTGTCTTTGTCCACCTTGTCAATTCCTCTCAGTATTTTGTAAGTCGTTATCATGTCCCCCCTATCTCTCCTGTCCTCCAGTGTCGTCAGATTGATTTCCCTTAACCTCTCCTCATAGGACATACCTCTTAACTCTGGGACTAGTCTTGTTGCAAACCTTTGCACATTCTCTAGTTTCTTTACATGCTTGGCTAGGTGTGGGTTCCAAACTGGTGGCGCATACTCCAATATGGGCCTAACGTACACGGTGTACAGGGTTCTGAACGATTCCTTACTAAGATGTCGGAATGCTGTTCTGAGGTTTGCCAGGCGCCCATATGCTGCAGCAGTTATTTGGTTGATGTGCGCTTCAGGAGATGTGCCTGGTGTTATACTCACCCCAAGATCTTTTTCCTTGAGTGATGTTTGTAGTCTCTGGCCCCCTAGACTGTACTCCGTCTGCGGTCTTCTTTGCCCTACCCCAATCCTCATGACTTTGCACTTGGTGGGATTGAACTCCAGGAGCCAGTTGCTGGACCAGGTCTGCAGCCTGTCCAGATCCCTTTGTATTTCTGCTGGTCTTCGATCGAATGAACTCTTCTCATCAACTTCACGTCATCTGCAAACAGTGACACCTCGGAGTTTATTCCTTCCGTCATGTCGTTCACAAATACCAGAAACAGCACTGGTCCTAGGACTGACCCCTGTGGGACCCCGCTGGTCACAGGTGCCCACTCTGACACCTCGCCACGTACCATTACTCGCTGCTGTCTTCCTGACAAGTATTCCCTGATCCATTGCAGTGCCTTCCCTGTTATCCCTGCTTGGTCCTCCAGTTTTTGCACTAATCTCTTGTGTGGTACTGTGTCAAACGCCTTCTTGCAGTCCACGAAAATGCAATCCACCCACCCCTCTCTCTCTTGTCTTACTGCTGTCACCATGTCATAGAACTCCAGTAGGTTTGTGACACAGGATTTCCCGTCTCTGAAACCATGTTGGCTGCATGTGATGAGATCATTCCTTTCTAGATGTTCCACCATTCTTCTCCTGACAATCTTTTCCATGATTTTGCATGCTATACATGTCAGTGACACTGGTCTGTAGTTTAGTGCTTCATGTCTGTCTCCGTTTTTAAAGATTGGGACCACATTTGCTGTCTTCCATGCCTCAGGCAATCTCCCTGTTTCGATTGATGTATTGAATATTGTTGTTAGGGGTACACATAGCGCCTCTGCTCCCTCTCTCAGGAACCATGGAGAGATGTTATCTGGCCCCATTGCCTTTGAGGTATCTACCTCACTCAGAAGCCTCTTCACTTCTTCCTCGGTTGTATGTACTGTGTCCAGCACATGGTGGTGTACCCCACCTCTCCGTCTTTCTGGAGCCCCTTCTGTCTCCTCTGTGAACACTTCTTTGAATCTCTTGTTGAGTTCCTCACATACTTCACGGTCATTTCTTGTTGTCTCTCCTCCTTCCTTTCTTAGCCTGATTACCTGGTCCTTGACTGTTGTTTTCCTCCTGATGTGGCTGTATAACAGCTTCGGGTCAGATTTGGCTTTTGCTGCTATGTCGTTTTCATATTGACGTTG
>NC_069422.1:39080097-39082597 GCF_026875155.1 Cherax quadricarinatus
CCTTTATGCTGATATATATATATATATATATATATATATATAATATATATATATATTATATATATTATATATATATATATATATATATATATATATATATATATATATATATATATATATATATATATATATATATATATATATATATATACATATATATATATATATTGTCGTGCCGAAAAGGTAAAACTGGTCAATTAGCAATAACTCATTTAAAATTAAATCATTTCTAAAATTTTCTCATATACGTTCAAAGATATTTTTTTTTCATTTATGTTAATGTAAAAATTAATAATTTTATTCGAAATGAACATTAGAAATCATACCTAACCTTATTATAACAAGCGCAGTTTAATTTAGCCTAATCCAACTAAATATATTTTAGATAGTTTACAATAATTTAATAATAAACAAACACAATGAAATGTAATTTTTCCGTTAGGTTCAGAATGATTTTTGCGAAACTATTGCATATACATATTTTCGATTGCTTATTCGGAAAGAAGAACGTTGCTGTTTAAGCCAAAATCGCAATTTTTACCTATTCGGCACGACATATATATATATATATATACAGTGAACCCTCGAATTTAGTCGTGCCTTTTCTGTATGCAAAACTATTTTTATTATCTATAAAATGTATTTTTTGTTAATATTTCCCAAAGGAAATAATGTAAATCCAATTAAACCATTCCAGACACCCAAAATATTAACAAAAAATACATTTTATAGATAATACAAATAGTTTTGCTTACAGAAAAGGCACGACTAAATTCGAGGGTCCACTGATATATATATATATATATATATATATAATATATATATATATATATATATTTGTGTGTGTGTGTGTGTGTGTGTGTGTGTGTGTGTGTGTGTGTGTGTGTGTGTGTGTGTGTGTGTGTGTGTGTGTGTGTGTGTGTGTGTGTGTGTGTGTGTGTATTATTGTAACCACGAACGAGAGGTATTTAATCAATAACAACACTGCGACTAGCCAAGGACTCGAACCCATGTCGTTTTGGCCTGTCTCATGGTGAGCGAAAATCACATGACGGTCAATCCTAGGATTGAGTGGTCCTGTGGGTTAGAGCGTCATGTGATTTTCGCTTATTGCATATATATATAAGGTGGATGAGAGGACAGCTGAAAGAAGATAGAGAGAGAGAGAGAGAGAGAGAGAGAGAGAGAAATATGGTAGTGGAAAATGAAGTAAATTAGCCTTTATTGACGAAAATAAGTAACGGTGTAATGATTTTTTAAAAGAAACTGTCAATGAACAGTTCATCCATATACGTATGGATGAACTAGTTAGTTCATCCATACTACGTATGGATGAACTAATAACACAGGGAATGGACACAACAACAACAACAACAACAAAAACTATTAGCAAAATGGAAATACAAGAACCAGCAAGATGGATGACTCCAGATCGACACCAGTTCCCTCCCACATCGTCTTCTTAGGGGGGAAAAACTATAGAATATAGGTAGGAAACAAAGGGGTGAGAAAGAGGAGAGAGGAGGGAGATAATGGAGGTGGGATGGGCAGGACGGCTGCTGGTCGCGTGGGCAGGAGGTGGGCAGGCCCATGGATAATAGCCTTGGTGACTTGACGCTTTTCCACCCTTTGAATCAATGTTTTTATTCTCAGACCTTCCTTTTTTTTTAATAATTGGCGTGTGCTGCCCGATATACATACATACATACATATGCTATTTTTGTGTTTGGAAGATTTTTTGTGTTATCCAGAAAGAAAATTATCTTGAGAGTGATGAGACGTTTTATAAATGTTTGAAGATGCATTATCAGTCTTCGTGTTATTTCAAAAGCTACGAGTGTCTCAAAAGAGTGAGATATTTAAAACGAACGTCCGGTGGCCAAGCATAGAAAACCGGCATTGGGAAGATTTAGATTTTTTTAGATCAAAGTGGCTAGTTTATTATGCACCCGAACCAGCATGATTTTAGAACAGGAGGATTATGCCTGTCACAGCTGCTGAACCATTATGACAGAATTACGGAGGCATTGGAAGACGACCAAAACGCAGATGGGATTTATACAGATTTTGCGAAGGCGTTTGATAAATGCGACCCTGGAGTGATAGCGCATAAAATGAGGACCATGGGTATTACGGGGAAGGTAGGCTGATGGATTTTCGGGTTCCTAACACACAGAACACAACAAGTAGCAGTAAACAGAGCAAGATCCAGCATCAGCGAGGCCAAAAGCTCAGTGCCCCAAGGCACTGTCCTAGCACCTCTGCTGTTTCTCATCCTTATAGCAGAAATAGATAAAAACACCCGTCACACTTTTGTATCATCATTTGCAGATGACACTAAAAAAAGTATGAAAGTCAGTACGGTAGAGGACACTGAAAAAGTACAGGGAGACATAAGCAGGATTTTCCAGTGGGCAGTGGAGAACAACATGATGTTCAATGGTGATAAGTTCCACCTGCTTAGGTATGGAAAGAATGTAGAACTCAAAAGGAACACTAT
>NC_069422.1:39087597-39162597 GCF_026875155.1 Cherax quadricarinatus
GCAAATTTTCGCTTTCCTTATTCGGCAAGAAGAGCGTTGCTATTTAAGCCGAAATCGCATATACTTCAAGTGGTGCATATCTGTTCCCGTTTAAGTCTGTATTTACGGCTAAAGTGTTCTTGATGTTACTGCATCGTTCTAAACCCTAGTTAACAACGGTTCTAGCAGGGAGAGCCAGACCCAGGTTGGCTGGCTCAATGACCTGCTCTTGTATTAAGGGTAATTGCTGCTTGTCACACTTGCGACCACCTCGTTTAAGAGATTAGCATGGAGCGCCACCTCAAGAACCTCTCCCTGAAGCGCCCACTCAGGGATACAAAGCTGGAGGAAATAGAAAAAAAACTGGGCCTACGATAATTAGTCTTTTCTTCATATTAAAATGTCACAACACCATATCTCTGGTAATGACAATGATGCCTCCCCAGAGAGGGTACAGGGAGGTACAACAACCGTCGAGTGAACGTCATTTTGGCCCTTAGGTGCTGGAAGCGTAACAACGAAAGTGGGGATGGGCAACTCCTGCCTCTTGGTGGCCATTGTTGCATACGGATAAACGATATGGTTGTTGTTCTGGTGTGTAGGGCAACATCAAAAACCTCCCCCACTTTTTACAGCCATGACGAAGCTTTGAATAAAATTGATCGCCGAGTATTGTCGACCCAGTGATTAATTATATTTTGCCACCAAATGAAACTTTGTATCGTGTCTTGCAAAAGTTTTCGTCTCGTTGCCTTCCAGAACGGCTTGAAACGCGACTCGAGGGTAGACAACTAATTCAGCCTTACCGAGGGAAGACGCATGGGCGCTTTTCCCAAGCACAACGACCGCTTCCCAAGGAAAGCCTTGAGCGATAGAGGCAGCGCAGCGTTAAATGAAATCCAATACGGTGGAAGGCAGAGACGGAAAGGAAAAAAAAAAGGAAAATGATTCATTCATTCTGCCTCCATAAATCAAGTGAAACGCCGAAGCTTTGATGGCACAACTTCTGACGAGATCTGAAAAAGGAGTTCATAAAAGATCACCGAAAGATCCTATCAGAATGTTGCTACCGTCATTTGCATCCTGAGACTTTTAAGAGATCTTTTGGAGGGTCTTCAAGACTGTTACAGTCGGCCACCCTCGTGCCAGTCTTTATCACACTCCACCCACAACCACATAGCCAACACTACAACCTTTTTTAACTTCAGCCGCTACACTTCGTTTATGTCTCTCTCTCTCTCTCTCTCTCTCTCTCTCTCCTCTCTCTCCTCTTCTCTCTCTCCTCTCTCTCTCTCTCTCTCTCTCTCTCTCTCCGTATCCGCCATCACTTTTGTACTGGAGATTTTTACTGAATTTAATTATTTATATTTTAATGTTCTGCCTGATTACTTTATGACCATGGAGGTTGGGGGTGGGGGTGGCAGAGGAGGAGAGAAACTGTGGGGTGGGGGATGTGACAGGAGGATTACAATGGGGTGGAGGGGGTGACAAGGAAGGAGTGTAACAATAAGGTAGAGCGGGGGATGTGTGACAGGGCTAACGCCGTGACAGGAAAGGATGACAGAGGGTGGCATGAGAGGGAGTCGTGACAAGGAGTAACGGTGGGAAGAACTGCTACAGGAAACTTGTAGTTGTGGTCACAGCCGTGGCTCATGTTAACCTTCCTATGGTATATGAAAATGCTGGCCCACAGATGGCTCCAACTTCATCCTGTTTCCTACTTGTATGTCTCATAACAATAAAAATGCTTTCAAATGAGCTGATGTAGGTAACAGCTCTTAGCTTGCCAATAAAGTTAGGAATCCTTAACCTGTAAATAGCTGTCAATAAAGCTAGGGATCCTTAACCTTGTCAAACCCTGTGTAAAAAAAAAAAATATATAGAAATACACCTGGTTGGATGACTCTTACTGTAGCCAGCTGATGCACTGGCCTGGATTTTTATTACTCACCCGCCATGGGTTCGAACACCACCCGTTCCGTGGTTTGTTTGTGTCGCTTTATTACGATTTCCTGTGCTATACAAGGTGTTTAGAAAAAAATACGTTCGCTGAAAAAAGCTACATGGAAATCAAATACTGAAAAAGGCCGTAGACTGTAAGAAGAAAGGATTTCCGAATTTTCTAAATGTATTATCTATCATAACAGAAGAAAGATTAAACCCAGAAATTACCGATATACAGCAGAAACTAAAACATTCTTGCCAGATGGAAGAAAAGCAAAATTAATAAAAAGTCTCATAGGAAGATTCTAAACATACACAAATTCCAAATTAAAAAAAATCACCTCTAGAATCGTCCCATTACTCATACACAAATAACAAAAAAGGAATAAACGAAGTTTTGAAAGATCAGTATAAACGAGAGCCTAATTCATGGAACTATTTTTTTAGAAAGAAGTTAAAATACCATTAGCACGAGCCCTCCATATTATTTGGAGAAATATCTTAGATCTAGATGAAATCCCGGATCCCTGGAAAAAATGCAGCCATACCTCCTGTGGACAAAGGAAACAGTAGAGCGCTGCATAAATAATTGCTGTCCAGTAGCACTAACATCACACACTGAAGCCTTTGAAAGGGCGATAAGAAGCCAACTTATAAGTTTTTATGGAAAAACACTACTACACTATCCAAAATATCACGGGTTTAGAGCGGGAAGATCATGCTTGTCATAGCTACTATACACAGTGACACAATTACAGAGGCTTTGGAAGAAAACCAAAACATGGATGTGGTCTACAATGACAGATCTGGTCTACACTAACTTCGCTAAAGCATTTATACGATCGTGGAGTGATAGCACATAAAATAAGGTCAATAGCTACACTAGGATAAAAGTACATTTTTTATTCAATTTTCTAACAAACAGAACACAGAGTGGTAATAAAAAAAATCTAGTTTTAGAAAAGTAAAAACTTCGGTACTAGAAGAGACGGATCTGGCACCTGTACTGTTTGTCAATCTCTTAGCAGACCAAGAAAGACTAGTCACAGCTTCTTTCATCCCCTGCGGACGACATCAAAATGAGCATTAAAGTCGCCACTGGAGAAGACATGGGAAAACTGCTAATATCATCAAAGTGGGTAATAGAAAAGAGCGAGGCGTTTAATGGTGACAAATTCTAATTGCTAAAATATAGCAAAATGAAAAACTCCAAAGGAGCACTGGATACAAAACGCAGGAGGATTATCTCAGAACGAAAAAATAGTGTCACACGACATATCAGGTAACACAATAGGGCAAACATTGAAAAGACAGTAGCATAACAGGGTGGATATTGAGAGCTTTCAAAGCAAGAGAAACAATGCTAATAGTGACGATTCTCAAATGACTTCTGCTCTTTTATGTAGAATATTGCTTGGTGTTGACGACTCCGTTCAAGACTGGAGAGTTATCATAGCTGGAAAAGGTACAGAGATCGTTTACTGCCCAGGTATATCCAATAAGGCACTTAAACTATTGGGAACACCTCAAAGTACTTGTAATGTACTTGCTGTACTGACGTACTGGAATAAAAGATGTGGGATGAGGCCTAAAATAATAGGGACGCCGTGGGCACTACAAGAGAACACTACGTCAACATCAGAAAAATTCTGCTACCAGAAGATATTAGAAATATTGCCGAAACAAGTGCAGAGGTTTTCAAGAAGAAACTGGATCACTACCTCCAAGTGCCAGTTCAACTAACCTGTGATGACCAAGTTGGCCAGTTTAACAAACTGTTGCTGATAGCGCCCTATAACGGCAACAGTCTAGTTGAACAGACAAAGACATGAAAGCCTGGCCCCAGGCCGAGTTCCCTGGGTAGAAAACATGCAGAAACCTGTAACTGGTATATCATAGGTATCAAAGGTGAGGTGACAGTGATGGAGGGCCGCTGTGACGCGGAGGGCGGAGCAGTAGATCAGGACAGGAAGACGAGATGGTGGTGTGGATGGATGCCATACTAGTAGGATTCAGGGTGACATGGAAGGGAAGAACTGCCTTGACGGGAAGCCAGTTTGACGAAGGTACAGAAGAACTGCCTTGACAGGAAACCAGGGTGACGTTGGGAAGGAAGTGTTGTCGTGACAGGAAGCCAGAGCCACGATGATGGGAGGATTGTGTTATTAATGGCAATGATGGTAATGTAAACCACACCACGGGTGGGGATAGAACCCGCGATTAGAGACTCTTAGAACTCCAGACAGACGCGTTAGCCACTGGGCCAGCTACCCACAATGGCTAGCCAAAATGGCTAACCACAATGGCTAGCCACAATGACTAGCCACAATCGTGTCATTACGATTTCGTGAGTCATCATGATAATGTGACTGAAGCGAATCATGGAACCATCATGCAAGCGAATCATGATGAGACTTGTGTCACTGGAAGACGGTCAATACACGTCAAAATTTATTTTTTTTTTGTTTTATACACTTCAGGGAACATAGGTTACGGGTTTAGCGCTTCCTCATGAAGAAATTAATAATTAGTGTTATGTTTCGGTTATAAATGAACATTTTAGTGTGTTATATGTGAACATATTCGTGTATTACAAATTAGCATTTTATTGTGTTATATTCAACATTTTAATGTTATAATGAACATTTTAATGTTATAATGAACATTTTTAATGTTATTTTGAACATAATCATGTAGTGTAGACGCAACATTTCTTCCCATTTCAATGCTGAGGATAATTTAAACGAATACAACGTAAGGTATACACGCGAGGTATACACACAAGGTATACACTCAATGTATACACTCAAGGTATACACTCAAGGTTTACACTCAAGGTATACACTCAAGGTTTACACTCAAGATATACACACAAGGTATACACTCAAGGTATACACTCAAGGTTTACACTCAAGATATACACTCAAGGTTTACACTCAAGGTATACACTCAAGGTTTATACTCAAGGTATACACTCAAGGTTTACACTCAAGGTATACACTCAAGGTTTACACTCAAGATATACACACAAGGTATACACTCAAGGTATACACTCAAGGTGCACACTCAAGGTTTACACTCAAGGTTTACACTCAAGTGTATTTCCTCAGGTTTAAACAAGGTATACACTCAAGGTTTCACTCATATATTTCACACAAGGTATACATCAAGGTTTCATCAGTGCTACACTCAAGGTTTATTCTCAAGGTTACACTCAAGGTAT
Source organism: Cherax quadricarinatus (assembly GCF_026875155.1). Classification (NCBI taxonomy): domain Eukaryota; kingdom Metazoa; phylum Arthropoda; class Malacostraca; order Decapoda; family Parastacidae; genus Cherax; species Cherax quadricarinatus. The sequence continues at coordinate 39,092,744 of NC_069422.1, forward strand.
ACATAGGTTTTACATCAAGGTATACACTCAAGTAGACTCACGTATATTTTTCAGTGTACATGCGCAGGAATTGCTATTTTTATCAGTATTATAGAAGAATATATATTATTTTGCATTATATATTTCATAGAGTTGTAATTTTTCAGTGATATACATGATAGAGTTGTATTCTGAGCGTGTATACATAGAAGTATGTATTTTTTGTATGTATGTATTTCAAGAGTCGATATTTTTCAGTGTATATGCACTAGTGTATATTTCTGAGTATATAATAATATATTATAATAATATATATATTATATATAATATATTATATATTATATATATATATATATATATATATATATATAAATACATACATATATATATATATATATATATATTATATATAAAATATAATATATATATATATATATATATATATATGTGTGTATATTAATGTATTTACTCCAGCAGGTGAATATTTCATCATACATACACTACGATATATATATTTCTCAGAGTATATACACCGAGATGTATATTTATGAATTGAACAAAGAGGTGTTTTTCCGTGCATATACACCTCGAAGTGTATATTTTAGTGTATATGCACTGGATTAAAGTTATGTTGTTATACAGGATAATTACATCCTTAATAACAGCCTTAATGACCCACCAGCCTATCAGAAACTTCATGAAGATAAAGGGAACTATTTATTAATGGTAGGCTCATGGTAATGGCTTAGGATGACCATAACGGCGTCCTAGCAAAAATGTTCATGGAAATAATGGTTAGTTATGGTGAATCCAGGCGACAATGGAAGAGAATTTCCATACTGGAGTTGTGGTGTCAGTAAAAAATATGGGAATGTTCATGTGAGTTTATGGTGGTATAGGACTTCCACTGTGACCTCTTGGTCAAAGTATGGTTGTAGGTCATGGTACTGGTGGCATTGTATGGTTGCAGATCATGGGATTGGTCTCACAGTATGGTTGCAGGTCATGGTACTGGCCTCACAGTATGGTTGCAAGTCATGGTACTGGCCTCACAGTATGGTGAAGAAATCAGCCAGTGACTTCTTCAGTTCAACATAGAGAAGAACTGTGGAAAATGAGGAGGAGTTTGGTGTAATCAGTCCCTAAGTCTGTGGCTTTAATGTGTTCATCCCATCACTGCTGAGATGAGTACAGCATGTATGTGAAGAAGTGGCTTGTATACCAGTAGTCTGGCGAGCTGAAGCATGAGGAGGCGGAGTCACCAGTGGAAAAATCCAATAGTGTATGTCATAGACAGGCGTTGAAGAATTCCTTACCTGGAGTTTACCTGGAGAGGGTTTCGGGGGTCAGCGCCCCAGCTACACGGTCTGAGACCAGGCCTCATGGTGGATCAGGGTCTGATCAACCAGGCTGTTATTACTGGCCGCACGCAAGCTGACGTACGAACCACAGCCCGGTTTGTCAGGTACTGACTTTAGGTGCCTGTCCAGTGTCCTGTATCAAGATCCCAGATTGCTGCTGTGTTTGACAAATGAAATATAAAGAGTTTAAAAGGCCGACAAGTTATCGGCTGTCTAAACCATTTGCATCACATGTGTAGTGAGATACACACCCCTGCATGTGTACGTGTACTGTTGCTCTTAACACCCCTGCATATGTGTTTGTACTGTTGTTCTCAGCACCCATGCATGTGCACGTGTACTGTTGCTCTCATCTCGCACTCACACCAAGAGAGATAAACTCAAGCGTCGGTCAGATGGCCAAAACTCCACTGAGTGGGTCTTCTTATGATTTAAGACCAGCGTCAGGAGAAAATTTCCAATTCTTTCTGAAAACAAAATTCTGCCACCATTCTCATCATGTGTCAGAATATTCAGTCTTGTTGGGTGGGTTGCTAGTTCATAAAAAACATACACAAACTTACCCGAAGTTAATAGATTACTTGAAGTAATGAAACAACATCCGACAGTACTTGTTGAAGATAATTAAATGTTAGAAACGCTACAGGAGGAATGATGTAAACACGGTCTAGGATATGAGCCAGGATTGAGAGAGAAGAAATAGGGATAATGTATATTTGCTCTTGCATGAGTCGGTGGGGCTGCGGACGTGTGGATTATTACGCTGAAAAGCTGCAGTAAATGTTAGTCTTACTTGAGACAAAACAAATTAAGCAGTTGTAATGGCCTGGGTTGGGCTCAGGCGGCCTTAATAGCTACTTAAAATGCTTTCGAAGAATGTCCTTTTTCACTATATTCTGTATAATTTGCTTCGCTTTAATTTGCTTCATTAAAAGATATTTCTGTATAATTTGCTTCATTAAAAGATATTTTCTGCACTCGAGGATAAACTTTAAAATATTTTATTACTAATCATTATTTACGCAAACGTTAGGCAGATGTCGAGATGAGAAAAATACGAGTACAGAAATTTAACATATTACTCTCTCTCTCTCTCTCTCTCTCTCTCTCTCTCTCTCTCTCTCTCTTTCTCTCTCTCTCTCTCTCTCTCTCTCTCTCTCTCTCTCTCTCTCTCTCTCTCTCTCTCTCTCTCTCTATCTTCTCTCTCTCTCTCTCTCTCTCTTTTTATCTTAAAAAAAAAACTCATCAATCAGTCAGTTGTCTGGGAATTAGTTTTGGGCAATTACATCCGAGAGCTCAGCCTCAAATGGTCATTTAAAACACCAGACATGAGGCATAAAATTTGGAAATATATTAGCCTGGAGAGAAGCCATTCGTCAAACGTGTCGACAGTGGCTGACGAGAAAAATGTATTAAATTTTCACCAAAATGGAAAGCCCCAATCCTTGGGGTTGTCTTGGAGGCGTCCCAAAGAGACTCATTCCTTGGGGTTGTCTTGAGGGTGTCCCGGAGAGACCCATTCCTTGAGGATGTCTTGAGGGCGTCCCAAAGAGATCCATTCCTTGAGATTGTCTTGGAGGCGTCCCAAAGAGACCCAATCCTTGGGATGTCTTAAGAAACCCAATACACCATAATTTAGACAGAAACTCTAAAACTTAGACAAATTCACTAGAGTTTAGACTAACACATTACTGTTTAGACTACAAATTGCAATTTAGATTAAGGCATTGCGGTCTGGACTGGTACATTGCAATTTAGACTAGTACTACCATTTAGACTTGTAGTATACCCACAGTTTAGACTAGAACACGCACACTATAAACAAAGTAGACTCACAAAAGTTATAGTGATGGTGGCAGTGATGGTGATAATGGTAGTCATGTGGTAGTGATGGTGATAATGGTAGTGATGTAGTATTGATGGTAATAATGGTAGTGATGTAGTATTGATGGTAATAATGGTAGTGATGTGGTAGTGATGGTGCGTTAAAGGATAGTGATTGGCGGTGTAGTGATGGGAGTATATCTGTAGTGATGTGATAATGATATGATGCGGTAGTAAATGGTGATAATGATAGTGATGTTGAAGAACAGGTGATAATGTAGTGACTGTGGTAATTGGTGATAATGGTAGTGATGTGGTATGATGGTATAAATGATAGTGGTGTGTAGTGAATTGAATAATGGTAAGTGATTGGGTAGTGGATGGTGATAATGATAGTGATGTGTTAGAATGGTGATAATGGCAGAGATGTGGTAGTGATGGTGATAATGGGAAGTGATGAAGTATTGATGGTGAAATGGTAGTGATTGGTAGTGATGGTGATAATGATAGTGCATGGGGTAGTGATGGTGATAATGGTAGTGATGGTAGTATTGATGGTATGAAGTGATGGTGGGATTGATGTGATGGTAGTGATGGTGGGGTGTCATGATAGTGATGGTGAAGGTGGGTAAAATGGTGGGAAGAAGTGATGCGTAGAAGGTGTTGATGGCATGTGATGGTGATGGTGTGGAAAGAAGGGATGGGAAGAAATGTGTAGAGGACGGTGGGTAAAGATGGTGGGGAAAGATGTGGTGTGAAGATGTGGGTAATGGTGGAGGTAGGATGGTGATAGGATGTGAGGTAGGATGGTGAGGAGGATGTGGTAGATGTGGGTAGATGTGGGTAGTGATGAGTGGAGTGATGGTGAAAGGATGATTGGTAGGGATGGTGGTAGATGGTGGGGAGGATGGTGATGGAGGATGGTGGGGGAGGATGGTGGGATTGTGATGGTGAGGAGGATGGTGAGAGATGGTGGGTGGATGGTGGGTGAAGATGGTGGGAGGATGGTGAGGAGGGTGTGGGTAGGATGGTGGGGGAAGATGGTGGGAGGATGGTGGGGAGGGATGGTGGGGAGGATGGTGGGTAGGATGGTGGGTGATGGTGGGTAGGATGGTGGGTAGGATGGTGGGGAGGATGGTGGGGAGGATGGTGGGGAGGATGGTGGGTAGAAGTGGTGGGGGGATGGTGGGGAGGGTGGTGGTGAGGATGGTGAGGAGGATGTGGTGAGGATGGTGGGAGGATGGTGGGAGGATGTGGGTAGGATGGTGGGCAGTGTGAGAGGGGTAGGATGGTGGGTAAGGATGGTGTGGGAGGATGGTGGGGAGGATGGAGTGGGGGGAGGATGGTGAGAAGAGGAGGTGAGGAGGATGGTGGGTAGGATGGTGGGGAGGATGGTGGGTAGGATGGGGGAGGATGGTGAGGAGGATGGTGGGGTAGGATGGTGGGTGAAGATGGTGGGGAGGATGGTTGGGAGGTGGTGAGGAGGATGGTGAGGAGGATGGTGGGGAGGATGGCGAGGAGGATGATGGGAGGATGGTGTGTAGGATGGTGGTAGGATGGTGGGGAGGATGGTGAAGAGGATGGTGGGTAGGATGGTGGGTAGGATGGTGGGGAGGATGGTGGGTGAAGATGGTGGGGAGGATGGTGGGAGGATGGTGGGGAGGATGGTGGGGAGGATGGTGGGGGATGGTGGGAGGATGGTGGGGGATGGTGGGGAGGATGGTGGGGAGGATGGTGGGGAGGATGGTGGGAGGATGGTGGGGAGGATGGCGGGGAGGATGTAGGGAGAGGATGGTGTGTAGGATGGTGGGGAGGATGGTGGGAAGGTAGGTGTGTAGGATGGTGGGTGGAGGATGGTGGGGAGGATGGTGAGGAGGATGTGTGAGAGGATGGTGGGAGGATGGTGGGGAGGATGGGTGGTGGAGGATGGTGGGGAGGATGGTGGGGAGGATGGTGGGGAGGATGGTGGGGAGGATGGTGTGTAGAATGGTGGGGAGGATGGTGGGGAGGATGGTGGGGCGGATGGTGGGGTAGGATGGTGGGGGGAGGATGGTGGGGGGGATGGTGGGTAGGATGGTGAGGAGGATGGTGGGGATGGAGGTGGGGGGAGGATGGTGGGGGGGGAGGATGGTGGGCAGGATGGTGGGGAGGATGGTGGGGAGGATGGTGGGTAGGATGGTTGAGTAAGATGGTGGGGAGGATGGTGGGGAGGATGGTGTGGGGAGGATGGTGGGGAGGATTGTGGGGAGGATGGTGGGAGGATGGTGTGTAGGATGGTGGGGAGGATGGTGGGGGAGGATGGTGGGGAGGATGGTGGGGAGGATGGTGGGAGGATGGTGGTAGGATGGTGGGGAGGATGGTGGGAGGATGGTGGTAGGTAGTGGTGGGGAGGATGGTGAGGAGGATGGTGGGTAGGATGGTGGGTGAAGATGGTGGGGAGGATGGTGGGGAGGATGGTGGGGAGGATGGTGGGGAAGCAGCATACACGTCAACAAGGTCATAAAGTGAACACTTTAAAGTGATGATTGCTATCACAGGAGGATAATTACCATGATGGCTCCCTCATGACAGTGATAGTGTGGCACTCTACACCTCAAGCACTCTAAGACCATACTAAGGCACTCCAAGACAATACTAAGGCACTCCAAGACAATACTAAGATACTCCAAGACGAAACTAAGCACTCCAAGACAATACTAGAGCACTCCAAGACGATACTAAGCACTCCAAGACGATACTAAACACTCCAAGACGATACTAGGCACTCCAAGACGATATTAAGGCACTCCAAGACAATACTAAGATACTCAAAGACTATATAAGCACTCCGAGACAATACTAAGGCACTCCAAGACGACACTAAGCACTCCAAGACGATCCTAAGCACTCCAAGACGATACTAAGCACTCCAAGACGATATTAAGGCACTCGAAGACAATACTAAGGCACTCCAAGACAATACTAAGATACTCTAAGACGATATAAGCACTCCAAGACAATACTAGGGCACTCCAAGACGACACTAAGCACTCCAAGACAATATTGGGGCACTCCAAGACAATACTGGGGTACTCGAAGACCATGACCAGGCTCTCCAAGACCATACCTAGGCTTTCCAAGATGATACTAAGAGACTCCAAGACGTTACTAAGGCACTCGAAGGCGATACTGGGGCACTCCAAGAGAACACTAAGGACCTCTTTCACGAATACAATGTCCACACACACATAGTGAACTTCCACAGGTACAAGTACACATACATACATATATGAGAGTACACACACACACACACACACACCACATACAAACCCCCACACACATCGGGGGGACAGGAGCGGGCCCTAGTCACGCCGTCGGTGCCCCGGGGTTTTAAATTTGTTTTTTTGGGGAAAGAAGTGTTCTGAAAGGGGTTTTGCTAATGTGTCAGGGTAGTAAAAAACCTAGAAGTTTTTTTTTTTAAAATTTCCCTTTGGCCAAAACAAGTGTGGGGAGAGCCCAATTTTGAAATTGTTTCTGGAAAAAAAGCGTTGTGGCGGGGCCTAGTGTAAAAGGGGGCGTTGCCAAAGTGTCACCCAAGATTTTTAAAAAGGTGAAACAATAGTGGGGACCGGGAAAGAAAAACAGTGAATGGGGGTACATTTTTTAAACGAGAAAAAAATTGGGGTGGATCTTAGCCAGGACGTACATCGAGCTGGTCTACCCAGGACGTCACATCGACCTGGAAAATCTACACTGCTCCCGCTGCAATACAAGTACGAAAACACCTAGGGGAGTGGTTGTTTTGGGTGGGGTCCCGGGTTTTCCAAATTTTAACCGCCAAGTAAAATGTAATGGCAACTCTCTTAGCACAAATAAAGAAAAAGCATTTAAAAGTATTCAAAAAGGGTTTTTGGGGAAAAGGGGTAACCCAAATTAACAAGGCGTTTAAGCCCAACTATAAGAAGGCAAAATATAGGCAACACTGCAAGGGGGAGTCGGGCCCACTTTGGTTTTTGGACACAAGGAAAAACCTGAAAATTTTTTACATTACACCCCAAAGCACAACCCACCTATTTTTTCGGGACAAAACAAAAATTCCCACACTAATTCAAACACTTTTAAAATTACCACAAAACACACACACACACACACACACACACAAAACACACACCCCACACACAAAACACACACACACACACACAAACACACACACACCCCACATACCACCCCCCCCCCACACACACACACACACCCCATACACCCCCCACATACACACACACAACCACACCCACAACACACACACACCAACACACACACCCACACCACACAAAACACAACACACACCCCACCCAACACTGTAAGTGCGGAAAATCCCAGGGGTTGGTCATCCCCAAGAAGGTGTGGGCACCCAAGGCCCACTGAAAACTTACCTTAAAGCACAACCCACCTCCCTTTTCGTACATAAAAAAACCCACACAAATTTCCACCCCCAAAATTTACACACAAAATTACACACACACAACCCCCACCCACACACAAAACCCACACACACAAAAACCAACACAAAACACACTCCCCCCTCCCCAACCGACATCCCCAAATTTCCCCTGTTCCATCACCCCCCCCATTCACCCCAAACCCTCCCCCCCCCTCCCCCCCCCCACTCCCAAATAGCCACAGTTCCTCCACTACTTCCCCCCCCCACACTCTGACACAACACTACTAACCAACATACAAAAAACACATATTTTTCCCCCACTCTGAGGCAATCGGGAAAAAAAACCAAAAAGGGGTTTGCCAGAGAGCAAAAAGGGAAAAAAAAAGGGGTGGGACGGGGAGGGGGAAAATGCAAAGGGAAGTTTGGGCCAGAGCTCAAAAAAAGGGATCATTTTTGGGGAAAAAAAACTAGGAAAAAACCTTAGAAAGAAAAGGGAAAGAGGGGAAATAGATAGGGAAAACCCGGGAAAGGGTGGGAGGTGCTTTTGTCAAAACAGCAGAAAGTAGGAAACGGGTTTTAGAAGGGGAAAACTGAAAAACCCTGAAACGCAAAAAAGAACTAAAAAACTTTTTGGGGATTAAACATCAAACGCTACCTCACCCAAAAAAATAAGGGGACTGTAGGGAAAAAGGGGCAAAACCTGCGGAGATGCTCTTAAAGGGGAGACGTAGCAAATGAAAGACCCTAAGCTTTATGGGGAAAGGCCCCCTAACAACAACAACAGGGGCCCAAGGAAAGCCGAGAAGGGGGAAAAATGACGGGCCACTGACCCCAAAGGAAACATTAGCCAGTGAAAACTGATAAAAAAAAAAGGCTGAGGGGGGAAACCAAAATTAAATGAGGGGATACACAGGGATATGCAGTGGGAGAATAAAAGGGTGAGGTCAGTTTTTTGTTTTATGGGCCCCAAAGGAAGCCCAAAGGGGAAACTATGAAGCAAGAAAAAAAGGGGGAAAAAAAAAGAAATTTAAAAGCTCATAAAGCAATAGGAAAAGACAAAAGCCCCGCGGGAAAAATTTTTCGGAGAATGGGGGGTTTAGTAAAAAAAAAACCCCGGGCCCAAAGGGGAAGTGACCTTAAGGCAGAAAAACCGGACCAGGTTACTGCAGGAGAAAGCCGTTTAAAGGGACATGACGGCATCCCAGGGGGGTTTTTAATCTGGGCCCGGGCGACAAAACCCACAAGAAAAAAGGAAAAAACTGAGGAGAGGGGTTACAAAGGCGAAAGGGGGAAAGAGAGGGGAGGAAAGGAAAGAAGACGGGAAAGACCCCAGACCCGGGAAGAAATCTAATACACCCTCCCTCACAACTTTATAGGGGGCCTCCCCAACCAGGTCAACCCCAGTGAAACCCCAAAACCACTCTAAATCAAAACAAATGCCACTTTTCCAATGCCCCCACCCACTACATTACAAACTTCACCCCCCAGCAAAAACCCCTTATTCCTTACCGGTCTCCCACTTCCCCCAACCCCCAATATACTTCCCGGGACTACAGTCTCAGAAAAAAAAGTTAAGGTGTGGTTTTAAAAATTTCGATGGAAAAACCCAAAAAAAGTATAAAAGGAGGGGCCCCAAAAGGGAATCAAGAAAAACCCCCAGACATAATACCCTCACAGAAACAAACTCACCTAAAAATTTAACAGATTCAATTTTTCCCAAACCCGGATACCCAAACCCTTCGGAAAGACAGGGGAGGAGAGGGGGGGGAGGATTTTGGCACGCTCATTAAAAACCGTGGGGTTTTGAGAAAGGGAAGGAAGGGGATGGCAGGGGCAAAGGGCTACTTAGTGGGAACAATCCATTGGGGTCATAAGGTGTTTTTAATTTTGCAGAAATGTAAAACCCCACCACGGAACTGCGGGAAAGGCCCAAGAGAAAAATACGAAGAGCAAAAGAGCAAGATCAACAACTAGCCGGGGTGGCCGGGAAAGAGCACCCCATGGGGGGGGGCAAAGTTACTAGTTGGGGGTGTTTTCAATCACAAGGAAAATTGACGGGGAAAAAACCCTTGGGGGCCCCATGGGGGGTCCCGAAACATGGAGCCCAAGATGAGGATGTGGTACTGGAAACCCTCATGCATCAACATTTTTGAGACACTCCCAAGAGAGGGGAGAGGATGAACCAAAAGGTTTGGGACCTTGTTTTTTAAACCATGAGTAGTTGGGACATCGAGGGTATCTGTTTTAAAGGGCCCCCTGGGAGCTAGGGGGATCATGTGGTTCGTGCTTCGACTACATAGTTGACTCCAAGGGGAGAGGAAGGCGGGAAAATAGGCGGGGAAAAACCCAAAACTAAAAAAGGGGGGGAACAACTCGGGCCCATGAGGAACTTCCTTAAAAAGACTTTCCCAGTGGGAGGGGGAAAACTAAAAGGGAAAACCCAATTACAAAAAAATAAATGGACTATTTTAAGCAACAAAAGGCAAGGAGGCAGAGGAGGGTTTTTTCCCCAAGGGGAAAAACAAAATAAGGGGAAGAAACAGAACGACCCTTTGGGTTTTCACCCAAAGGGGTGGGGAAGGCAAAAATTTGGTGAAATTTAAAAAAGGAAAAGGTACAGAAGACAGAAAAACTCGGGAAAAATAAAGAAATCAGCCGGGGAGCCAGAACGAATATGCCAGATAAGAAGGGGAGGCTCAGAGACAATATAAAAATTTCCCATAGCATCAAAAGAAAAAAGACTGACCCAAGCTGTTGAAAACAGCCAATCAGGGGAAAAACAACAGCCCGGGGACGGTAACCCGGGACTGAGGAAGGGTGAGGGGAATTCACAAAAAAACGCCCGAGGAGGAGTCGGGGAGCTAAAACCAAGTTTAAAGAGGTTTTTTACAGGGGAAAAACCCGTAGGACTCCAAGAAATCAGAACAGGGGGGGCACACCACAATTCCCTGGATGAGGTACAAAAACCCAAGGGAGGAGGGGTGAAAAAGCTGCTATGCGAATTTGGGACACCTAAAAGGGCGGGGGGACCAGACAAAAAACTCCCCAAAGGGCCTTTAAAGAGGGGCAGAGATATTGTGTAAACCCTTTTAACAAAGACAAAAAAATCTTTTAAAAACGGGGCAATTTCCCGAGGTTTTAAAAATGGAAAAATTTTGCCCCCTTTTTTTTAAAAAAAGGGAGAAAGACTAGGCACAAAAACTACAGGCCTGTATCTCTAAACGGGGTATAGTATGCAAGGTAAGGGAAGATCATCGGAGGAAGTGGGGGGACCGGGAAAAAAACAAGTGTAAAATTTGAAAACCAGCCCCTTTTTCCCGGGAAAGGGAAAAAATCCTGTGTCAAAAACCTACTAGGGGTTTTATAAAAAGGGACAGAAAGTAAGAAAGAGAGAGGGGGGGATCGACTGGGGAAAATTTTTTGGACTGAAAAAGGGGCTTTCACCCCTTTCCCCTCACAAGAGGTTACTGAAAAAGCTAGGGGAACGGGCCCCACCCCATAACGGGGAAAAGGGCACTGCAAGGGGATCAAAAGAATATTCTGACAGGGGGGGAAAACAACGAGTCATGGAAACGCGACGGGGGGTTGCCCAGAGGGGGCCCCTTTGACAAGGGGGGGTTCCCCCACAGGGGTAAAGTCCTGGGACCTGTGTTTTCTTGGTATACTAAACCAAACAAAACGGAAGGGATAGATTTCTGTTTGGGTTTGGGGCGACGATGTGAAGTTAATGAGAAGTTTCGAATGGGAAAAGGGGATCGGGAGGACTACAAAGAGTTCTGGACGGGGCTAAAAGCCGGGGCCAGCAACTGGTCCTTGAATTTAACCCTGCCAAATGCAAAGCATGAAGTTTGGGGGAAAGGGCAAAGAAGGACCAAAGACAAAATATATTTTTAAAAGGGCCCAAAAAGACTGAAAAACCTCACTAAAGGAAAAAAAACTGGGGGGGGAGTATAACACCGAGCATATCCCCTTAGGCGAACACAATCAGAAAAACTGCTGCAGCTTTAAACGGGCGCCTGGAAAAACCAGGGATAGCTTTCCCGAAAACCTCAGTAAGGTTTTGGGGTTTAAAAACCTCTGTACACCTTCAAAGTCGGGCCCCCATACTGGATTTGCAGCACCATTTTGGGAATCCACCCTAGTAAAGCCGTCAAAAATTAAGAAAGTGAAAAGGGTTTCCCAAAAAAGGGATTTAGCCCCAAAGGCAAAGGGGGATTTTTCCTATAAAGAAAGGTTGGGGGAAAAACGGCCTAAACAAACACTGGAGGCCAGGGGGGTCGGGGGAGAAATGATAACGACATATAAAATACTGCGGGGGAATAGACGAGGTGGACAAAAAAGGGGATGTTCCAGAAAGGGGAAACACAGACACAGAAAGGTCATTTTTGGGAAGTAAAAGACTCAGATGAATAAAAGGGAGGTTAGGAAGTATTTCTTCAGTCAAGAGTAGTCGGCCCAGGGAAAAACCCTTTAAAAAAGTGAGTGGTGGAGGCAGGAACCTTTACAAAGTTTTAAGGCAAAGGTTTATAGAGCTCATGGGGCAGGGAGGGAGAGGGCCTAGTAGCAAACAGCGAAGAGGCGGGGCCCGGAGCTTTGACTCGACCCCCTGCCCAACCCCAAATAGGGGATAACAAAAAGGTGGGGTACACACACACACACCACCAAAACACCAAAACACCCACACACCACCACACACACCACACACACAAACACAACACACAACACACACCCCACACCCCACTCACGCACACGCACACTTAAAAAGATCTGAAGGAAAAAACTATATCATCAGTTTTGACAGGGCCGACTATGTTGTTGTCCCTTTTTTTTTGGTTAAACCCCCTTTCCCAAATTGTCATCCCTTTGCAACTTGTATAGCTCAACCCTATCGGCCAGTACCCCTCGGTTTGAAAATACACTTTAAAATTTTGTGTAAATTATGGGGAGCAAAACGGATTTAGGGGAAGGCTGTCAGGAAACAATTTTTTTTCCCTTCGTGGGTCCCTTTGGCATATGATGACCCCCAGCCCCGGGTTTTGGTCAAACTGACAAAGGGTCTCTGCTGATTTTAAATATCCACCCCCTTTTAAAAAAATTTGGGTTTTGAAATAAAAACCCTTAAAATATATATTCGGCTTGCTAAGAACGGGTAAGTCGCGGGTTTTTTTCTTGTTTTTTCTATATTATTTTTTACAGGGGCCTTGATAATTGAAAATCACGAAAAAAACTTTAAATTTCACTATTTTTTTACAGTTATCACCTTTTCCCAAAATTAAAAACCCTTTTAAATTTTTTACCCCCCGATCATCTTTTAGGTGCATGTACCCAGTCAAGGGGCACTTAAATCCTTAAAACAGGGATTTAAAATTTAAACTCTAAGGTTATTTTAAAGTTTTTAACACAAAAAAATTTTTGTTCCATATCCGGGCATTTTCTGTCAAAGGACTTACAAAAACTTAATGCATTCTTTTATCATTTTGGGGAAACTCAGGCCTTTGCAGCTATTTTAAGTGGGTCTGGGGGACTTTATAATGGTTGACCTGCGAAAATCTCCATGCACACTGTTTTTTTAAAATGGGGCCTGCGAATTTGTAAAAAGACCTGACACATTCACACAAATGCCAATTTGTAAGTGGGCCTGCACTTTGGAAAATTGACCTGCCCACCTCAAACATTTCAAAATGTTTTTTAAGGGGGATTTTTGCGACTTTGTAAGTAGACCTCGGGCATCACACAGTTTCACACTGTTGTAAGTGGGGGCCCGCGACTTTGTAAGTAGACCTGCCACATCCACAGGCCAAAACTGTTTTAAGTGGGTCTTTCGAATTTGTTTAAAAGAAACCCGCGACATCACACCGTGCACAACTGTTGTAAGTGGGGGCCTTTTGACTTTGTAAGTAGACCTGCGACAACACACAGTGCACACTGTTGAAAGTTGGGTCTGCGATTTATAAGTAGACCCGCGACAAACACAAAAAAGTGGGACCCCTGTTGTAAATTTGGGGCTGCGACCCTTTTTAAGTAGCCTGCGGGCATCACACAGTGCAAAACTGTTTTTTAAATGGGGCCCGCGACTTTGTAATTTGACCCGCGACATCACACCAGTGGGCCCCTGTTGTAAGTGGATCTGCAAAATTTGTAATTTTTACCTGGACAAACACAGTGCACACTGTTGTAATTGGGCCTGCGACTTTTTTTAAGTTGAAACCGCACATCACCCCATTTCACACGTTTTTGTAAGTGGTCCTGCGGGCTTTTTAAGTAACCGCGACATCCCCACAGTGCCCCTGTTTGAAATTTAGTCGGCACTTTGTTTGTAAGGGCCCCGACATCACACGTGCACACTGTTTTAAGTGGGCTGCAAATTTTTAAGTAGGCCCCGCAAAATTAAAGCAGTGCACACCTGGTTGTGGGTTTTGGGGACTTTGTAAAATTTAACCTGCAAACACCAAGGGGCACAATTTTTGTAATGGGTCTGCGACCCTTTTAAATAGACCTGCCAAATCACAAAAGTTGGGACAATGTTGTAAATGGGCCCGCGACTTTTTTTAATAAACCTGCCCAAACCACAGTCCACAATGTTTTTAATGGGTCCTTTTGACTTTTTTAAGTGACCCCGCAAAATTTACACAGTGCACACTTTCCAGTGAGTGCGAATTTTTTTAAGTAGACCTTTTCGACATCACACAGTGCACACTTTGAAAAGGGGGGTGCGATTTATAAGTAGACCGCGACATTTACACATTTCACACTGTTTGGGAAGCGGGGCTGCGACTTTTTTTAAGTTTGACCTGCGAAAAATTTACACAGTGGGGCACTGTTTTTTAAGTGGGTCCCCGCGAAAATTTTTAAAATAGACCTGCAACATCAAAAGTGCACACGTTTTAAATGGGGGCCCGCGACTTTTTTAAGTAGAACCTGCGACATCCCAAATGCACATTTTTTTTAAAAGGGGTTTTGCGACTTTGGGGAAGAACCCTTTCCACATCACACAGTGCACAAATGTTTGTAAGTGGGCCCCCGCGACTTGTAATTGAACCCGGACATCCCAAAAAGTTTCAAAACTGCCCCCTAAGTGGGGCTGCGACTTTATAAGAAAACCTGCGAACAAACACACAGGCCCCGTTGGGAAGTGGGTCTGCGACTTTAAAATTTTTGACCCCGAATCACACAGTGCACAAATGTTGTAAGTTTGGGCTGCGAATTTATAAGTTTGACCTTTCGGGCATCACACAGTGCACCCCTGTTTTTAAGTGGGTCTGCGATTTTGTAATTAACCGGGGACATCAAAAAGTGCACACTGTGTAATGGGCTGCGACTTTTTAAGGGAGACCTGCGACATCACGCAGTGCACACTGTTGTAAGTGAGGTCTGCGACTTTGTAAAAAGAACCCGGCCCACATCACCCCAGTGCACACTGTTGTAAGTGGGGCTGCGGGCTTTTTTAAATAGAAAACCCGCGACACACACAGTGCACACTGTTGTAAGGGGTCTGCGACTTTGTAATTAGACCTTGGGCATCAAACAGTGCACCTGCTGTAATGGGGTCTTTCACCCTTTTTAAAATAGACCTTTCGGGGCATCACGCCCGTTTAAAACTGTTGTAAGTGGGTCTGCGCTTTGTAAGAAGGACCCGCACTTCACACATGCACATGTTAAAGTTGGGGCTGCGACTTTATAAGTAGACCTGCAAAAAATCAAACAGTGCACACTGTTGGGGGGGGAAAATAATATCTTATCTTTCCGTTAAATTTTTTCGTAATATTGTCAAATTGGGTTTCCGGGGATGAACTGTAACTTTTGGGGTTTCACTCCGCGGGCCCAAGTTACGCCTCCTTTTTCCCACTCTAGACTAGTAATTTTTAATGATCCCGTTCGGAAAAGAAACTTCCTTTATACGTTTTTTTTTCTTCTATGTACGGGTTTTTTTGAAATATTAGACCAAACATACCCGGGGAAGGATTTTTGATCTAAGAAACTGGAACTAATGATAAAAAAACCCTTTTTCTAGGCCTATTTGACCCCCGGGTTTTTTAAACAAATTTTTTCCCATGAATGTAATTTTTGTTAAAACTATCCAGGATGATTACGACTATTCACGATAAATGCATCAAAACTAGGGAAATGAATACCTTTTGAATTTTTTTTTCTTGCAAATGATTGGCAAAACGTTTTTTCAAATAAAAAAAAAGCCCAATGTTTCGTATGTCTTTTTTTCTTTATTATGTTTTTACTGTTTCCATTTCCATAATACTCCCGCCATGGGGGAAGTGGGCCGGGGTGGCTAGAAAGAAAACCCGCTTTGGTTGGTCAGGCTGTGTTTTACGTATTCTGAAAAATTTGATCACATTACGTAAAACAAATACTATCCGAGTCGTTTTAATGTAAACATGCAATTTCCAAAATTTAGGTTTAGAAAATTAAAAACCGTTTTTCTTAAATACTTTCCCGGGTGTTATATTCCCCCCAAAATTTTTAAACGTGTTCAACAAGCGGGCTCAATTAAAAACAAGCAGTAGTAAAAAAGGGCGATAAATAAAAAAATTACAAGATAACGCAATTTAATCGCCATTTGGTCTGCGGTGATTTTGATTTTACGACCAAAATTTCCCAGTTTTATTATCGCGTTTTTTTCCCCCGCCGGGCGTTTCAGTGTTAGTTTTAGTGGGCAATTATTTTGTATGGTGTGTGCGTTTTCAAATTTATTAGTTTTAGCATGGGAGTAAAAACCCGCCCAGTGAGGGGGCAATCAATATAGTGGGAGGTTTTCTCTGCTGCCCCCTATTTTTTTCCTTTCCTTCTCCTCTCTCTCTCTCTCTCTTTTCTCTCTTCCCCCTCTTTTCCTCTCTCTCTCTTTTTCCCCTCCCCTCCTCTCTCCCCTCTCTCTCCTCTCTCTCCCCCCTCTCCCCTCCCCCTTCTCTCTCCCCTTCTCTCTTTTTCTCTCTCTCCCGGGTTTGGTTTTTTAATTTTTAATTGTTTTGGATTTAAAAATTTCTAGTTGTTTCAGGTGTTTTTGTTGCCTTATTCCCCTTATTCTTCTCTCCTCTCTCTCTTTCCCCTCCTCCCCTCTTCCTCTTCCCCTCTCTCTCTTTTCTCTTTGCCCTTTTCTCTCCCCTTTTCTCTTTTCTCTCTCTCTGACTCAGTTACAAAATTTCAATTTTTTGATTTTTCATGAAAAAAAAACCCTTTGGTGCGGGAAAAAATTAACATCAAGTAGTTTAATTTAAACCCTTGTTTCCCCTTTTAGTTTTTAAAACCCTTGTTTACCATGTGTTTTTTAAAAAACCCTTTGTTTAAACATTAGTTATAAACCTTTTTTTACCATGTTTGTTATAAACCCTTGTTTTCCCTTTTGTTTTAAAACATTGTTTTCCATGTAGTTATAAAACCCTTGTTTACCCATTTAGTTAAAAAACCATTGTTTACCATGTAGTTTTTTAAAACCCCCTTTTTTCCATGTTTGTTTTAAACCATTGTTTAAACCCTGTAGTTATAAACCAAATTTTTTATCCCTGTAAAATTAAACCATTGAAACCATGTAGTTATAAACCATTTTTTTTAAACCCTGTAGGGTTTTAAAACCCTTGTTTAAACCCTGTAGTTATAAAACCCTTGGTTTTTAGGGAGTTATAAACCATTGGGTTTAAACCTGGGGTTTTTAAACCTTTGGGTTTAAACCCTGGATTAAAAACCTTGTTTACCCTTTTAGTTTTTAAACCCTTGTTTTCCATGTCATTTTTAAACCATTGGGTTTTCCATGTATTTTTAAAAAAATTGTTTACCCTTTTATAAAACATTGTTTTTCCATGTAGTTAAAAACCATTTTTTTAATGTAGTTTTTAAAACATTTTTTACCTTTAGTTATAAATCATTGTTTCCATGTAAAAAAACCCCTGTTTTTCATTTTTTAGTTAAATCATTGTTTACCAAGGTTTGTTTAATAAACCATTGTTTTTCCTTAGTTATTAAAACTTGTTTACCATGTAAATTAAAAACCTTGTTTACCATGTAGTTATTTTAAAACATTGTTTACCATTAGTTATAAACCTTGTTTACAGTAGTTATAAACCATTGTTTACCATGTATTTTTAAAACAATTTTTTACCGTAGTTATAAACCATTGTTTACATGTAGTTATAAAACATTGTTTTCCATGTTTGTTTTTAAACCCCTTGGGTTTCCCCTGTTTTTAATTTAAAAAAAATTTTTTTACCATTTTAGTTATTTCAAATTTTTTACCATGTAGTTTTTAAAAACCCTTGCTTACCCTGTAGTTATAAAAACATTGTTTACCAAGTAGTTATAAATTTTTGTTTACCCGTAGTTATAAACCAAATTGGTTTTTCCCTGTAGGGAAAAAATCATTTGGGGTTTCCCTGTAGTTTAAACCATTGTTTAATGTAAAATTTAAAAAATCATTGTTTTTTCCATGTAGTTTAAATCAAAGGGTTTCCCTGTAGTTTATAAACCATTGTTTTTCCATGTATTTTTAAACCCCTTGTTTACCATGTTGTTATAAAACCATTGGTTTTACCATTGAAAATTATAAATCATTGTTCGAGTTTTTGGTTTTTTGGTCCACCCTTTTACATTTCCCCTTTTTTTCTCTTCTAAAAACGCAAATCTCCCCCTTTATTTCAATTTTTTCTCGTCACGTCACTCAGCATTTGACGGGAAAAAATTGAGCGAAGTCTTAATAATTTATTTTTGACGAAAAAATCTACATATCGTAAAAAAGAAAAATCACGTTTTCCAAGCTTTTTTTTTTAATTCAGATTTTTTCCACTAAAATTTTGATATTTTTGGTTTTAAAACGGCATTAATTTTTAGGGAGCTGAAACACACTGGTGACAATACTGGTGAAAATACTGGGCGTTTTTTCCGCCTATGTTATGAAGCCGAACGTCGAGAATACGTCGAAAATTGAACGCATTAGGGATATGGCTACTTTCACTTCTTTGGCTCCTCAAGAGAGGTTCCTTGACGCGGGTGAGGGAGGGACGATGGGGGCTCTCGATCCAAGCAAATGGATCTTATAAGCCATTCCTTGAATCGAACCTGATTGCTTCCCATTCCTTCAGGTGCTGTATGAGATTTGCGGATTTAGCGCTTCCCCATTAATAAAATAATATTTGAATTACTTTGAGGTTCCTCTCAAAGAGTCACTTCTTTGACCGAGGTTCTTCTCAGAGGAACTTTTGACTGAAGTTCCTCTCAGAGGAACCTTTAATTGAAGTTCCTCTCAGAGGAACCTTTAATTAAGTTCCTCTCAGAGGAACCTTTGAAGTTCCCTCTCAGTGGAATCTTTGATTGAAGTTCCTCTCAGTGGAATCTTTGATTGAAGTTCCTCTCAGTGGAATCTTTGATTGAAATTCCTCTCAGTGGAATCTTTGATTGAAGTTCCTCTCAGTGGAATCTTTGATTGAAATTCCTCTCAGTGGAATCTTTGATTTAAGTTCCTCTCAGAGAGCCATAAAAGACGATATTGATCAAACTACTCTGGTATGGGACTACCTCTGTGGTCACTCTGCTACTTCGGCCTTACTTAACGAGCAAAAAATGTCGGGTGCGCATACGTGGTTGTGGTCGGCCGAGACCTCGTGGTGACTATTGTGCAGTTTAAACCTATGACCACTGTTGTCAGAGCTCCCCCACTGTTGTTGACCTGCTGCCACCACCACTACTATAGCAGTTACCGCCACCCGCCACTCGGCCACCTGTACCACCACCACCACCGCCAGCCCTGGCCACCACCACCACCGCCACTGCCGCCAGCTTTGGCCACCATCACCACCGCCAGCCCTGACCACCACCACCACCACCGCCAGCTCTGGTCACCACCACCACCGCCACTGCCGCCAACTTTGGCCACCATCACCACCGCCAGCCCTGACCACCACCACCACCACCGCCAGCTCTGGTCACCACCACCACCGCCAGCCATGGCCACCACCACCACCGCCAGCTCTGGCCACCACCACCACCGCCAGCCCTGGCCACCACCACCACCGCCACTGCCGTCAGCTTTGGCCACCATCACCACCACCACCACCACCGCCAGCTCTGGTCACCACCACCACCGCCAGCCATGGCCACCACCACCACCGCCAGCTCTGGCCACCACCACCACCGCCAGCCATGGTCACCACCACCAGCTCTGGCCACCACCACCACCGCCAGCGCCGCCAGCTTTGACCACCATCACCACCGCCAGCCCTGACCACCACCAACACCACCGCCAGCTCTGGTCACCACCACCACCGCCAGCCATGGCCACCACCACCACCGCCAGCTCTGGTCACCACCACCACCGCCAGCTCTGGCCACCACCACCACCGCCAGCCATGGCCGCCACCACCACCACCGCCAGCTCTGGCCACCACCACCACCACCTAGTCACCTAACGTTAAAAAAAATGAGTAAAAACCCAACTTACTGTCATAAATGACATGTATCTGGGCGAGCCAACGTGTGCGGCCGGTACCTGCCACAGGTATTGAGAGGGAAAACTCTCAACCTGTTCCTCCAGATTTTTCAAAATCTCAACCTGCTCCTCCAGATTTTTCAACTGAACCCGAATTCCGGTGTTAACTACTTTCCATTTTCTTTGTGGTTGACGCTCAACGGTAACTCTTTTTTTCTGATTTCTGTTGTTGTTTAAATATTGGGTAAGCTGAGGTTCTCTACTCATTCCAAACACACAATGATTTAATAGTCTCTTAACAAAAAATATAGGTTTCCTTTTATGACAATCAGATACTTCAGTAGTGTGCTGCTACAACCCAATCTAACTTTATTATTTTTTAAATACACTACCTAACAGAATACTCCATTCTACTGAATGTACAACAATGCATACAACCATATGACCTGTCTTTGTAATACTCACTTGTGCTTTATAGTAACCTGTTTACATTAATGTTTTATCACTGATTTCATCATTGCTTAGTTAATCTTAAGTTAATTTTAAGCCAGCCCGTAATGCTATGCATAGTATAAGTGGCTTTGGCATACTGCTCTTACCTGTATTTGTTGTACCTCTGAATGTGTGCTCAAATTTTTAAATAAATAAATAAATAAATAAATAAATAGTAATGAGTTAAAAACTGAAAATATCTCCTTGTCATATATAATGTTAAAAATCTGTCAGCCTGAGCTGGAAGACGTCATATATCAAGAAGTTTCTTTTGCAAGAGATGCGCTAATGTTGCAACGAAAATTATTAGTTTATACTCTAGTAGGATGCATGGCACCATGTAGTCATCGGGATCATACACTGAGATGTGTATGATTTTCAGTAACCGATATCAAATTGTGTTAGTTTTAATTTTTAAATGGGTAGACCGGTTAGCTAGCGGAAGGTCTCGGTCAAATGACCAAAAACTGCAGTAGCGGGTCATAATATGACTGAGACTTGCTATAGGAAGAATGGGTCCTGTTTCCTGACGAATTTTACACGCACACACACACACACGAACGAATCTTACTAATCATTATGTAGTCGATAGTCTTTTAACTTTTATCACTTTGCATATATTCTAAGAGACGCATCTCTCACCATATGTATGCACTGAGAGAAGCAGTGTATACACTGGGATATGCTTTAGAGTATACGTTGATCTCTCTATTAGGGATTAAAGTATCCTTGACTATTCGTATATGATATATGCAGCCTTAATGATCCTCCTGGATAGTCTTTAAATTTAATAAACAAGGAAAGCTAAAACACACACACACACACACACACACACACACACACACACACACTCACACGTCTGCTTGTCCTTCCTGTAACTGACGACTCTTCATGATGGGCTCTTCCACCCCTTCTCTGTATCTGTTCTGGATCGTATACAAAGTTAGTTATCGTTTGTGTAATGCACTTGTCGATACTCACTCGACTATTGTGTGTGTGTACTCACCTTTGTGTGTGTGTGTGTGTGTGTGTGTGTGTGTGTGTGTGTGTGTGTGTGTGTGTGTGTGTACTCACCTAGTTGTACTCACCTAGTTGTGTACTCACCTATTTACTTACCTAATTGTGGTTGCAGGGGTCGAGTCGTAGCTCCTGGCCCCGCCTCTTTACTGGTTGCTGTTGGATCCTCTCTCTCCCTGCTCCATGAGCTTTATGTATGGTTCCCGCCTCCACTACGTCACTTTCTAGGCTATTCCACTGCCTGACAACTCTATGACTGAAGAAATACTTCCTAACATCCCTTTGACTCATCCGAGTCTTCAACTTCCAATTATGACCTCTTGTTTCTGTGTCCCCTCCCTGGAACATCCTGTCTTTGTCCACCTTATGTCGTTATCATGTCTCCCCTGACCCTCCTGTCCTCCAGTGTCGTCAGGCCGATTTCCCTTAACCTTTCTTCATAGGACATTCCCCTTAGCTCTGGAACTAACCTTGTCGCAAACCTTTGCACCTTCTTTAATTTCTTGACGTGCTTGATCAAGTGCGGGTTCCAAGCAGGTGCTGCATACTCTAGTATGGGCCTGACGTACACGGTGTACAGTGTCTTGAACGATCCCTTATTAAGGTATCGGAACGCTGTTCTCAGGTTTGCCAGGCGCCCATATGCTGCAGCAGTTATCTGGTTGTGTGCTTCCGGAGACATGCTCGGTGTTATACTCACCCCAAGATCTTTCTCCTTGAGCGAGGTTTGCAGTCTTTGGCCACCTAGCCTATACTCCGTCTGCGGTCTTCTGTGCCCTTCCCCAGTCTTCATGACTTTGCATTTGGCGGGGTTAAATTCGAGAAGCCAGGTGCTGGACCAGGTGTCCAGTCTGTCCAGGACTCTTTGAAGGTCTGCCTGATCCTCATCTGATTTAATTCTCCTCATTAACTGCACAACTTCTGCAAACAGGGACACTTCTGAGTCTAACCCTTCCATCATGTCGTTCACATGTACCAAAAATAGCACTGGTCCTAGAACCGACCCTTGTGGGACCCCGCTCGTCACAGGAGCCCACTGTGATACCTCATCACGTACCATGACTCGTTGTTGCCTCCCTGTCAGGTATTCTCTGATCCACTGCAGTGCCCTTCCTGTTATATGAGCCTGATCCTCTAGCTTCTTCACTAATCTCTTGTGAGGAACTGTGTCAAAGGCCTTCTTGCAGTCCAAGAAGATGCAATCAACCCACCCCTCTCTCTCGCATCTTACTTCTGTTACTTTATCATAAAACTTCAGAAGGTTTGTGACACAGGATTTGCCTTCCATGAATCCATGCTGGTTGGTGTTTATACTCTTGTTCCGTTCCAGGTGCTCCACCACTCTCCTCCTGATAATCTCCATAACTTTGCATACTATACACGTCAGTGACACAGGTCTATAATTTATTGCCTTTTTTCTGTCTCCTTTTTTTAAAAATGGGAACTACATTTGCCGTCTTCCATACCTCAGGTAGTTGCCCAGTTTCCAGGGGTGTGTTGAAGATTGTGGTAAGTGGCACACACACAGCATATCCGCTCCCTCTCTAAGGATCCACGGGGAGA
The DNA here is from genome assembly GCF_026875155.1 of Cherax quadricarinatus. Classification (NCBI taxonomy): domain Eukaryota; kingdom Metazoa; phylum Arthropoda; class Malacostraca; order Decapoda; family Parastacidae; genus Cherax; species Cherax quadricarinatus. Next base: position 39,115,821 of record NC_069422.1, read on the forward strand.
CGTTGTCCGGTCCCATTGCCTTTGAGGTATCGATGTCCCTTAGCAGCTTCTTCACCTCCTCCTCATTTGTATGTATGTCATCCAACACTTGTTGGTATATTCCTTGCTGGTGTCCCCCTCTGTTCTGTCCCCCCAGAGGCCTTCCTGTCTCCACTGTAAATACTTCCTTAATAAATCTCATATTGAGCTCCTCACATACTTCTTGATCGTTTCTTGTGAGTTCCCCACAGTCTTTCCTCAGCCTTATCACCTGGTCTTTGACTGTTGTCTTCCTCCTAATGTGGCTATACAGCAGTTTCGGGCCAGACTTGACTTTCGATGTTATGTCGTTCTCATACTGTCGCTGGGCCTCCCTCCTTATCTGTGCATACTCGTTTCTGGCTCTTCTACTAATCTCCTTATTTCCCTGGGTCCTTTGCCTCCTGTACCTTTTCCATTCTCTGGTGCACTTATTTTTTGCCTCCCTACACCTTCGGGTAAATCAAGGACTCGCTTTGGTCTTCCTATTATTTCTATTTCCCTTGGGAACAAACCTTTCCTCTGCCTCCTTGCACTTTGTTGTTACATATTCCATCATCTCGTTTACTGATTTTCCTACCAGTTCTCTGTTCCACTGAACCTCCTGCAGGAAGTTCCTCATATCTGTGTAGTCCCCCCCCCCTTTTATAGTTTGGCTTTTCCAATTCAATTCCTGTTACCTTCTCCACTTGTAGCTCTACTATATAATCAAAACTCAGAACCACGTGATCGCTAGCTTCAAGGGGCCTCTCGTAATTGATGTCCTCAATGTCTGAACTGTTCAGGGTGAACACAAGATCCAGTCTTGCTGGCTCATCCTCCCCTCTCTCTCTGGTAGTGTCCCTGACATGTTGATGCATGAGGTTTTCAAGTGCCACATCCATCATCTTGGCTCTCCATGTTTTGGGTCCCCCATGTGGCTCCAGGTTTTCCCAGTCGATCTCCCTGTGGTTGAAATCGCCCATTACCAGTAACTTTGCTCTGCTCGAGTGAACTCTTCTTGCCACCTCAGCCAGTGTGTCCACCATCGCTCTGTTGTTTTCTTCATACTCCTCTCTTGGCCTCCTGCAGTTCTGTGGTGGGTTATACATCACTCCAATGACTACTTTATGTTCTCCAGGCTGAATTGCACCTACTGTGTAGTCCCTTTCTCCAATCATGTCCATGCCTTCCATTTCCTCAAATCCCCATCAGATTTTTATGAGCAATGCAACCCCTCCTCCCCCTCTACTCCGTCTATCTTTCCTCAGGATCTGATATCCCGGTGGGAAGATGGCATCTGTTATTGTCTCAGCGAGTTTCGTTTCTGCGACTGTGGGGGTTTCTCGCTGATTCTTTCGTGCTACTCCTCATATTTATTCGTTATTCCGTCCGCGTTTGTGTACCAAACCTTCAGCTTCTTTTCTATCACTGGTCCTGGGAGAATATTGGGGTTGGGGGAGTGAGAGCCTTGGTGGGGCCCTATGGGGGGCTATGGCGTGGGTGGGGTTTGTGATGAGGGGGATGGGGTCAGAATGCCCATAGGGGGCAGCTGTTGGGGTGAGGTTTGTGATGTGGGGGTTGGTGGCAGAAAGAACAGTGTGTGGGTTTTGGTTTAGATTGCTCAGTTGCGTTGGGATTGTCGTGGTTGGAGTCCTTCTGCGGGAGTTTCTGCGGAGTGTTTGCCCTTCCTCCTGTGTCTGGGTCCTGCTCATCTTCATCATTGCCTCTCTTTCCTCCTTGCGTCTCTGTACCCTCTCTTTCAGTGTAGTCCTTTCTTCTTGTGTTCCGTCGCGATCGAGGTATACTCTCTGGTACCCCTGTTGGTCCCTCAGTCGTGCTTTCTCTTGCAGGATCCTGGTTCGAGCTGATTCTTCCTTGAAAATTACTTTGACAGGCCTTTTCCTTCCACTCGCAAACCATCCAATTCTCCGAAAATTTGTCACCTGGGTCATATCGCCCTCACCTATTGTTTTCATGATGCCTTCAATCATTTTTCCTCCTCCTGTTTTATTTCTTCAAAGTTGTCCCCTTTGGCGTGTGTGTGTACTCACCTAGTTGTACTCACCTAGTTGAGGTTGCGGGGGACGAGTCCGAGCTCCTGGCCCCGCCTCTTCACTGATCGCTACTAGGTCACTCTCCCTGAACCGTGAGCTTTATCATACCTCTGCTTAAAGCTATGTATGGATCCTGCCTCCACTACATCGCTTCCCAAACTATTCCACTTACTGACTACTCTGTGGCTGAAGAAATACTTCCTAACATCCCTGTGATTCATCTGTGTCTTCAACTTCCAACTGTGTCCCCTTTTTTACTGTGTCCAATCTCTGGAACATCCTCTCTTTGTCCACCTTGTCAGTTCCTCTCAGTATTTTGTATGTCGTTATCATGTCCCCCCTATCTCTCCTGTCCTCCAGTGTCGTCAGGTTGATTTCCCTTAACCTCTCCTCGTAGACATACCTCTTAGCTCTGGGACTAGTCTTGTTGCAAAAATTTGCACTTTCTCTAGTTTCTTTACGTGCTTGGCTAGGTGTGGGTTCCAAACTGGTGCCGCATACTCCAATATGGGCCTAACGTACACGGTGTACAGGGTCCTGAACGATTCCTTATTAAGATGTAGGAATGCTGTTCTGAGGTTTGCTAGGCGCCCATATGCTGCAGCAGTTTTTTTGGTTGATGTGCGCTTCAGGAGATGTGCCTGGTGTTTTTACTCACCCCAAGATCTTTTTCCTTGAGTGAGGTTTGTAGTCTCTGGCCCCTAGACTGTACTTCGTCTGCGGTCTTCTTTGCCCTTCCCCAATCTTCATGACTTTGCACATTGGTGGATTGAACTCCAGGAGCCAATTGCTGGACCAGGTCTGCAGCCTGTCCAGATCCCTTTGTAGTTCTGCCTGGGCTTCTATCGAGTGAATTCTTCTCATCAACTTCACGTCATCTGCAAACGGACACCTCAGAGTCTATTCCTTCCGTCATGTCGTTCACAAATACCAGAAACAGCACTGGTCCTAGGACTGACCCCTGTGGGACCCCGCTGGTCACAGGGGCCCACTCTGACACCTCGCCACGTACCATGACTCGCTGCTGTCTTCCTGACAAGTATTCCCTGATCCATTGTAGTGCCTTCCCTGTTATATCCCTGCTTGGGCCTCCAGTTTTTTGCACCAATCTCTGTGTGGAACTGTGTCAAACGCCTTCTTGCAGTCCAAGAATATGCAATCCACCCACCCCTCTCTCTCTTGTCTTACTGCTGTCACCATGTCATAGAACTCCAGTAGGTTTGTGACACAGGATTTCCCGTCCCTGAAACCATGTTGGCTGCTGTTGATGAGATCATTTCCTTTCTAGGTGTTCCACCACTCTTCTCCTGATAATCTTCTCCATGATTTGCATACTATACATGTCAGTGACACTGGTCTGTAGTTTAATGCTTCATGTCTCTCTCCTTTTTTTTAAAGATTGGGACTACATTTGCTGTCTTCCATGCCTCAGGCAATCTCCCTGTTTCGACAGATGTATTGAATATTGTTGTTAGGGGTACACATAGCGCCTCTGCTCCCTCTCTCAATACCCATGGGGAGATTTATCTGGCCCCATTGCCTTTGAGGTATCTAGCTCACTCAGAAGCCTCTTCACTTCTTCCTCGGTTGTGTGCACTGTGTCCAGCACATGGTGGTGTGCCCCACCTCTCCGTCTTTCTGGAGCCCCTTCTCTCTCCTCTGTGAACACTTCTTTGAATCTCTTGTTGAGTTCCTCACATACTTCACGTCATTCTTGTTGTCTCTCCTCCTTCCTTCCTTAGCCTGATTACCTGTCCTTGACTGTTGTTTTCCTCCTGATGTGGCTGTACAACAGTTTCGGGTCAGATTTGGCTTTCGCTGCTATGTCATTTTCATTATGTCTTTGGGCCTCCCTTCTTATCTGTGCATATTCGTTTCTGGCTCTACGACTGCTCTCCTTATTCTCCTGGGTCCTTTGCCTTCTATATTTCTTCCATTCCCTAGCACACTTGGTTTTTGCCTCCCTGCACCTTTGGGTAAACCATGGGCTCATCCTGGCTTTTTCATTATTCCTGTTACCCTTGGGTACAAACCTCTCCTCAGCCTCCTTGCATTTTGTTGCTACATATTCCATCATCTCATTAACTGGCTTCCCTGCCAGTTCTCTGTCCCACTGAACCCCGTTCAGGAAGTTCCTAATTCCTGTGTAGTCCCCTTTCTTGTAGTTTGGCTTCATTCGTAGTGGCCTTCCTGCTCCTCCCTCCACTTGTAGCTCTACTGTGTATTCGAAGCTTAAAACCACATGGTCACTGGCCCCAAGGGGTCTTTCATATGTGATGTCCTCGATATCTGCACTACTCAAGGTGAATACTAAGTCCAGCCTTGCTGGTTCATCCTCTCCTCTCTCTCTTGTAGTGTCCCTTACGTGTTGGTACATGAAGTGTGTGTGTGTGTGTGTGTGTGTGTGTGTGTGTGTGTACTCACCTAGTTGTACTCACCTAGTTGTGTGTGTGTGTGTGTGTGTGTGTGTGTGTGTGTGTTTGTCTTATCTGCCTATCTGTCTGTGTGTGTTTAGCTACGTCCCCTGTTAAACTGTTATCGAAATCGTATTGGAGTTATCCAAATCTAATGTTTGTCTGTTCCTAGCGCTAGAAGTGATCTCATTTTCTTTAAGTAGTTATGGACAGAGAGAGAGAGAGAGAGAGAAGAGAGGAGAGAGAGAGAGAGAAGAGAAGAGAAGAGAGAGAGAGAGAGAGAGAGAGAGAGAGAGAGAGAGAGAGAGAGAGAAAGAGAGAGAGAGTGAGTGAGAGCGAGAGCATGAACATTTACGACCCGGACGGCTGTAAACAGACACTTGCTCTACTTACATGCAATTTGCCACCCACACTCATTTTCAGTTTTTTGCCCCCCGAACAACACCGAATTCGATTCGGGATGTCGTTCCAGCGACGGACAGCTTCTTGTAACCTAGGGCAAGGATGTTTTTTGCAGGGTGGTTGGCTACTCTGGAATAGTAGGAGAGACCTCTGTTTTGGGAATGTGGTCCTCTTAGTACCTACCAGCTATCATAGGTAGCTTAGATGCTGGTCAAGGGCATTGGATCTAAGGAATTTTCACCATCTTTCCTTTCTATTCCTCAGGTATATATGTAAATGTTTAGTGCATGTGCTTTGAAGACACCTGAAAAGGAAGAAAATAGCAGACCGTAATAGGAGAGAGAATACCAGAGGTCAGCTTGAAAGAACAGTTCTCACTCAACTGATCTCTAAGACTGAAAACAAGTTCGTTTTATGCCGGCAAACAGTGGTACCGACAAGTTAAAATAACGTATATTAATCACACATTTATGTTGGAATGTGTTTTGATAATTAGGATGGGTGAGTATGCAAGTCTGACCTTCTTAATATTAGGTTGTGGTCTGAGTTCTCTGTTTTCGACAATATTGTTTCCTATATCAGGTTTTCATTGTTTGTGAGGATAATATTCACAAACGTGAATATAATTGCGCACAAAATGTGTGCATCGGGAATAACTGCAAAGGCGGGCAGTTGGATTCTTAACTTCTAAATAAACAAAACCCAAATAGTTGTAGTAAACTACTACACGCCTCACTTCTCTGTCTCATTCTCAAATCTGACACAGACAGGAACAAACAATAGCACTGTATCGCCCTTTACAGACGATACTAGAATTTGTACGACGGTGGCATCCTTAGATGACACACCGAACTTCCAGCTTGGTTCACCAAGTCGGCAAGTGAGCTACTGACAGTAATATGATATTCATTGAGGACAAATTGCGATTACTACGTCGCGGAATTAATGAGGAAATAAAATCAAGAGCTGAGTGCAAATCAAAGAGCAAAGTGTAAGTCTAACGCTGGAGACCTGGGAGTGATAATGTCAGAATTTTCTCATGTTGCAGGAGCATAACAATATTATTATTGCATCTGCAAGGAAACAAGATAAGTTGAATAACTAGAACTTTCGAAGGAAAAGATACCAAGTCCATGTTGATACTCTTCAGGTCACTCTTTCTCTCTAGGCTCCAATACTGCTAGGCAAGTGAAACTGTAGAACTGGAAAATATAAGGAAAACCATCGCAGTACCTAAATTACTGAGAGCGCCTGAGGTCCCTCAAACCGTACTTCTTACAACATAAGCGACAAGGATACATCATAATCTACACCTGGAAGATTCTGAAGGGATTGGTCCCGAATTTGCACATCGAAATAACTACATATGAACACGATAGACTTGGCAGCTGGTGCAGAATACTTTCTGTGAAAAGCGGGGGAACGGTGAGTACGCTGAAAAAGAACTCGTTAAGTGTAATGTAACCACGACTCTGCAACACCCTCCCTTCATGTATAAGGGAAATTACCACAAACCACCACTTGTCTTCAAGGGGAAAGCCGATAAATTCAATATGGTATGCACTACAGCCGAGCTGTAGTGCATACGTTGTGCTGTGGGCAACAGGTACCAATAGACTCAATCAAGTCAGCAAAGCAGGAGGCCTGGTCTGAGACCGGGCAGCTGGGGTGGGGACCACTGAAAGTACCTACAGGTGACCGACAGGAAGATGTATATATGCAACAGTGATAAACATACACGCTGTTTTATATATAATAATATATATAAAATATAATTTTATATATATATAAATATATAAATATTTTTATATATATATATAATATATAATATATATAATATAATAATAAATGTAGTAGGTTGGTAGACAGCAACCACCCAGGAAGTACTACCGTCCTGCAGATACTGGAAACAGAAACCTGTAACTGTTTTGCATGATGGAGGATTGCTGGGTTTCCTTTTTCGTCTCATAAACACGCTAGATAACAGGGGTATCTTGCTACTCCTACTTACACTTTTGGGCACACTTCACAGACACGCACATACATATATATAATATATATATATATATTTTATATATATATATATATATATATAATATATATATATAATATATATATATATATATGTATAATATATATATATATATATTATATATAAATATTTAAAATATATAATATATATAAAAATATAATATCTAAGTTTTTTTCCCCCCTTTTCTAAATACTCTTGTTCTTTATTCTACTATTGTCCATGGGAAGTGAAAAGAATCTTTCCTCCCGTAAGCCATGCGTGTCGTATGAGGCGACTAAAATGCCCGGGGGCAATGGGCTAGTAAACCCCTTCTCCTTAGACATTTACTAAAAAAGAGAAGAAGAAAAACTTTATAAAACTGGGGTGCTTGAATGTGCGTGGATTAGTGCGGAAAGACCAGAAACAGATGATTGCTGATGTTATGAAAGAAAAGAAGTTGGATGTCCTGGCCCTAAGCGAAACAAAGCTGAAGGAGGAGGGGAGTTTCGGTGGGGGGGAAAAAAATGGGATTAAAACTGGAGTATCGAGAGAGTTTGAAACAAAGGGAAAGGGGGAGCAGTAATGTTTTAAGGATCATTTTTGGAAGGAGAAAAGAAATATGAATGTTTAAATTCCCAAAAATTATGTGGATTAAAGTAAAGGTTGGATTTGAAAAGTGGGGCATAATAAGCGTGTAGCACCTGGAGAAAGAGAGGAATGTAGAGGAGAGAGAAGATTTTGGAGATGTTAAGTGAATGTATAGAGCCTTTGAACCAAATGAGAGAGTAATTGTGGTAGGGATCTGAAATGCTAAAGTAGGAGAAACTTTTAGAGAGGGTGTGGTAGGTAAGTTGGGGTCCAGGTGTAAATGATAATGGGGCCCTTTTATTGAACTTTGTATAGAAAGGGTTTAAGTATAGGTAATACATATTTTAAGAAAAAGAGGATAAATAAGTATACAAGATATGATGTAGGGCGAAATGACAGTAGTTTGTTGGATTATATATTGGTAGATAAAAGACTGTTGAGTAGACTTCAGGATGTACATGTTTATAGAGGGGCCACAAATATAATCAGATCACTTTCTAGTTGTAGCTACACTGAGAGTAAAAGGTAGATGGGATACAAGGAGAATAGAAGCATCAGGGAAGAGAGAGGTGAAGGTTTATAAACTAAAAGAGGAGGCAGTTAGGGTAAGATATAAACAGCCATTGGAGGATAGATGGGCTAATGAGAGCAAAAGGCAATGGGTCGAAGAGGTATGGGGTAGGTTTAAAAATGTAGTGTTAGAGTGTTCAGCAGAAGTTTGTGGTTACAGGAAAGTGGGTGCGTGAGGGAAGAGAGCGATTGGTGGAATGATGATGTAAAGAGAGCAGTAAGGGAGAAAAGTGAGAAGTTTTTACAAAGAAGTGATGCAAGGAGGGAAGAGTATATGGAGAAAAAGAGAGAGGTTAAGAGAGTGGTGAAGCAATGTAAAAAAGAGAGCAAATGAGAGAGTGGTGAGATGTTATCAACAAATTTTGTTGAAAATAAGAAAAAGTTTTGGAGTGAGATTAACAAGTTAAGGAAGCCTAGAGAACATATGGATTTGTCAGTTAAAAATAGAAGAGGAGAGCTATTAAATGGAGAGTTAGAGGTATTGGAAGATGGAGGGAATATTTTGAGGAATTGTTAAATGTTGATGAAGATAGGGAAGCTGTGATTTCGTGTATAGGGCAAGGAGGAATAACATCTTGTAGAGTGAGGAAGAGCCAGTTGTGAGTGTGGGGGAAGTTCGTGAGGCAGTAGGTAAAATGAAAGGGGGTAAGGCAGCCGGATTGAAGGGATAAAGATAGAAATGTTAAAAGCAGGTGGGGATATAGTTTTGGAGTGGTTTGATGCAATTATTTAATAAATGTATGGAAGAGGGTAAGGTACCTAGGGATTGGCAGAGAGCATGCATAGTTCCTTTGTAGAAAGGCAAAGGGGACAAAAGAGAGTGCAAAAATTATAGGGGGATAAGTCTGTTGAGTATACCTGGTAAAGTGCATGGTAGAGTTATTATTGAAAGAATTAAGAGTAAGACAGAGAATAGGATAGCAGATGAACAAGGAGGCTTTAGGAAAGGTAGGGGTGTGTGGACCAGGTAATTTACAGTGAAACATATAAGTGAACAGTATTTAGATAAGGCTAAAGAGGTCTTTGTGGCATTTATGGATTTGGAAAAGGCGTATGACAGGGTGGATAGGGGAGCAATGTGGCAGATGTTGCAGGTGTATGGTGTAGGAGGTAGGTTACTGAAAGCAGTGAAGAGTTTTTTACGAGGATAGTGAGGCTCAAGTTAGAGTATGTAGAAAAGAGGGAAATTATTTCCCAGTAAAAGTAGGCCTTAGACAAGGATGTGTGATGTCACCATGGTTTGTTTAATATATTTATAGATGGGGTTGTAAGAGAAGTAAATGCGAGGGTCTTGGCAAAAGGCGTGGAGTTAAAAGATAAAGAATCACACATAAAGTGGGAGTTGTCACAGTTGCTCTTTGCTGATGACACTGTGCTCTTGGGAGATTCTGAAGAGAAGTTGCAGAGATTGTGGATGAATTTGGTAGATGTGCAAAAGAAGAAAATTAAAAGTGAATACAGGAAAGAGTAAGGTTATGAGGATAACAAAAAGATTAGGTGATGAAAGACTGGATATCAATTGGAGGAGAGAGTATGGAGGAGGTGAATGTATTCAGATATTTGGGAGTGGACGTGTCAGCGGATGGGTCTATGAAAGATGAGGTGAATCATAGAATTGATGAGGGAAAAGGGTGAGTGTGCACTAGGAGTCTGTGGAGACAAAGAACTTTGTCCTTGGAGGCAAAGAGGGGAATGTATGAGAGTATAGTTTTACTAACGCTCTTATATGGGTGTGGTGCATGGGTGATGAATGTTGCAGCGAGGAGAAAGCTGGAGGCAGTGGAGATGTCATGTCTGAGGCAATGTGTGGTGTGAGTATAATGCAGAGAATTCGTAGTTTGGAAGTTAGGAGGAGGTGCGGGATTACCAAAACTGTTGTCCAGAGGCTGAGGAAGGGTTGTTGAGGTGGTTCGGACATGTAGAGAGAATGGAGCGAAACAGAGTGACTTCAAGAGTGTATCAGTCTGTATTGGAAGGAAGGCGGGTAGGGGTCGGCCTAGGAAAGGTTGGAGGGAGGGGTAAAGGAGGTTTTGTGTGCGAGGGCTTGGACTTCCAGCAGGCATGCGTGAGCGTGTTTGATAGGAGTAAATGGAGACAAATGGTTTTATAATACTTGACGTGCTGTTGGAGTGTGAGCAAAGTAACATTTATGAAGGGGTTCAGGGAAACTGGCAGGCCGGACTTGAGTCCTGGAGATGGGAAGTACAGTGCCTGCACTCTGAAGGAGGGGTGTTACTGTTGCAGTTTAAAAACTATAGTGTAAAGCACCCTTTCTGGCAAGACAGTGATGAAGTGAATGATGGTGAAAGTTTTTCTTTTTCGGGCCACCCTGCCTTGGTGGGAATCGGCCAGTGTGATAATAAAAAAAAATATGTATATATAATATATATATATATATATATATATAATATATATATATATATATATATATATATATATATATATATGTATATATATATATATTATATATATATATATATATATATATATATATATATATATATATAATATATATATATACATATATATAATATATATATATATATATTATATATAATATATATATATATATATATATATATATATAATATATATATATATATATATACAAAGAAAAACCACTGTGAAAAAAATAATGAAATTGCAAGCGCTATCATGACTTCTCACATTATTAGTGAACTATAAAAATAAAAGTTTAACAGGAAGGCATATAAATTTGTACACCTGCTCGTTAATGCATATATGTAATGAGCCGGTCACGTGGCAGCTCCTCACTGCCTATTACTACTACTACTACTACTACTACAAGCTATCTTCAACATAGGAGACCAGTTTGGAACCTTCTTTTCAAATCACTTCCCCTCACTTTACCCTAAACAATCTTATTAAGTTACGATCACAGCTTCAGTCTTGAAATTAAACACGATACATGAAACTGTGTGGATGCCTCACTCACACAAGTTATGCTTTGTTCGCCAAGCTACTGGTGCAGCTGACAATACAGTTGTTGTTGTTGACATGCAGAGACGTGGCTCCTGTATAAGAATCAGAGTATGCATCAACAGGTGGGATTCCACTTTTCAGACCGAACTTCCTGCTGATCTTGCACTCGAAGGAGTCCATATCTGTAAAGTTGACACTTGAACTGTAGTTGATTCTCTATCATCCACAAATATTCTTAATGTTAACTTCTTGAGTATCAGCTGTGACATAGTGGTGTCAGAAACCAGTCACAGATATAGAGGAAATTTACACAATGGGATCAAAATCCATTTGTGGAATCCATCTCATAATGGTCTCTTAATGTATGATAGAACTAATGAATTGGCTCCCTGGGGGTTGTGAGGGAGAGGTTGGCACCCTGATGGCAGTGAGGGAGGGGAGGTACCCTGGCGGCTGTGAGGGAGAGATTGGCACCCTGATGGCACTGAGGGAGGGGTTGGCACCCTGGCACCAGCAGTGAGAGATAGGTCAACACACCGATACTCCTGCTGACTAGTTTTATAATCACCGTGGCACAGTGCCTTCGTCACGGCACTTCCTTATCTTCTCAGTCGATTTCTGAATATTTCATCGTTGAGTGTTCAGAGAGTGTACAACACCGACAACAGCAGCATCTGAAGAAGAATGCACAGTAGGCTTCAGTCGAATACAGAGGCAGCGAAAGCAGTAGAAATTTAGAGACGCTGTAATCAGTCCCTCACCCGCGGAGTAGTAGCTCTGAGGGACCAACCACCTCAAAACTACTTCGAGGGTGAGGGACTGATTACACCGTCTCTAATTATCCACTGCTTTCGCTGCCTCTGTATTCGACTGAAGAAGCTTACCGCGTAGGCGAAACGTTTCGGAATAGAGATATCTAACTGTTGCACGTGTGTCTTACTTATCAGCTTGTCGGTATTATATTCAACACCTGGTCATCACCACACCTGGTCATCACTACACCTGTCATCACCACACCTGGCCATCACCACACCTGGTCATTACCACACCTATCACCACATCTCGTCATCACCACACATGTCATCACCACACCTGGTCATCACCACACCTATCATCACCACACCTTGTCATCACCACACCTGGTCATCACCACACCTCGCTATCGCCACACCTGGTCATCACCACAAGGTGTACAAGCGTGGAAGATCAACAATAAGAATACTCACCATTTAAGACAACCAGGTGTCACCACAGCTCATGTAAGAGAACGTAAGAACATTAGACTGAAGGATCACTTAAGCAAAGCTATCGGCCCATGCTAGGCAAGTCTAACTCGGACCCAACCACACCCACTCATATACCCGACCAACCTACGTTTACAGCTGCCCAAAGTTCTCGCCTCGTGTAACTCTACCTGGAAATTTGTCCCACCAGTAAACATTTTTTTAGTGCCAAACCAGTCCTTGATATATCTAACACATAAGAATGTGGAAAGCAGTCAGGCAGTCACACTTTAATCTCTTTTTTAAGGGATTGAAGCTTACTGTTTTAAGGAAATGAAGTATTCTTGATTGTTACAGACTGTTAGAATATTCTTGACAATTTATCACCAGTGTTCAGTAATTAAGCTATTAAGGCATTCATTGCAAAGAATTAAAATACTGTCAGTAAATCAATTGTGTTCGAGCTTCATAAAGCTTATCTTATCTTGCCCATTATAACACAATATACTGCGGCCAAGTTAGTCAAATGTCAACAAAAATCCATTTCCTAAACTGAAACAGAATGACGTAGGACGAAGGAAGCCGAGTGGACGTCAGTTTTGTGGTTACAAGACTATCATCATTTAATACGTCAATTTATTGACGTAATGCTTCCAGGTTTTCTAGTTTAGATTTGATGCTTGAGATACTGTGGTATCTCAACGAGGCGGACCAGAAATCACAGGCGACGTTCAAATCTGAGCGTTCATCAGCAGGGGTGTGAGAATGGACTGATTACAGAAACCAATATTACAGATGGGAAAAAATCGCGGCTTTGCTCTTTCATCTGAGTTATCAGTAATAAGCAGGCAGCATTTGTGGGTTTGAAGCGGAGAGTCAACACGCCTGCCTGCACACTACTCCACTAAATGACAACCTGCACTGAGGGCCAGGTAAACAGTGCCCATGGCACTCTATGGTGTCACCGCTGCCTCTTACATGGTGGGCAGGCACTACTTGCGTATACAGATGTTAACGCACAAAGCACCCGCTCTCATGCATTTTTACATGGCTTAATACGACCTCCGGAAGATGGAAAGCAAGATGAAAGACATTGACACACACGCTGCCTTCCACCTACTCACCAGGATCCTGTCAATCCCAAAACTTACCTACTTTCTGAGATGCTCCCCAGCCTTTCAGCAGTCCAAAACTCAAGGAATATGACGCTCTCCTTAAGACCATGCTAGAGAGTGTATTGAATCTTCCCCTTGAAGATGAACAGTGGTTGCAAACCTCACTTCCGGTCAGGCTTGGAGGGCTAAGAGTACGCAGATCCTCCCAGATTGCTCTACCAGCTTTCCTATCCTCTTCCATAGCATCAAACGAGTTGATAAGACAAATTCTTCCTGATACCCTCAGTGACTCAGCAGGAATAAAAGACCCTAGCTATGCCAGTGCCATCACTGAATGGGAGAGAGAACTCTTGCTGCTCCAGCACCAAACCCTAGTGCAGCACTGGCTCACAAACAGTCAAGCTGGGATGGCCCGATCGCTGCAAAGGTGTTTGCCAACATGTTCAGGGCTGCAACATCAATAGGGAGATTGCCCGTCTCCAGGCTGTGAGCGAACCTCACTCCGGGGACTTCCTCCAAACAGTTGCCATATCGGCAATGGAAAGGCGTTGACCCAAGAGCCTCCGTATTGAGTGGCTCTGTGCCTTGGCTGCCAACTCACCCAGGGAATTCGTGTAATTGCGGTTGAAGCAAGGACCATTGGATCTACGCCTAACCTGTCAATCAGTGGCTGTGCCTTGCTGCCCAATTCACACAGATATACGTATTAGCGTGAAGCCAAGCAGCCATATGGTCCAACGAGGGGTCCGGATTAACTGTACAAAACCAAGCTGGCCGTAAGAACATCGAGGTCATACATCATTGAAGAACCTTAGCAGCTTGGATGGCCAACCGAGACGGGCCCGATCACTAGCAGCAACAATACCAATCATCACAGTGACGACAACGCCCGACGGGATCACCATGATCTTGGAAGAAGGGCAGCAAGTCTTAGCATGGGACATACCTGTGTGCCCAATTGTCCCAGTGATCCATACTTGGTGGGGAAGGAGGAGCCACGTCTCCTAAGATGGGAGTACAAGATCAGCATGACAGACAAAGCCAAGGTCAATTTGTCCAGGTGGATCAGAGCCTAGGTCATCAGGGGTAAAATGCTTACGTTACTTAGGACTGTCCGGGTTCAGAACTCGGAGCACCACAGGAACCCAATGGCACATTGGTTCCGCACCTCGTGTAACATGAGGTTAATGCTTCTGCATAATTGGCTGCGCCAGCCTCGAGAAGCTGAGGGAGAATTAGGATTTGATAATTGTCACATGTATTCGATGTTAGTTTTTCTGAAGTATTTGTTATTATAATGTTCCATAGAATAAAATATGAGGGTATAGGACCAGAAAATTTCAAGGACAGCTCCATGGGAGAACCTTGAGTTTGCTAGGTAACGTTTATTGTCTTATTGAGGATTAGGGTCCTAATTCCAGCTATATAGTATTCTATATTATATATATATATAATATATATTATATATATTATATATATATATATTATATATATATATATATAATATATATATATTATATAGAGTATATGAATACAATTGTAATCATTTACTTTCATTGTCATTGTTGAGCATTGTAAGGCTCATTAGTCATGACTTGATAATGCTTCAACAGCAGCAGCATTAGCATCAATAGCAGCAACAATAATAACAACAACAATACCAACAGTAATGTCAGCAACACAACAGGAATACAATACCAGACATTTATGGTGTTTTGTCGCACATTTAATATTCATTGGACTGAGACGAAAAAACTGCGAAACGCAAGAAAATGTCTTGATTCACTCTACGTGGATCCTCACATGATGACACCCTGATTTTTCCGCCAGGGTGGGACAATACCCTGCCGCTTCACTAGGGCGGGACAATACCCTGCCGCTTCACCAGGGTGAAATCTTCACTTAATACGCCCTTCCTCTTCACCAGGATGCTGTATCTTGGCGGTGCCCAAGAGAGGTCGTGCAAGTGAATTAAAAAACCATCCCAAAGAAAAATAGACACAAATGCTGATCCAGATTTCTCCTGGGAGCTGCTGTCACCACCAGGTCCCAGGCCTAAAATTATCTTCGGTCACTACCAGGTCCCAGGCCTAAAACCATCTTCATTCTCTTCGTCTCTTCGAATTATTATTGTTATTATTTTTATTATTATTATTATTATTATTTATTATTATTATTATTATTATTATTATTATTATTATTATTATTAATGTATCCCCGAAAGGGGGACCTGTAAAAGGCTGCGAGGAATTCTCTTTCTTCCGAATAATCGTTTCCTGTATTGCGAGAACGCCTAATCCAATCACATTAAAATTTTCAACGCTTGTGTACGATAACTAGGACTAGATTCTTGGAACAATGACATGTGCAAGTGCCCAGTAACCATAGTTGTTGAACCCATTCCCAGCATCTCGGAATGCCTCCGATAACTTCCAAAATCCTCAGTGGCGGAGTTCAAGCTGCGTTCTAATTCGACGATGGCGGAGAGTGAAATTTAAGTGTGTAGCGGCAGTGTTGATCATTTATTTGAGTGCAAAAGAGTGTGCAATTTTTATTCGCATGAACTGCGTTAGATCTATTTTAATCTGCCCTTTCTGAACGGCTTCAATATTTAATGGCTGATGCATCTTATTGCCATCAAACTGCCCATTATATTTTGTTTGAGTGTGGCCAAATTTGTTAATGTAGTAACATAGTTTAAATAAAAAACTTGAAATCGTTTTACTCCGTGCCATAACTGGGGAATGACTCATCTGATCGGCTTCAAATTTTCACCACTGATGTGGTTTCCTAAAAGCAAGGTTCATGTTTTTAATGGGTGGCAGAAATCATAATTTTATTGAATAGTGATATTTATTCGGTAACTAAAGGATGTCTCTTTATGATCGGCTTCAAACTATTAACGATGAGGCGTTCTATAAGAAGGACGATAGCTCGTAAGTGGCTGCAAATTTGAAATTAGCATTTTTAATCGACTAAGGAAATGTTACATCCAGATCGTCGGTCTACCTGCCTGGAGTCTACCTGGAAGGTATTCCGGGGATCAACGCCACCGCGGCCCGGTCCACGACCACGCCTTCTGGTGGATCAGGGCTTAATCAACCAGGTTGTTACTGCTGGCAGCACGTAGTCCAACGTACGAACCACAGCCCGGCTGATCCGGCATCGACTTTAAGTATCTGTCCAGCTCCCTCTTGAAGGCAGCCAAGGGTCTATTGGTAATTCCCCTTACGGATGGTGAGAGGCTGTTGAACAGTCTTGGGCCCCGGACACTTATTGCATTTTCTCTTAGTGTACCAATGGTGCCCATACTTTTCACTAGGGGTATTTTGCATCGCCTGCCCAGTCTTTTACTTTCTCAGGGAGTGCTTTCTGTGTGCAGATTCGGGACCATTCCTTCTAGGATATTCCAAGTGTAGATTATGACGTATCTCTCTCGCCTGTGTTCCAGCGAGTGCAAGTCACTTGCTTCCAAGCGTTCCCAGTAGTCGAGGTGTTTAATAGAACTTACTTATACGTGCAGTAAAGGTTCTCTGTACACTCTCTAGATCTGCAGTTTCACCTGCTTTGAACAGAGATGTTAATGTACAGCAGTGTTCCAGCCAAGAGAGAACAAGTGATTTGAAAAGGATCATCATTGGCTTGGCATCTCTTGTTTTGAACGTTCTCATTATCCATCCTATCATTTTCTTTGCAGTTGTGATTGTGGCACTTTTGTGATCCTTGAAAGTGAGATCCTCAGACATTTCCACTCCCAGGTCCCTCACAATATTTTTCCGCTCTACTTTATGATCAGAGTTTGTAGTATACTCAGTTCTAATTATTATCCCCTCCAGTTTTCCATAACGGAGTAGTTGGAATTTGCCTGTATTGAACATCACATTGTTTTCCGTTGCCCATTGGAAAACTTTGCTTATATCTTCTTAGAGGTTAACAGCGTCCTCAATAGCTGACCGTCTCATGCAGATCCTAGCATCGTCTGCAGAGGATGATACTGTGCTGTGGCTTACATCTCTATCTGTGTCTGATATGAGGACGAGGAACAGGATGGGGCGAGTACTGTGCCTTGTGGAACAGAGCTCTTCACTACGGCAGCTTCCGATTTAACTCTGTTGACCACTACTCTTTGTGTTCGATTGGTGATCTTAAAAGAAATCTTGGCGCTCATCTTGGCTCGTCTCCATTTTGTCACTTTTATTAAACAAATTGCTTCCCATGTAATACCTATAGCATGCCTCTTCCGATCGGCTTCAAACACTGAACGCCGGTATATCTTAAGTGGAAGCATTTTTACACTGATTTTTCGGCTGCGTAAAGAATTTGAATTACAATATAAATTGGAAAACCGAAAGGGCAGTGTTATATCTAATGAGGATAGACTTTCCTATTTTCAGTTTAGCTTCAAAAGAAAGTTCGACCTTGATTTGGGACTGTGTACGTCCTGTCTTTCACGTTTCTTGAAAGAATCTTCAGTGCTGATTTTTAACTGTCTTTGAAACTTTGCTGCATTCAGCACTATCGTAAGTATCGTAAATACAGATAAAAAAAATGTATTTTGAATATTTAAGCCATAATAATTTAGAGAAAAATCATATTTCCATAGACAACTGGAACACTTAACATAGCATAGATGATAGAGAGGGGCGTTCCCCTCCACATGGTTATAAATTCATTCCTGGGTATTTCGAGCCAATTGATGCGTTGCCAATTTGTCAAATTCAGCGAAAAATATAAATTCGTCTTCAATTAGCAGCTCAGAGGGAGGGGGAAGGGGGAAGAAGATCGAATCCTGTCAGCACCTCCCCGTTTCTCTGTATGCAAATTCGGGTGTGTTGAAGACGTACTCTCTCTCTCTTGTCTCTCTCACCCTCTCTCTCCCCTCCGGCAGTCAACACCTCTGCAGGGACCTGAGCTCTGTAGTTGCTGTTCATATCAGCTGTTTAAGGTAATTATCGGGAAATCTTGCTCTAATGCAAGTAATTACGAGGAGATCTGGGCTGCTGCTCCTGCCTTACTAACTGCCCGTCGCCCTCTCTTATCCATCTTCTCTACACTGATGCTCATTTGTTTGTCTGTGTTTCTTGTTTGTTACCTCTTACTAATGCTCACTTATTTGTTGTCTTTTTCTGTGTTTGTTGTTTTTATATTTTTTGTAGGCCTCGTGTGTTACTTGTTTTTTTATTCGTAACTATAGATGCTCACTTGTTTGTTTGTTATTTTCGTTAGAGCAAATTGATGCTCACTGTTTGTAGGCCTGTGTATTTGTCCTCTTGCTCTTACACATTGGCTTTTATGTATGTATTCTTCTGTGTTTGTTGTTGTTGTTACTTTGTGTTTGTAGGCCTCCGTGTTTCTTCTTAGTTACCAATTCCTTGGCTCAAAAGCCCTTTATCAGCATGAAGGCCCCGCACACGAAGGTTATTGCTGGTTATGCAGAGTCTGCTGAGTGGCTAGGCCATCCAACCCTGCTGGGCATGCTATGGCCATCCTACCCTGCTGGGCATGCAATGACCATCCTTCCCTGCTGGGCATGCTGTAGCCATCCTACCCTGTTGGGCATGCTGTAGCCATCCTACCCTGCTGGGCATGCTGTAGCCATCCTACCCTGCTGGGAATGCTGTAGCCATCCTACCCTGCTGGGCATGCTGTAGCCATCCTACCCTGCTGGGCATGCTATGACCATCTTTCTATACTAAATATTCATACAATGTGCTTTTAAATTACTGTATGTTTTATATATTTTGAAATAAAATGATTTATTATTATTAATTTTATTTATTATTATTATTATTATTATTATTATCATTATTTTATTTTATTATCACACTGGCCGATTCCCACCAAGGCAGGGTGGCCCGAAAAAGAAAAACTTTCACCATCATTCACTCCATCACTGTCTTGCCAGAAGGGTGCTTTACACTACAGTTTTTAAACTGCAACATTAACACCCCTCCTTCAGAGTGCAGGCACTGTACTTCCCATCTCCAGGACTCAAGTCCGGCCTGCCGGTTTCCCTGAATCCCTTCATAAATGTTACTTTGCTCACACTCCAACAGCACGTCAAGTATTAAAAACCATTTGTCTCCATTCACTCCTATCAAACACGCTCACGCATGCCTGCTGGAAGTCCAAGCCCTCGCACAAAAAAACCTCCTTTACCCCCTCCCTCCAACCTTTCCTAGGCAGACCCCTACCCCGCCTTCCTTCCACTACAGACTGATACACTCTTGAAGTCACTCTGTTCGCTCCATTCTCTCTACATGTCCGAACCACCTCAACAACCCTTCCTCAGCCCTCTGGACAACAGTTTTGGTAATCCCGCACCTCCTCCTAACTTCCAAACTGCGAATTCTCTGCATTATATTCACACCACACATTGCCCTCAGACATGACATCTCCACTGCCTCCAGCCTTCTCCTCGCTGCAACATTCATCACCCACGCTTCACACCCATATAAGAGAGTTGGTAAAACTATACTCTCATACATTCCCCTCTTTGCCTCCAAGGACGAAGTTCTTTGTCTCCACAGACTCCTAAGTGCACCACTCACCCTTTTCCCCTCATCAATTCTATGATTCACCTCATCTTTCATAGACCCATCCGCTGACACGTCCACTCCCAAATATCTGAATACATTCACCTCCTCCATACTCTCTCCCTCCAATCTGAAATCCAATCTTTCATCACCTAATCTTTTTGTTATCCTCATAACCTTACTCTTTCCTGTATTCACTTTTAATTTTCTTCTTTTGCACACCCTACCAAATTATTATTATTATTAATATTATTATTAGTCATTATTATAAAACAGGGTTTTTGAAAATATAATGTAAACGTTTGTATTTTGCGAATTCTGGTTAGGTTTCCGTTGTGTTTTCAGTGCGCTGGGTGGGTTTCCGTTGTCTGTTTCCTGTTTGCGCTTCCAAGGGTTTGCTTTCCTAACAGTGTTTTAACATTTACTTACATTATTGCGTGTTGTCTACGGGTAATTCTTTATAACAAAAACAGTCAAATCTAAGTTAACTTATCCAACCCAAATCAAACTAAATCTAAACTAACCTAATTTACACTAACTTAATCATACCGAACCCAAACTAAATAAACCGAAACTAACCTAATCAGACCTAACCTAACCAAATTTAACCTAACTTAAACCTAACCTAACCTAACCAAATCTAATCTAACTTAAACCTAACCTTACCTAACCAAATCTAACCTAACTTAAACCTAATCTGACCTAACCAAATCTAACCTAACTTAAACCTAATCTAAGCTAACCAAATCTAACCTAATACCTAACCTAACCTAACCTAACCTAACCTAACCTAACCTAACCAAACCTAAGTTAACCAAAACTAACCAAGCCTAAACAAACCAAAACTAACCTTGTGCCAGGATTTGAGAAGTAATTAAGACTAAATCTTTAGAAGGGTATCTCCATTTCCTTGGATCAGGTGCACTTACCCCCCTCACCGGCATCACCTACCTTGAGAGTCAAATCACATCTGTTCTTACAGTCACTGCCTGTGCTCACCAAACTAGTAAATAGGTAACTGTTCTCTACAGTCAGTACCTGTGCTCACCTAACTAGTAAATAGGTAACTGTTCCTACAGTCACTGCTAGTGTTCACCTAAGTAGTGAATAGGTAACTGGGTTATGGTTATAAATGCTTCTCTGATGGGACTTCCATAACCCAAAGTACTTTCTAACCATAGCACGCTTATAATCCAGATACAGACCTGTATGGGTCTTTCTTGTGGGAAGACCAAGACAGCTGGGGATGGGGGTCCCCACAAGACCTAAGACTAAGACCATCTGATAGAAGTGGCACTAGACCTGTATGGGTCTATTCTGTAGGAAAACCAAGACAATTGGGAGGACTCAGGGTGGGGTGGTGGGGGGGTTCCTCACAAGACCAAGACCCTCTAGTCGAGGTGGCGCCATTCCCGGTGAGGGACGCGAGGTGGCACCACTGCCAACTCCTGTTAGTGACCAATTTAGTTTGGGAAGATGGCACTTAACTCAATAACTCATCCTAGTTAACTACTCTTATGAAATCGACACAAGTGCTGTATGAGGGGTTGTTCTCCGGGGACTGTCTCGCTAACTACCTCACTGGGACTGTCTCGCTAACTACCACACTGCGACTGTCTCGCTAACTACCTCACTGGGACTGTCTCGCTAACTACCTCACTGGGACTGCCTCGCTAACTACCTCACTGGGACTGCCTCGCTAACTACCTCACTGCGACTGTCTCGCTAACTACCTCACTGGGACTGCCTCGCTAACTACCTCACTGGGACTGCCTCGCTAACTACCTCACTGGGACTGTCTCGCTAACTACCTCACTGGGACTGTCGCGCTAGCTACCTCACTGGGACTGCCTCGCTAACTACCTCACTGGGACTGTCTCGCTAACTACCTCACTGGGACTGTCGCGCTAGCTACCTCACTGGGACTGCCCCGCTAACTACCTCACTGGGACTGTCTCGCTAACTACCTCACTGGGACTGTCTTGCTAACTACCTCACTGGGACTGTCTCGCTAACTACCTCACTGGGACTGTCTCGCTAACTACCTCACTGGGACTGCCTCGCTAACCACTGGGACTGTCTCGCTAACTACCTCACTGGGACTGCCTCGCTAACTACCTCACTGGGACTGTCTCGCTAACTACCTCACTGGGACTGCCTCGCTAACTACCTCACTGGGACTGTCTTGCTAACTACCTCACTGGGACTGTCTCGCTAACTACCTCACTGGGACTGCCTCACTAACTACCTCACTGGGACTGCCTCATTAACTACCTCACTGGGACTGCCTCACTAACTACCTCACTAGGACTGCCTCACTAACTACCTCACTGGGACTGTCTTGCTAACTACCTCACTGGGACTGTCTCGCTAACTACCTCACTGGGACTGCCTCACTAACTACCTCACTGGGACTGCCTCACTAACTACCTCACTGGGACTGCCTCACTAACTACCTCACTGGGACTGCCTCACTAACTACCTCACTGGGACTGCCTCACTAACTACCTCACTGGGACTGCCTCACTAACTACCTCACTGGGACTGCCTCACTAACTACCTCACTGGGACTGCCTCACTAACTACCTCACTGGGACTGCCTCACTAACTACCTCACTGGGACTGCTCGACTAACTACCTCACTGGGACTGCCTCACTAACTACCTCACTGGGACTGCCTCCTAACTACCTCACTGGGACTGCCTCACTAACTACCTCACTGGGACTGCCTCGCTAACTACCTCACTGGGACTGCCTCACTAACTACCTCACTGGGACTGCCTCACTAACTACCTCACTAGGACTGCCTCACTAACTACCTCACTGGGACTGCCTCACTAACTACCTCACTGGGACTGCCTCACTAACTACCTCACTGGGACTGCCTCACTAACTACCTCACTGGGACTGTATTGGCTATAACTACCTCACTGGGACTGTCTCAGCTAACTACCTCACTGGGACTGCCTCACTAACTACCTCACTGGGTCTGCCTCACTAACTACTCACTGGGACTGCCTCACTAACTACCTCACTGGGACTGCCTCACTAACTACCTCACTGGGACTGCCTCGCTAACTACCTCACTGGGACTGCCTCACTAACTACCTCACTGGGACTGCCTCACTAACTACCTCACTGGGACTCCTCACTAACTACCTCACTGGGACTGCCTCACTAACTACCTCACTGGGACTGCCTCACTAACTACCTCACTGGGACTGCCTCACTAACTACCTCACTGGGACTGCCTCACTAACTACCTCACTGGGACTGCCTCACTAACTACCTCACTGGGACTGCCTCACTAACTACCTCACTGGGACTGCCTCACTAACTACCTCACTGGGACTGCCTCACTTAACTACCTCACTGGGACTGCCTCACTAACTACCTCACTGGGACTGCCTCACTAACTACCTCACTGGGACTGTATTGCTAACTACCTCACTGGGGCTGCCTCACTAACTACCTCACTGGGACTGTCTCGCTAACTACCTCACTGGGACTGCCTCACTAACTACCTCACTGGGACTGCCTCGCTAACTACCTCACTGGGACTGCCTCACTAACTACCTCACTGGGACTGCCTCACTAACTACCTCACTGGGACTCCTCACTAACTACCTCACTGGGACTGCCTCACTAACTACCTCACTGGGACTACCTCACTAACTACCTCACTGGGACTGCCTCACTAACTACCTCACTGGGACTGCCTCACTAACTACCTCACTGGGACTGCCTCACTAACTACCTCACTGGGACTGCCTCACTAACTACCTCACTGGGACTGCCTCACTAACTACCTCACTAGGACTGCCTCACTAACTACCTCACTGGGACTACCTCACTAACTACCTCACTGGGACTGCCTCACTAACTACCTCACTGGGACTGCCTCACTAACTACCTCACTGGGACTGCCTCACTAACTACCTCACTGGGACTGCCTCACTAACTACCTCACTGGGACTGCCTCACTAACTACCTCACTGGGACTGCCTCACTAACTACCTCACTGGGACTCCTCACAGTGGGTCCTCACTAACACTCATACACTCACGTAAATATTAAAGTAGCTTGTGTTTGTTGTTTTATGCAAATTGTTGTTTGTGTTTATTGTTGTATACAGATTGTTGTTTGTTTATTGTTTCTCTCAGCTACCACCACCACAACCACCTACCACCTATCACTACACTACCATATCACACTATACTCACCACAACTACACCACGGCTACCACACTTACCACACCCACCACCCACACACCACCTCACGACCCCACCACCACCACCCACATGACTCCATCACAACACCACTATCACCACATCACATCACCACTATCACTCACCAACCACCACCACCCCACCGCCACCACCACCACCACATCACCACCACTATCACTCCCACCACCACACCATCACCACCACCACCACCACCACCATCACCACCATCACCACCACCATCTATCACCACCACCACCACCATCACCACCACCACACACCACCCACCACTACCACCACACCACCACCACCACCACCACACCACCACCACCACCACCCACCACCCACCACCATCACCACCACTATACACCACCACCACCACCACCACCACCACCACCCCACCACCACCACCACCACCACCATCCCAACCACACACCACCACCACCACCACCACCACCACCACCACCACACACCACCACCACCACCACCACCACACACCACCACCACCACCACCACCACCACCACTATCACCACCACACACCCCACCACACCACCATCACCACCACCACACACCACCACCACCACTATCACCACCACCACCACCACCACCATCACCAGTACCACTATCACCACCACCACCACCCGCCACCACCACCACCACCACCAAGGGGACTGGCCACTCACATAACCAATCCGTGTGTCATCAAAAAACGTTCGCCAGTGACCGGGCGACGCATTTCTCTGCTCCCTCGAGAAATCTGTTTTCAATCGCACCGTCGCGCACGGAATCATATTTGATGTCTATCTTGTCTATCTGAGTGGGTCAGGGAGTTAGGGATAGGGTAGCCCCGGGTCGAGGGACTAGGAGTAGCACACGAATGAGGGAGAATATGGGCCTAGCCCCGGGGAGGGCATCAGGAGATAGGGTAGCCAGTGCGTGAGAGATTATGGGGTAACTCCTGAATGAGGTGTAGGATGGGTTAGCACCTAGTAGTGTTGCAGAGCATTGTGGTAGTACCTAGTAGTGTTGCAGAGCATGGTGGTAGTACCTAGTAGTGTTGCAGAGCATGGTGGTAGTACCTAGTAGTGTTACAGAGCATGGTGGTAGTACCTAGTAGTGTTGCAGAGCATGGTGGCAGTACCTAGTAGTGTTGCAGAGCATGCTGGTAGTAGCTAGTAGTGTTTCAGAGCATGGTGGCAGTACCTAGTAGTGTTGCAGAGCATGGTGGTAGCACCTAGTAGTGTTGCAGAGCATGGTGGCAGTACCTAGTAGTGTTGCAGAGCATGGTGGTAGTAGTCAGTAGTGTTGTAGAGCATGGTGGTAGTAGCTAGTAGTGTTGCAGAGCATGGTGGTAGTAACTAGTAGTGTTGCAGAGCATGGTGGTAGCACCTAGTAGTGTTGCAGAGCATGGTGGCAGTACCTAGTAGTGTTGCAGAGCATGGTGGTAGTACCTAGTAGTGTTGCAGAGCATGGTGGTAGCACCTAGTAGTGTTGCAGAGCATGGTGGTAGCACCTAGTAGTGTTGCAGAGCATGGTGGTAGCACCTAGTAGTGTTGCAGAGCATGGTGGTAGTACCTAGTAGTGTTGCAAAGCATGGTGGTAGTAGCTAGTAGTGTTGCAGAGCATGGTGGTAGCACCTAGTAGTGTTGCAGAGCATGGTGGTAGCACCTAGCGGTGTTGCAAAGCATGGTGGTAGCACCTAGTAGTGTTGCAGACCATGGTGGTAGTACCTAGCAGTGTTGCAAAGCATGGTGGTAGTAGCTAGTAGTGTTGCAGAGCATGGTGATAGTAACTAGTAGTGTTGCAGAGCATGGTGGTAGTAACTAGTAGTGTTGCAGAGCATGGTGGTAGTAACTAGTAGTGTTGCAGAGTATGGTGGTAGCACCTAGAGTGTTGCAGTGTATGGCGGTAGCACCTGGGAGTGTTGCAGAGCATGGTGGTAGTATCTGGAAGTAGAGCAAAGGGCGGGGTAGCACCTATGAATGTTATAGGGCATATGGTAGCACCTAGAAGAGCACCTGATAGGGGTAATACCATAAGAGCAGGGTTGGGTTGCGCCCCTGGGAGAAAGCATGGTTAGGAGCAACCGGGGAGAGTGGGGCTTATGGTGGTTTAGAAAAACACGTAACCCTGTACACCGGGGAGGGAAAGCAGGGGTTTTGGTAGCACCAGGGGGAGGAGGGTTTTAGGGTACACCTGGGGAGGAAGCGCGGTTATGGTAGCACCAGGGAGAGAGAGGGCTTTTTGTAGCCCGGGGAGAGGAAGCACGGTTATAAGAACATAAAAACAAAGGGAACACTGAGAACCCCTACGGGGCCCATGCAGGCAGGTCCAATCTCCTACCGGTTAAGAAAAGCCCCCAACCTAGTCAGGTCATCACATTGTTAAGGGGAAAAACACGGCAACCCCCTGGTGCAAAGCTACGGGCCCAAACCCACACCCCCCCACATCCCTCTGTATTAATCCAACCTATTTTTAAAGCTACCAACGTTCGGGCCTCTATAACGGTATTTGGGTATTTGTTCCCCACTCATCCACAACTCTATTACCAAACCGTACTTTCATACCTTCCTGAATCGAATTTTTCCAATTTAAAAACCCATTGCGCGGTCCTGTCTAGGCTAGATTTTCAGCACACTTTTACATCCCCTTTAATTATCTGTTTTCCCTTTTAAAAACCTCAATCATATCCCCCAAATTTTCATCTTTTAGAGAGTGCATTTCAGGGCCTATCTATCCTCATAGGGAAGGTTCTGATACATGGGATCAACTTTGTCATCCTCTTTGTACATTTTCAGAGAATTTATACCATTGTAATAGGGGACCAAAACTGTGCAGCATAATCTAAATGAGGCTAACAGGATGATAGTTAAGAACAACCTGAGGACTCCTATATTTATGCTTATTGATAGAACCAAGGATTTCATAGCTTATGCGAACCTATAGGGGCAACTGGTGTCGTCTTGGTTTCAGATTATGGGGTAACCTAGTAGCACCTAAATCTTTTTCAGACTGCAGTAATATTAAGATTGGTACATTATTAGTTGTTAAAGGGTGGTAGCATTATTGTTGTCCAACATTTAGTCCCTTTGGGGCATTTGTACTATATTAAAGCTGATGTAGCACCTATTGTCTCCGAGCATGGGGTCAGTCCTTATTCAAGCTTCTGGGTGCCTCGATGTCCTCGTCAGTACTGAATTCGACGGGGAGCCTATTTTGGTTGCATGCAAGGTTGCCGATGTTCGCTGTTTATGTAGTCAGAGCATGGTTTATAATAGAGTTTTGAAGAGCATGGGGAGCAACCTGACTGTGCAGTGTACGGCTTGCCACCGGGATTTCTGCCATTTAAAAAGGGTTATGGGGTAGCACCTGGGAGTGTACCCAGGGGTTTGGTAGCACCAAGGGAGAGTGTAGGGCGGTAGCACCTGAGAGTATTGCAAGCATGGTGGTAGCACGGGAAAGAGAGCAAAGGCTGGTAGTACCTGTGAATGAAGCAGGGTTATGGTAGCACCTAGAAGAGGACCTGAGGGGGTATACATGGGAGAGCGGGGACGGGTTGCAGCACCTGAGAGAGGAGCAGAGTTAGGGTAGCATCTGGGAGAGTGAGCAGGGGTTATGGTAGCACCGAGGAGGGAAGCAGCGGTTATGGTAGCACCAGAGAGAGAGCAGGGTTATGGAGCACCTGGGAGAGGAAGCGCGGTTATGGTAGCACTTGGGAGATGGGGCAGGGCTATGGTAGCACCTGAGGACGGGGCGGTTTATGGTAGCATCTGGGAGATGGGCAAGGGTTATGGTAGAAACCTGGGAGAGGGCAGGGTTATGGTAGCACCTGGTAAGGGAAGGGTTAGGTAGAACGAGACGAGCAGGGTTATAGTAGCACCTGAGAGATGGCAGGGCTTCTGTACCATCTGGCAGATGGGGCAGGGGTTATGGTAGCACCTGGGAGATGGGGCAGGGGTTATGGTAGCACCTGGGAGATGTAGCAGGGGTTATGGTAGCACCTGGGAGAGGGCAGGGTTATGGTAGCACCTGGGAGAGAACAGGGGTTATGGTAGCACCTGGGAGAGGGGCAGCGGTTATGGTAGCACCTGGGAGAGAAGCAGGGCTTATGGTAGCACCTGGGAGACGGTAGCAGGTTAGGGTAGCATCTGGGAGATGTGAGCAGGGTTATGGTAGCACTGGAGATGTGACAGGGTTTATGGTAGCATCTGGGAGATGGTAACAAGGGTTTAGGGTAGCACCTGGGAGATGGACAGGGGTTATGGTAGCCCCTTTGGTAGAGGGAAAAGGGTTTATGGTAGACCTGGAGATGAACAGGGGTTATATTAGCACCTGGAGATGGTGACAGGGGTTATGGTAGCACCTGGGAGATGTGACAGGGGTTTATGGTAGCACCGGGGAGATGTGACAGGGGTTATGGTAGCACCTGGGAGATGTGACGGGGGTTATGGTAGCACCTGGGAGATGTGACACGGGTTATGGTAGCACCTGGGAGATGTAACAGGGTTATGGTAGCACCTGGGAGATGTAACAGGGTTATGGTAGCACCTGGGAGATGTAACAGGGGTTATGGTAGCACCTGGGAGATGTAACAGGGGTTATGGTAGCACCTGGGAGATGTAACAGGGGTTATGGTAGCACCTGGGTGATGTGACAGGGGTTATGGTAGCACCTGGGAGATGTGACAGGGGTTATGGTAGCACCTGGGAGATGTAACAGGGGTTATGGTAGCACCTGGGAGATGTGACAGGGGTTATGGTAGCACCTGGGAGATGTAACAGGGGTTATGGTAGCACCTGGGAGATGTAACAGGGGTTATGGTAGCACCAGGAGTTTGTAACAGGGGTTATGGTAGCACCTGGAGATGTAACAGGGGTTATGGTAGCACCTGGGAGATGTAACAGGGGTTATGGTAGCACCTGGGAGATGTAACAGGGTTATGGTAGCACCGGGGAAAGATGTAACAGGGGTTATGGTAGCACCTGGGAGATGTAACAGGGGTTATGGTAGCACCTGGGAGATGTAACAGGGGTTATGGTAGCACCTGGGAGATGTAACAGGGGTTATGGTAGCACCTGGGAGATGTAACAGGGGTTATGGTAGGAGACAGAATAGAAAGTAAACTACTTTAATTTTCATATTTTGAGCCTCGTCCTCTAAAGATTCGTCCACTGATCTGTCCGCCCTTTCAATTCCTTTTAGTATCTTGCATGTCGTAATCATGTCTCCTCTAAAATCACTGAATTCGGCTCACTACTCATTTCTGAGGACGTGTATGCTTGCAAACCTTTCATTTCGACTTTTTCAAGTTTCTGAAAGCGTTTAATCATCTTTATTGAGGTTCCTGTTTATCTGTGCTGAGATTTGCTGGCACTCAGTAAGAGGAAATAAAAACACTGGTAGCAGGGATTCCTTTTTTGAATGCAACGTTTCGCTCGTAACTGGACTTAGCCATTGTCTGCCAACATTGGCTGAATTATCAAAGTTATCCGTCTGCTGAGTTGCCTCAGTGATATGTTCGGTGTGATGTTCACTCCTAGACTCATTACTTTCGTCGATGTTTGAAGACAGTCTTCAAATATTGCCGTATAAATCATTTTGCGGCCTAGTTCCTAAGCTGTGAATGTGTGTGCGTATATTTCTATGATTGTGTGTGTACGTATGTGTGAGTGTATTTATGTATGTGTGTGTATGTGTGTGTGTGTGTGTGTGTGTGTGTGTGTGTGTGTGTGTGTGTGTGTGTGTGTGTGTGTGTGTGTGTGTGTGTGTGTGTGTGTGTGGGGACAGGTGGGATGAAGTGTGTTATCTATCACAGTATTTCTGGATGCATCTCTATAATAATGGTGATGCGGTAAGCCCGTAAGGGCCATGGGGCACTTAACGAAATGGGAGGCAGTCATGTTTGATCCGAAGAAATAAGAGGGTTGCTCCAGCTCCTCTGATCAAAGGCCCTGGAGCAGCATCAAGGGGGCCCCATCATCCCCTTCGCCGTTGAAGGTTGTATAAGAGATTCAGTCTTCGCAGAGAATCTGAGGATATCCACCGACCTCCTTGAAATACGATTTACTCTTCATTTCTCGCCGTCACGTGACTAGTAACCCAGAGGGAGTACAGGAAATGAAGTGTGTGTGTGTGTGTGTGTGTGTGTGTGTGTGTGTGTGTGTGTGTGTGTGTGTGTGTGTGTGTGTGTGTGTGCGAGCATGCGTGCGTGCTTGTACGTGTGCACACGGTGTCAGAGAGAAAGTGTTCATGGCGTGAATGTGATGAATGGGTAGGTCTAGTGAGTGTGTTTATACCCTGTTGATTTGCTCTTCTTCGTCTGTGTGTTTGTGTGTGTACCCAAGTCGCCTTCCCTGTTGACACATCTACAAGCCTCTTTTGTTAATTGGTGAGGCGTGGTGGGTGTGCACTGTTTGTCAGGTGTTTGTGTGCTGTTTGTGTGTGTGCAGTGTTTGCACGTGTGTGGTTATGTGTGGGGAATGTTTTCATGTGGTTGGTGCCATGAAACACACCTAAATACACAAAGAGAAGTAAAGGGGAGAGAAATAGTTGAATCAGAAGATTGAGAGAGAGAGTGACAGAAAGAGTGGTAACACTGCAGCATAAGACAGGGCGGTAACACTGCAGGATAAGACAGGGTGGTAACACTTCAGCATAAGACAGGGCGGTAACACTGCAGGATAAGACAGGGTGGTAACACTTCAGCATAAGACAGGGTGGTAACACTGCAGATAAGAACAGGGTGGGTAACACTGCAGAAATAAGACAGGGTGGTAACACTGCAGAATAAGACAGAGTGTAACACTGCAGGAAAAGACAGGGTAGTAACACTGCAGGATAAGACAGGGTGTAACACTGCGGATAAGACAGGGTGGTAACACTGCAGGATAAGACAGGGTGGTAACACTGCAGGATAAGACAGGGTGGTAACACTGCAGGATAAGACAGGGTGGTAACACTGCAGAATAAGACAGAGTGGTAACACTGCAGGATAAGACAGGGTAGTAACACTGCAGGATAAGACAGGGTGGTAACACTGCAGAATAAGACAGGGTGGTAACACTTCAGCATAAGACAGGGTGGTAACACTGCAGGATAAGACAGGGTGGTAACACTGCAGGATAAGACAGGGTGGTAACACTGCAGAATAAGACAGGGTGGTAACACTGCAGGATAAGACAGGGTAGTTAACACTGAGGGATAAGACAGGGTGGGTAACACTGCAGGATAAGACAGGGTGGTAACACTGCAGGATAAGACAGGGTGGTAACACTGCAGGATGAGACAGGGTGGTAACACTGCAGAATAAGACAGGGCGGTAACACTGCAGAATAAGATAGGGTGGTAACACTGCAGGATAAGACAGGGTGGTAACACTGCAGGATAAGACAGGGTGGTAACACTGCAGAAAAAAGACAGGGTGGTAACACTGCAGGATAAGACAGGGTGGTAACACTGCGGGATAAGACAGGGTGGTAAGCACTGCAGGAATAAGACAGGGTGGTAACACTGCAGGATAAGACAGGGTGGTAACACTGCAGGATAAGACAGGGTGGTAACACTGCAGGATAAGACAGGGTGGTAACACTGCAGGGTAAGACAGGGTGGTAACACTGCAGGATAAGACAGGGTGGTAACACTGCAGGATAAGACAGGGTAGTAACCCTGCAGGATAAGACAGGGTGGTAACACTGCAGAATAAGACAGGGTGGTAACACTGCAGAATAAGACAGGGTGGTAACACTGCAGAATAAGACAGGGTGGTAACACTGCAGGATAAGACAGGGTGGTAACACTGCAGGATAAGACAGGGTGGTAACACTGCAGGATAAGACAGGGTGGTAACACTGCAGGATAAGACAGGGTGGTAACACTGCAGGATAAGACAGGGTGGTAACACTGCAGGATAAGACAGGGTGGTAACACTGCAGGGATAAGACAGGGTGGTAACACTGCAGGATAAGACAGGGTGGTAACACTGCAGGATAAGACAGGGTGGTAACACTGCAGGGTAAGACAGGGTGGTAACACTGCAGGATAAGACAGGGTTGTAACACTGCAGGATAAGACAGGGTGGTAACACTGCAGGGTAAGACAGGGTGGTAACACTGCAGGATAAGACAGGGTGGTAACACTGCAGAATAAGACAGGGTGGTAACACTGCAGAATAAGACAGGGTGGTAACACTGCAGGATAAGACAGGGTTGTAACACTGCAGGGTAAGACAGGGTGGTAACACTGCAGGATAAGACAGGGTGGTAACACTGCAGGATAAGACAGGGTGGTAACACTGCAGGATAAGACAGGGTGGTAACACTGCAGGATAAGACAGGGTGGTAACACTGCAGGATAAGACAGGGTGGTAACACTGCAGGGTAAGACAGGGTGGTAACACTGCAGGGTAAGACAGGGTGGTAACACTGCAGGATAAGACAGGGTGGTAACACTGCAGGATAAGACAGGGTGGTAACACTGCAGGGTAAGACAGGGTGGTAACACTGCAGGGTAAGACAGGGTGGTAACACTGCAGGATAAGACAGGGTGGTAACACTGCAGGATAAGACAGGGTGGTAACACTGCAGGATAAGACAGGGTGGTAACACTGCAGGGTAAGGCAGGGTGGTAACACTGCAGGATAAGACAGGGTGGTAACACTGCAGGATAAGACAGGGTGGTAACACTGCAGGATAAGACAGGGTGGTAACACTGCAGGATAAGACAGGGTGGTAACACTGCAGGATAAGACAGGGTGGTAAACACTGCAGGATAAGACAGGTGGTAACACTGCAGGGTAAGACAGGGTGGTAACACTGCAGATAAGACAGGGTGGTAACACTGCAGGATAAGACAGGGTGGTAACAACTGCAGGATAAGACAGGGTGGTAACACTGCAGGATAAGACAGGTGGTAACACTGCAGGATAAGACAGGTGGTAACACTGCAGGATAAGAACAGGTGGTAACACTGCAGATAAGACAGGGTGGTAAACACTGCAGGATAAGACAGGTGGTAACACTGCAGGATAAGACAGGGTGGTAACACTGCAGGGTAAGACAGGGTGGTAACACTGCAGGTAAAGACAGGGTGGTAACACTGCAGGATAAGACAGGGTGGTAACACTGCAGGATAAGACAGGGTGGTAACACTGAAAGGATAAGACAGGGTGGTAACACTGCAGGATAAGACAGGGTGGTAACACTGCAGGAATAAGACAGGTGGTAACACTGCAGGATAAAGACAGTTGGAAAACACTGCAGGGTAAGACAGGGTGGTAACACTGCAGGATAAGACAGGTGGAACACTGCGGGATAAGACAGGGTGTAACACTGCAGGATAAGACAGGGTGGTAACACTGCAGGATAAGACAGGGTGGTAACACTGCAGGATAAGACAGGGTGGTAACACTGCAGGATAAGACAGGGTGGTACACTGCAGGATAAGACAGGGTGGTAACACTGCAGGATAAAGACAGGGTGTAACACTGCAGGGATAAGATACAGGGTGGTAACACTGCAGGATAAGAAAGGGTGGTAACACTGCAGGATAAGACAGGGTGGTAACACTGCAGGATAAGACAGGGTGGGTAACACTGCAGATAAGACAGGGTGGTAACACTGCAGGATAAGACAGGGTGGTAACACTGCAGGATAAGACAGGTGGTAACACTGCAGGATAAGACAGGGTGGTAACACTGCAGGATAAGACAGGGTGGTAACACTGCAGGATAAGACAGGGTGGTAACACTGCAGGATAAGACAGGGTGGTAACACTGCAGGATAAGACAGGGGGGGTAACACTGCAGGATAAGACAGGGTGGTAACACTGCAGGATAAGACAGGGTGGTAACACTGCAGGATAAGACAGTGTGGTACACTGCAGGATAAGACAGGGTGGTAACACTGCAGGATAAGACCAGGGTGGTAACACTGCAGGATAAGACAGGGTGGTAACACTGCAGGATAAGACAGGGTGGTAACACTGCAGGATAAGACAGGGTGGTAACACTGCAGGATAAGACAGGGTGGTAACACTGCAGGATAAGACAGGGTGGTAACACTGCAGGATAAGACAGGGTGGTAACACTGCAGGATAAGACAGGGTGGTAACACTGCAGGATAAGACAGGGTGGTAACACTGCAGGATAAGACAGGGTGGTAACACTGCAGGATAAGACAGGGTGGTAACACTGCAGGATAAGACAGGGTGGTAACACTGCGGGAAATAAGACAGGGTGGCAACACTGCAGGATAAGACAGGGTGGTAACACTGCAGGATAAGACAGTGTGGTAACACTGCAGGATAAGACAGGGATGGAAAACACTGCAGGATAAGACAGGGTGGTAACACTGCAGGATAAGACAGGGTGGTAACACTGCAGGATAAGACAGGTGGTAACACTGCAGGATAAGACAGGGTGGTAACACTGCAGGATAAGACAGGGTGGTAACACTGCAGGGATAAGACAGGGTGGTAACACTGCAGGATAAGACAGGGTGGTAACACTGCAGGATAAAAACAGGGTGGTAACACTGCAGGATAAGACAGGGTGGTAAACACTGCAGGATAAGACAGGGTGGTAACACTGCAGGTAAGACAGGGTGGTAACACTGCAGGATAAGACAGGGTTTGGTAACACTGCAGGATAAGACAGGGTGGTAACACTGCAGGATAAGACAGGGTGGTAACACTGCAGGATAAGACAGGGTGGTAACACTGCAGGATAAGACAGGGTGGTAACACTGCAGGATAAGACAGGGTGGTAACACTGCAGGATAAGACAGGGTGGACTCCTGTTTTGTCTTCATGTCACAAATGGAATTTCTTTTTCCTGGTCGATAATTGTCACCAGCGGATTATTGATCCTCTACTGAATTCCAACCTATGTTTTCTTTCTTTTTGTCTTTTATTTTCTTCTTCTTCTCCCTTTTTCTTCTTTTCGTCTTCTTCTTCTTCTTCATCTTCTTCTTCTTCTTCTTCTTCTTCTTCTTCTTCTTCTTCTGCTTCTTCTTCTTCTTCTTCTTCTATATTATTAAATTATTATCATAATTTTTATTATTATTAGATGTAATAATAGTAGTTGTAATAATAGCAGTAGTAATAAATATTAGCAGTCATAGTAGTAGTAGTAGTAGTAGTAGTAGTAGTAGTAGTAGTAGTAGTAGTAGTAGTAGTAGTAGTAGTAGTAGTAGTAGTAGTAGTAGTAGTTATAACTGTTATTGTCAAATTCCAGCTTTAATGAACCAGTATAAAGTTACCGTCGAACAGCAGTCAAGACGCAGTCTATGGAATGATCTCAGTTCGTACCCTTAAAGAGGCAGTCTCTAACATTCTCAGTTTATTCCCCTAAAATAAACAGTTTATTAAAGAGCTCGTGAGTTCCTGTGTAATAAGAATTGTGTTAGCGGCTGGACCAAGCTGCTGGGAGGGTGAGTTAAGATACAGTCTTGTGCAAGGCAGCTCGGGGAGGTCATCTGTGTGGGCCTTCCTGGAGGAGGAGTCCTTGTGGGAGTGCCTGGAGGAGGGAGGAGAAGCCTCCCTTCGGGGTTGCCTGGTCCTTGGAGGAGGGAGGGGGGAAGCTTCCGTGCTGGGCTGCCTCGTCCTTGGAGGAGGAGAGAGAGGAGAAGCCTCCGTGTGAGGCTGCCTGGTCCTTGGAGGAGGAGGGTGGGGGAGTTTCTGTGTGGGGCTGCCTGGTCTTTGGAGGAAGAGGGAGGGGGAAGCCTCCGTGCGGGGCTACCAAGTCCTGGGAGGAGGAGGGAGGGGGAAGCCTCTGTGCGGGGCTGCCTGGTCCTTGGAGGAGGAAGGAGGGGGGAAGCGTCCGTGGTGGGCTGCCTGGTCCTTGGAGGAGGAGGGAGGGGAAAGCCTATGTGCGGGGCTGCCTGGTCCTTGGAGCAGGAGGGAGGGAGGAAGCCTCCGTGCTGGGCTGCCTGGTCCTTGGAGGAAGTGGGAGGGAGGAAGCCTCCGTGCTGGGCTGCCTGGTCCTTGGAGCAGTAGGGAGGGGAGAAGCCTCCGTGCGGGACTGCCTGGTCCTTGGAGCAGGAGGGAGGGAGGAAGCCTTCGTCCTGGGCTGCCTGGTCCTTGGAGCAGGAGGGAGGGAGGAAGCCTCCGTGCGAGGCTGCCTGGTCCTTGGAGGAGGTGGGAGGGAGGAAGCCTCCGTGCTGGGCTGCCTGGTCCTTGGAGCAGGAGGGAGGGAGGAAGCCTCCATGCTGGGCTGCCTGGTCCTTGGAGCAGGAGGGAGGTAGGAAGCCTCCGTACGGGGCTGCCTGGTCCTTGGAGCAGGAGGGAGGGGGGAAGCCTCCGTGCGGGGCTGCCTGGTCCTTGGAGGAGGAGGGAGGGAGGAAGCCTCCGTGCTGGGCTGCCTGGTCCTTGGAGCAGGAGGGAGGGAGGAAGCCTCCGTGCTGGGCTGCCTGGTCCTTGGAGCAGGAGGGAGGGAGGAAGCCTCCGTGCTGGGCTGCCTGGTCCTTGGAGCAGGAGGGAGGGAGGGAGGAAGCCTCCGTGCGGGGCTGCCTGGTCCTTGGAGCAGGAGGGAGGGGGGAAGCCTACATGCGGGGCTGCCTGGTCTTGGAGCAGTAGGGAGGGGGGAAGCCTCCGTGCTGGGCTGCCTGGTCCTTGGAGGAGGAGGGAGGGGGGAAGCCTCCGTGCTGGGCTGCCTGGTCCTTGGAGCAGGAGGGAGGGAGGAAGCCTCCGTGCTGGGCTGCCTGGCCCTTGGAGCAGGAGGGAGGGAGGAAGCCTCCGTCCTGGGCTGCCTGGTCCTTGGAGCAGGAGGGAGGGAGGAAGCCTCAGTGCTGGGCTGCCTGGTCCTTGGAGCAGTAGGGAGGGGGAAAGCCTCCGTGCGGGGCTGCCTTGTCCTCAGAGCAGGAGGGAGGGAGGAAGCCTCCGTGCTGGGCTGCCTGGTCCTTGGAGGAGGAGGGAGGTAGGAAGCCTCCGTGCTGGGCTGCCTGGTCCTTGGAGGAGGAGGGAGGGGGAAGCCTCCGTGCTGGGCTGCCTGGTCCTTGGAGCAGGAGGGAGGGGAAGCCTCCGTGCTGGGCTGCCTGGTCCTTGGAGGAGGAGGAGGGGGAAGCCTCCGTGCTGGGCTGCCTGGTCCTTGGGCAGGAGGGGAGGTAGGAAAGCTCCGTGCTGGGCTGCCTGGTCCTTGGAGCAGAGGAGGGAGGAAGCCTCCGTGCTGGCTGCCTGGTCCTTGGAGCAGGAGGGAGGGAGGAAGCCTCCTGCTGGGCTGCCGGTCCTTGGAGCGGAGGGGGGAGGAACCTCCGTGCTGGGCTGCCTGGCCTTGGAGCAGAGGGAGGGAGGAAGCCTCCGTGCGGGCTGCCTGGTCCTTGGAGGAGGAAGGGAGGGGGGAAGCCTCCGAGTGGGCTGCCCTGGTCCTTGGAAGGAAGGGAGGGGAAACCTCCGTGCTGGGCTGCCTGGGCCTTGGAGCAGGAGGGAGGGTAGGAACCTCCGTGCTGGCTCCTGGTCCTTGGACAGGAGGTGAGGGAGGAAGCCTCCGTGCTGGGACTGCCTGGTCATTGGAGCAGGAGGGAGGGAGGAAGCCTCCGTGCTGGGCTGCCTGTCATTTGAGCAGGAGGGAGGGAGGAAGCCTCCGTGCTGGCTGCCTGGGCCTTGGGCAGGAGGGAGGGAGAAGCCTCCGTGCTGGGCTGCCTGGTCCTTGGAGGAGGAGGGAGGGGGGAAGCCTCCGTGCTGGGCTGCCTGGTCCTTGGAGCAGGAGGGAGGGGGAAGCCTCCGTGCTGGGCTGCCTGGTCCTTGGAGCAGGAGGGAGGGAAGCCTCCTGCTGGCTTGCTGGTCCTTGAGCAGGAGGGAGGTAATGAACCTCCGTTTCTGGGCTGCCTGTTCCTTGGAGAGGAGGGATGGGGGAACCTCCGTGCTGGCTGCCTGGTCCTATAGCAGGAGGGAGGGAGGAAGCCTCCGTGCTGGGCTGCCTGGTCCTTGGAGCAGGAGGGAGGGGGAAGCCTCCGTGCTGGGCTGCCTGGTCCTTGCCTTCGCTATTACCGATATTGGCGGCAACGTATTTACAAGTGCCGATGTGAATGTCCGTAAATTTAATAAAATATCCATTCCGCGGTAGGAGGCCGGGTCTTATCAAATGCCACAGCCCATTGATCAGCACTCAGCCTCCTGCCCGTTCGCTCAGCCTCCCTGCTAGAGGCTTTCCAGAACGTGAATCAATGTGGAAACCCGGCGCCAACTTTTCGGAAATCTCATTGAAACGCACAGGAAACAAAATTATGACAAAATAGAAAACCTACCGAAAGAAAAACCATCATTTCCAAATATGACATGGAAAATACGGTTTCGACGGGTCTGACAGGCGCGGGATTCGCCCTTGTGTCTGGGGAGTCGAAGGGTGGGAATGGAGTGAGAACCCTGGGGAAAAAAGACCCTTGTGTCCATTATCAGCAGTGTTAAAAATGACACCCTTGGGACTCGAAGTGGCATTTAGTCTCTGGCTCTCCTGCTATCGCTTATTTTCCCATTTTATCGCCAGCGTTCCAAATATATTTACCGGCCTTATCGTTGATTCCTTCCCTACCTACCTTCTGATTGACTACTAAATCAAATCTGCTTTCTCTCTCTTCATTTCGACTTTATAAACAAACAAACATATATATATATATATATATATATATTATATATATATATATATATATATATATATATATATAATATATATATTTAAAAATATATATATATATATATATATAATAAAATATATATATATATATATATATATATAATATATATAATAAATATATTAGTATATATATATAAATATATATATATATAAAATATATATATAAATATATATATATATAATATATATAATATATAATATAAAATATATAATATATATATATCGATTATTTGTAAAAAGAATCGAGAGTGAGTTACAATAAGTCCCTCAACAATAGAATTAAATCTCTTTAGGGGCCTTCAATGGACTTCAAAAAATTACTCACTTCCAGAGCAAATATGCAAATCTGGCCCCAAATCTATTGATGGGGGGCCAAGTAAAACTCCTTCCCGTATCTAATAGCCATGAAGCCAACCAAACAGGCCAGACTCATAAATTGCTGGTGACGTGAATGGTGTTCCCCCCGCCACCTACCCCCCTACCCCCGGACGTCATCTGCCCGAGCCTATTGGACGAGTCTGAGTCTCTCTTTCTCTCTCTCTTTCTCTCTCTCTCTTCTCTCTCTCTCTCTCTCTTCTCTCTCTCTCTCCCCTCTCTCTCTCTCTCTCTCTCTCTCTCTCTCTATATATATATATATATATATATATATATATATATTTATATACATATATTATATATATTATCTCAACCTCAGATACCGAGTAACCCTTGTCAACAACACTCTCCAAAAACAACAAAAAACAACAGCCCTCCCTTCACACCTCACACCTCTATCACACTCTTCCTCTCTCCCTTATCTCACTCCCCCCCTCTCTCTCTCTCTCTCTCTCTCATTTATTTATCACTTCCTGTTCTTTTTTTACACAGGGTTTGACAAGGTTAGGTATCTCTGTCTTTGTCCGTCTCTCTCTCTCTCTCTCTGTCCTCTTTCCTTCTCTCATTTTTCAACCTCTCTCTCTCTTCCACTATGGTTCCTCTATCTCACTCTTCCTTTTCATCCCCCTCTTCCACTTGTTTGCCTCACTCTCAATCCCTCTGTTACCTCCCTCCTGTTACCTCCCTCCTGTTCTCCCCTCCCCCCTTTCTAACCCCCTTTTCTCCTCCTCTTCCCCAGCTCTCTCCATCTCCTCTTTTCCCTCTCGCCTCTCTCTCTCTCTCTCTCTCTCTCTCTCTCCTCTTTCTCTCTCTCTCTCTCTCTCTTTCCCCATCTCTCACTCCTCTCCGTCATCTGTTCTCGTCCGACCCTGGATTTGCAGAGATGTTGAGCAAAAAGAGACAAGGGTGAGACGAGTGGGGAAGGAGTAAAGGAAACAGGGACGGTTTAGGGGGAGGGAGAATAAGAGGATGGGAGTAGGGGCGGGGTGGGGGAAGCGGAGGTTCGGTGGTGACGGGGGGGGGTGCGGAGGTTAGAGAGAAGTGGAGGATTTGGGGTCAGTCAGGGACTGGATGTTGGGAATGGAGTTGGGAAGAGGCAGATTCGGAATTCCATTCACTGAAACTTTTCCGTAATCTCTAAATCGTTTGGAGTCTTATTTTTGAATTCACCATCTCTTAAATTCACAAGAACTATTTTGACTTCAGTGTCTCTTAAATACACAAGAAAACATTTTGACTTCATAATTTAGTGAATTCAAAATAACTATTTTGACTTCAGCAAATCGTACACATACAAGAAGTGATAATGAGACTAATGGATAACTTCCTTACAGAAATATGGATTAAGGGGTGGGAGGTAACTCCAATTCCTTGGATCAAAATCCTTACACCAATACTTTTTTTGAAATAGCCTAGTTAGATACATCCACAGAGTGCTGCTATGTTCTAGGTGATAGTTGCGCAGTGGGAACAAAATGAAGCTAGGGAGGGAAGGGAGAGTAGACTCAGAAGAGGTAATAGGTAGAAAGGGAATGAGAAATGTCAAGGGTAACCCAGAGGTTTAATTTTTTTTGGTATAGGCTTGGTTTATCTCTCCGGTTTATGTCTTTATGACCGAGTGTTTACCTTTTTCTTTGTGAGCGGTGGTTTAGCACTGTTGCTGCTGCTGCTGCTGTTGCTGCTTCTGTTGGCAAAGCTGTTGTTGCTGCTGCTGTTGCTGCTTCTGTTGGTAAAGCTGTTGTTGCTGCTGCTGTTGTTACTGCTACTGCTGTTGCTTCTGTCGGTAAAGTTGTTGCTGCTACTGCTGCTGCTTCTGTTGGTACAGCTGTTGTTGCTACTGCTGTTGCTGCTGCTACTGCTGTTGTTGCTGCTACTGCTGTTGCTTCTGTCGGTAAAGCTGTTGCTGCTACTGCTGTTGTTTCTGTTGGTACAGCTGTTGCTGCTACTGCTGTTGCTGCTGCTACTGCTGTTGCTGCTGCTACTGCTGTTGCTGCTGTTACAGCTGTTGCTGCTGCTACTGCTGTTGCTGCTGCTACAGCTGTTGCTGTAGTGTTTCGGAGTTGTGCGCATGCAGCCTCCAGGCTCCAAATTAATATAGACTTCAATAACCCGTTAATACATAACTAACGTTCCTAATACATGACTAATATTCCTAATGGTTATAATTATAACCACGATGGACCGGGGGCTTACCGGTGGACCGGTAAGCCAGCGGAAGGCCTCGGTCAGATGACCAAAAGCTCCAGCTGTGGGTCTTTATATGACAAAGACCCGCGTCAGGAAACACTTGTCCTGATTCCTGACGAGCACTGTACCAACCTACCTTTTAATACACGTGTATATTCGACTATACAGCATACAACACTACAATTTTGACTCTCGTGTGCTGTTATTTTCTTGTATACATTCATACCTTTATCTTTTTATCTTTTTTTCCGAAGACGTTTCGCCAGTGTTTGGCGAATGTGCCTAAGTCATCAATTTGTCGGTATTGTATACTATACAGCGTTACCATACGTGACATACACCCATGTGCACATGTATATTCATTCTCATACACATGTGTATTTACCATAATATACCAAAAAAAAAAAATACATCATACACAATAACATACGGAGATGCACACCTGTTTATTTATAAATACAAAATAACGTAGTAAACTGCTTTGACTTAACATCAGCACGCTGCTGTTGTATTTTTTTAGTAAAATTAGATACATCAGCAGCGGCTGCTGCCCTACTCTACATGATAGTTGGATTGTGCGAACAATGTTTCTCTTGTTACGATACGTGGATGAACGTGGATGAACGTGGATGAACGGGGGGGGGGATGGCCTTGATGGTGCTACTACAGCGCTCTTGATCCAGGCGCTGTGTGGCCCTTGCGGATTTAGAACTGTCACTGAATACCCACTTCTGTTACTGAATACCCCCTTTCTATCACTGAATACCCTCTTCTGTTACTGAATAACCCCTTTCTATCACTGAATACCATCTTCTGTTACTGAATACCCCCTTTCTATCACTGAATACCCTCTTCTGTTACTGAATAACCCCTTTCTGTCACTGAATACCCATTTCCAACAATGAATACCCCTTTCTGACAATGAATACCCCTTTTTAATGCTGAATACCCCTTTCTAACACTGAATACCCCTTTCTCTCATTGAATACCCCTTTCTGTCACTGAAGGACAGTGTAAACATAAAAATTTAATGTTGTGATTCATCCCTTCATCATTCACAAACATTACTCTCTCCCTCTTCATCACATCCCCGTACCCGCAGATATACCGCCCATCCCTCTGTCTCACTCCC
Organism: Cherax quadricarinatus; assembly: GCF_026875155.1. NCBI lineage: Eukaryota > Metazoa > Arthropoda > Malacostraca > Decapoda > Parastacidae > Cherax > Cherax quadricarinatus. The sequence goes on from NC_069422.1 coordinate 39,158,221, forward strand.
CCCCCCCCTTCCTGCTCTCTCGCTCTTTTTCCCTCTTCCCTCTATCCCTACGTCCCTCCTTCCTTCAACTCACAAGTCCTTCTCTCTCTCTTCCCCTTCCTCTCCTCTCTCTCTCTCTCTCTCTTCTCTCTCTCTCACACCTCTCTTCCTTCTATGTATCTCCCCATAATACACTCTCTCCTTCGCTCCCTCTTGCACTCCCTTCTTTCCCTCTCCTACTCTCCTTCTTACACTCACTTCTTCCTTCCTACACTATCCTCCCCTCCTACACTCCATCCTACACTATCCTCCCTCCTACACTCCATCCTACACTATCCTCCCCTCCTACCCCTCCATCCTACACTTACTCCTTCCTTCCTACACTATCCTCCCTTCCTACACACCATCCTACACTCTCCCTACCGAGGTGGGTCCCCAGTGGCTCTCCAGATACGAAATCCATATTGAAAGCGAGGGAAGAAATATTGAATTATTACCCAGCTTCATATGTCATTTGTGTGGCGCTGTGTCTTATCTCACTCCCACGAGGCTCCTGGCCTCTTCTTGCTCCCCTCTCCTCTCTCTCTCTTCTCTCTCTCTCTCTCTCTCTCTCTCTCTCTCTCTCTCTCTCTCTCTCTCTCTCTCTCTCTCTCTCTCTCTCTCTCTCTCTCTCTCTCTCGCTCTCTCTCTCACATATACCAACAGAGAAGTTGCATTATCCACATCCTACTCAGTCATATGCAAATTTGAAGTTTTATCTGCACAGACGTGTTGAAGGACGATGCCTTTTGCAAAGCGAACTAAATGTATATATGTACATTCTGAGGATGTGTATGTACTTACTGGGAACTTGTGTGCACGTTGAGCATATGTGTATACATAGTCTCAGAGTACATTCGTTCTGCGATGATGTATACACATTTTAGAAAGTATATAAACATTCTGAAACACATGTCTACACATTTGAGATGGTATATAAGCATTCTGAGACAGTGTAAACAAATTAAAAAACTATACATATTCCAATAAATTATATAATGATTCTGAAATTTTCCCCTGAAGATTTTGGAGACTTTATACCCACTCAGAGAAAATTTTATACACACCAAAAATGTGTATACACATTCTCAGTGTGTATACACATTGCGAAACGTTGCTAAACACATTCCCAAACGTATTAAACACACAGAGTAGCACGTTGTCCATATAGTGATTTATATAGACTAAACACAAATAAGAGCAAGTCATCCCAGTGAGAGACTCAACACAAACATTAACAAGTTATCCCAGTGAGAGTCTCAACACAAACATTAACAAGTTATCCCAGTGAGAGTCTCAACACAAACATTAACAAGTTATCCCAGTGAGAGTCTCAACACAAACATTAACAAGTTATCCCAGTGAGAGACTCAACACAAACATTAACAAGTTATCCCAGTGAGAGACTCAACACAAACATTAACAAGTTATCCCAGTGAGAGTCTCAACACAAACATTAACAAGTTATCCAAGTGAGAGTCTCAACACAAACATTAACAAGTTATCCCAGTGAGAGACTCAACACAAACATTTTAACAAGTTATCCCAGTGAGAGACTCAACACAAACATTAACAAGTTATCTCAGTGAGAGACTCAACACAAACATTAACAAGTTATCTCAGTGAGAGACTCAACACAAACATTAACAAGTTATCTCAGTAGAAGACTCAACACAAACATTAACAAGTTATCCAGTGAGAGACTCAACACAAACATTAAACAAGTTATCCCAGTGAGAGACTCAACACAAACATAACAAGTTATCCCAGTGAGAGACTCAACACAAACATTAACAAGTTATCCCAGTGAGAGTCCAACACAAACATTAACAAGTTATCCAAGTGAGAGTCTCACACAAACATTAACAAGTTATCCCAGTGAGAGACTCAACACTAAACATTAACAATTATCCCAGTGAGAGACTCAACACAAACATTAACAAGTTATCTCAGTGAGAGACTCAACACAAACAAATTAACAAGTTATCTCAGTGAGAGACTCAACACAAACATTAACAAGTTATCTCAGTGAGAGACTCAACACAAACATTAACAAGTTATCCTCAGTGAGAGATCACACAACATTAACAAGTTATCCAGTGAGAGACTCAACACAAACATTAACAAGTTATCTCGTGAGAGACTCAACACAACATTAACAAGTTATCTCAGTGAGAGGGCTACACAAACATTAACAAGTTATCTCAGGTGAGACTCAACACAAACATTACAAGTTATCCCAGTGAGAGACTCAACACAAACATTAACAAGTTATCTCAGTGAGAGACTCAACACAAACATTAACAAGTTATCTCAGTGAGAGACTCAACACAAACATTAACAAGTTATCTCAGTCAGAGATCAACACAAAACATTAACAAGTTATCTCAGTGAGAGACTCAACACAAACATTAACAAGTTATCTCAGTGAGAGACTCAACACAAACATTAACAAGTTATCTCAGTGAGAGACTCAACACAAACATTAACAAGTTATCTCAGTGAGAGACTCAAAAACAACATTTAACAAGTTATCTCAGTGAGAGACTCAACACAAACATTAACAAAATTATCTCAGTGAGAGACTCAACACAAACATTAACAAGTTATCTCACAGTGAGAAACTCAACACAAACATTAACAAGTTATCTCAGTGAGAGACTCAACACAAACATTAACAAGTTATCTCAGTGAGAGGTTCAACACAAACATTAACAAGTTACCTCACAGTGAGAGACTCAACACAAACATTAACAAGTTTATCTCACAGTGGAGGACTCAACACAAACATTAACAAGTTATCTCCAGTGAGAGACTCAACACAAACATTTTAAAAAGTTATCTCACAGTGAGAGACTCAACACAAACATTAACAAGTTAATCTCACAGTGAGAGACTCAACACAAACATTAACAAGTTACCTCACAGTGAGAAGACTCAACACAAACATTAACAAGTTACCTCACAGTGAGAGACTCAACACAAACATTAACAAGTTACCTCACAGTGAGAGACTCAACACAAACATTAACAAGTTATCTCACAGTGAGAGACTCAACACAAACATTAACAAGTTATCTCACAGTGAGAGACTCAACACAAACATTAACAAGTTATCCTCACAGTGGAGACTCAACACAAACATTAACAAGTTATCTCACAGTGAGAGGTTCAACACAAACATTTAACAAGTTTATCTCACGTGAGAGACTCAACACAAACATTAACAAGTTATCTCACAGTGAGAGACTCAACACAAACATTAAAAAAGTTACCTCACAGTGAGAGACTCAACACAAACATTAACAAGTTATCCTCACAGTGAGAGACTCAACACAAACATTAACAAGTTATCTCACAGTGAGAGACTCAACACAAACATTAACAAGTTATCTCACAGTGAGAGACTCAACACAAACATTAACAAGTTATCTCACAGTGAGAGACTCAACACAAACATTAACAAGTTATCTCACAGTGAGAGGTTACAAGACCACCAAACATTAACAAGTTATCTCACAGTGAGAGACTTCAACACAAACATTAACAAGTTATCTCACAGTGGGGAGACTCAACACAAACATTAACAAGTTATCTCACAGTGAGAGACTCAACACAAACATTAACAAGTTATCTCACAGTGAGAGACTCAACACAAACATTAACAAGTTTATCTCACAGTGAGAGATCAACACAAACATTAACAGTTATCTCACATGAGAGCCTCAACACAAACATTAACAAGTTATCTCACAGTGAGAGACTCAACACAAACATTAACAAGTTATCTCACAGTGAGAGGTTCAACACAAACAATGGAAAGATATTTCCCATTGAGATGCCTAGATGCCCCATCAAAATTGGCAACAAACTTTTCAATGTACATAAGCAAATCAACCAAAAAAGGGGGTATGCAAAGCCAGGGGTATGTTAAGCCAGTGTATGGCAAAGCCCGGGGTAAAAGCTAAGCCAGGGGTTATGCTTAAGCCAGGGTTGCTAAGTCCAGGGTTATGCAAGCCAGGGGTATGCTAAGCCAGGGTTTATGCAAAGTCAGGGGTATGCTAAGCCAGGGTTATGCAAAGTCAGGGGTATGCTAAGCCAGGGGTATGCTAAGCCAGGGGTATGCTAAGCCAGGGGTATGCTAAGTCAGGGTTATGCAAAGCCAGGGGTATGCTAAGCCAGGGTTATGCAAAGTCAGGGGTATGCTAAGCCAGGGGTATGCTAAGCCAGGGGTATGCTAAGCCAGGGGTATGCTAAGGAATGGAAGAAGTCACAATATAGTAGCCGGAACGGATCGTGAATCAAGTCAATTGTAAGTGAAACTAAGACAGTGTTTCACTTATTCCCATTTTAGGGTCG